>VWZU01017937.1:827808-872121 GCA_013397095.1 Sterrhoptilus dennistouni | reverse complement strand
TTTTTTTTTTTTTTTGCTCCAAATATAGTGATTTTTTGATAAGAGAGATTGATTGTGTCTGGGTAAGTTTGCTTAATATTTGCTGTGGACACTGCCTTGACTGGGGCTCAATCAATCACCTGGAACAGGAAATCAGGGCTAATGCACTAAAACAATATCTGTTATGCACTCAGTTAATCCATCACAATCCTCCCGGGCAGTGTCAGGAGCAGCCCTGGGAGTGGGAGTGGGTTCAGGAAGGACCTTGCTGCTTGTTTTTATTCTAAAAGAGATTTCTTGCTCAATTTTCAAGGTGCAGGAAACACGTTCTCCACCCTGAGCTGAGCTGTGTCAGGAATTTGAAGCAAATCAAATGCAGTGTACCTTATAAATATTTCCAAATCAAAACCATGTATTAAAATCTATGAAATTCAGTGTGGCAAAATTTAACAGCAGAACTCCAATGGACTTCAAACAAAGCCACAGTGTCTCTTAGCTTGGGTGGATTTCAATTCCCATCATTCACCTCAGTGCTTTTTAAAATAATTTCCTACATTCCTTTTTTTTATTTTGTTTTGTTTGTTTGTTGTTTGGGTTTTTTTGTGAAAATGACTCTTAAACTTTAATACGTTTTACATGCAAAATAGTCTCATTTCTTTTTATTCCTTATAGGTCACAGATAAGCTCACACCTACTGGACACTACATAAATTTCCTAAAACATACAGAAAAATCGAAATTATTTGGACATATGTGAGTCCATATATCTGACTCAGAGGTATAAAACTTTCGGTGCTTTTGGAAATTTAGCCTTAAGACTAGAAAAAATTATGAAATTTCTCAATATGAAAAAGAGAAAAAATATCAAATGGAGATTCTTTTCCTAATTTATCATCTCATTCCTCATATATAAGAATTTATACTTAAAAAAAATAAAATCAGCAGGAACTTGAAACCCTGAGGGAAGAGCATTTGTGCAAGCAGAGCTATAGGACAAGCCCTAAAAATTCCCTAAAATTCCTCAGAGCTGCTTTCAGTTACCTGACATAAAACTTTATCATTTGGTTTTGGACAGAAACCAGCACCTGACTACAAGTAATGACCACATTTTTGTAAAGAATTATCTGTCTTTTAAATTAAACTTTTCATCCCTAATGATGCCATGAGTTTGTGTTCTGCAGAACTGCTGCCGTAAAAAGGAACCACTTAAAAAGCTGCAAAACTTTCAACTCCCAGGTCCCCACACCAGAACCCTGCAGCAACACCAGCCTAAACAGAGGCAGAAAACAAATCTCTGTCCTAGGAAATGCAGATTTACACCCTCCTTTGACATCACAAGCACCCAGACTGGCTCCAGAGGATTTTCCTCCTCGAGGACAAGCAGAGGCAGCTGTGAGCTCAGATATTGAAAAGGTTGGGAGAGCCTTGGCTCACTCCCAGTCACCACAACCACACAGAACCGTGCAGGAAACCAAAATCCACCTGCGCCTTGGAGGGACTGGGGTTTGTTATTGCTCATTTATTGACAGCATAACCTTGGCTGTGTGTTTACAACTGAGGATTTGGAGCAGATGAGTCACATATAAAACAGAAATGAAATAATGAAATAATCCCCAGAGGAAGGGCCAAAACCCCGTGGACATCACTGGATTTTGTCACACGGGGAAGACTGAGCCTAATTACTTCATTTAGCAATTCTCCAAGCCCTTAAAATTCCTTGTACATGCTCTGCCTCTTGGGAAACTTCAGTGTGGGTATGACCATTAAAGATCCTATAATACTGTCTCCTTTTAAATGCACATACTCCCTGATCATGACCACAATGAAATTAATACCTGTAGTTCTCACTCACCCATATAAATTCCCCCAATATAATATATATATATTATATATTATTATTGTTATTATTATATCATAATATATAATATATATAACAGCAAGTCCTCATCATTTCCTTATTCTTTATTAATTTTTTTTGAAGGACATGGATTTCCAGAGTTCTCACACCCCCTTTTCCTCACCCACCCCAAAGTGTGTCCAGCCACAGGCTGAGCATCACTACGTGCTGCAGTGACAGCAACTGCTTGATAATCACTTTTATTTTGGTTTTCTATTGTCTTCCAAGTGCCATTTTGACAACAGCCAATCCACTTTAGTGATCCAATCTTTCCAGGGAGCAATTTGCTGCTGTAAATGGGTTTGTGTATTCTCTTGCAGAGACTGAAGTACAATATCAATGCACTTTGGAGCTCATGAACAGTGACAGACCTGGAGAGGAGAACTCAAATGGAGAGTCTGGAAATCTTAAGAACCTTGAGCTAATAGCCATGGTGTGAAACTGGGAACATATTTTCAGCTATCTAAAAAATATAAAAGTTTGAGTTTTGAATACTGGCAACAGAGGAAATCTAAATTTTGTGTTAGTCCTCTGAACTGCACATGATGAGGATTAGAAATTAAGTTTTTCTCTTCCTTCATTGCTGATATCGTCTGGTTTTTCACTATTGCTGTATTATTCAAACTTGAGGTGCCATAGGCCATGTCTTCAATCTTGTTTTGGAGGAGATTTCTTTATGCCAGTAATTGAATGGTAGGCTTTATGTCAACTTACTTGTTTGTCGACACAGAGCACTGTCACCAGCTGTGCCTATAACAATGATTTCTTTTGTGACATGTACGTCATTATCTCCTCCAGGAATTTGTCCAAGGCCAACAATTCACTTCAAATAGTTATTCTGAAAACCATCAGAATGAAAGTACTTTGAAATATTATTACCTTAGGACAAAAACGATGCACTGATTTATCTGTGTGCAATTTCTTCCATATCCTTGGTCTCTCAACACATGAGCAGAATTTCACCAAGAGCATGAATTTTGAGCTATGGCCAGGAGGGAACTTGAAAGATAGCAATGGGTAAAGGAGCTTTCCATTTGGTGAAAAAATTAGCATCATCATTAAAATTTAGCATTATTGTAGAGTATTTAATATTGTTTGGGATTTTTTATTTCATGATTGATAGCAATACAGTGCCATCTATATCTTCCTGCATGCAGAAGTGCAGGCACCAAAGGTCTATTTACTCCAGATCCTTCGTCTTTCATTATAGCACGGCCAGAATGCAGTACCAGGGCTAAAACCTGTAATGCTGAAAAGGATCTCTGGTTAAAAAAATCCCATTTTCACCTCTGACCTAAGCCCACTATTGATCCAGGTGGTCTGATTTTGTTCTTAGGGTGGTATCAGGTCAGTGTTTTTCCCTGTTACACACAGAGTGGGCAGACAGGCTCCTCACAGCAAACTCATTCAAGGTGCTGGTGCAGTTTGAGGCCCAGGGATTGCTGGAGTTGGTTGCCCAGTGCTCAGAAAGCATTTACTGTTTTCTATGCTGTGCATTTGAAAAAATCCATGGATCATGGAATGAGTTGGGTTGGAAGGGACCTTAAAGCTCATCTTGTCCCACCCCCTGCCATGGCCAGGGACACCTTCCACTATCCCAGGTTGCTCCAAGCCCTGTCCAGCCTGGCCTTGGACACTTCCAGGGATCCAGAGGCAGCCAGAGCTTCTCTGGGCACCCTGTGCCAGGGCCTCCCCACCCTCCCAGGGAACAATTCCTGCCCAATCTCCCATCCAGCCCTGCCCTCTGGCAGTGGGAAACCATTCCCTGTATCCTGTCCCTCCATCCCTTGTCCCCAGTCCCTCTCCAGCTCTCCTGGAGCCCCTTTAGGCCCTGGAAGGGGCTCTGAGCTCTCCCTGGAGCCCTCTCCTCTCCAGGTGAGCACCCCCAGCTCTCCCAGCCTGGCTTCAGAGTGGCTCCAGCCTTTGGAGCATCTCCATGGGCTCCTCTGGACTCTGACCAGCAGCTCCAGGTCCTGCTGCTCTTGGGCACACCAGAGCTACAGGTGGGGGTCTCACCTGAGCAGGTAAGAGGAGCAGAATCCCCCCCTTGCCCTGCTGCCCACGCTGTGGAGGAAAAGCCCAGCACATTGGGGGTCTCTGGGCTGCTGGGGAATGTGGAGCTCATCATCAATCAAATTCATACAAACAGCCCCATGGCACTCATGCAAAGCAGTTTTAAGCATATATGTTTGCATTTCACCATGTAATTATTTTATGTATAAAATAATGGAGCTGTTGAGATTTTCCCTGCATAGCCTGGCAAGAATTACAGGAGAAAAGGTTACAGCCCATGGAATGTCACACTGCAAATAACAGATCCCATTAAAACACCAGTGCTCTTGTAATGGAGACAATTGTAGCCCAAACAAGTGATAAAGGTTTTGTAGAGTGCTGCTGAGTGAAATATGAAATTGATATTGTCACTAAAGATCCTCGAAATGAGTTATTTTTGCCCACTTGAATCGAAGGACACGAGAGGTTTTTAAACACCTAGCGTGGCACAGATGAATACAAAATGCATGGGTTTCCTCCTGTCAGTGTAATAGCTCCTTGGAGCCCCTCTCCCCCACTCCCACACACACACACATACATTATTCAGCGTGTTAGAGACCATCTGGAACCTGCTCCTGAAATAGCCCAGGACTTGATGACCTTCCAGATACGCCGCAAAAAACCATTTGTTTGACAAGGGTTTGTAAGAAGGTGGTGGGTGTGTTGTTTCTGAAGGGTTTAAGCAGGCTATTTTACAGTTTTGATTAATGCTTGATTTAATTTACCATTTGTATGTGACTGTTTTTGGAGAGCGAGAGGTCACCCACTCTTTAATGTTGGGTTTAATGAATGCTTCCAGTGTTGACTGCTGAAATATAACTGTGCACATAAACACCCCCTGGAACAGGGCCTGCTGTGCCCATCACAGTCACTCACTGCTGGAGCTGCTGGGCTCTGTGTGACACAGGGCTTTCCCTCTCCTGAGACACCAGCCAGACTTGTGGGAGCAATTTTGTGTGCAGCTCAGTGCTGAGCAACTCCTGAACACCCCATCCCAGCCTGCTAAATGCTGCTCTGCACCCCTGTGATAAGGGATGTACAGGGAAAAAAAATATATAGATCCTGGAGAGTCATGGCCTGTGTAAGGATATGAAGAATTAAATCATAAACAGCTGCATAAAATAAAGATGAAAACCCGACAATTGTTCATTCTACTCGTTTCTCCTTTCCCCTTACAACTGTTTTGAAGCACAGGATTTAGAGACTGTGAATATCCCTTGTGGCAAGGACAAAGTTTTTGAATATGGTATGAAAGATGATGAATGATCGATGGTGTGATTAAAAGAGCAGAGTGTGGAGAAGAGGGCATGGTCACAGTGCTGCAATGAGGTTAATGATCTTGCTTTGGTTATTTATACAGAATAAATAATTCCAGCACCACACAGTTTTCTGCTTTCTGACAGCAAAAGAGCCTGGGCCCTCACAGACTCATAACAGCAATGGAATTGCTGCCTGAGTAAATACCAAGCATGGTTCAAAGCAAGAAATGTACTTCTATAGATAACTGGGGGAGAAGTTTAGACAGATATCACATAATTAACTCCAGGACATCTATCAGGGCAAGACTGCAAATAAATACCTGTTTCTTTGAATTCAAAGTCAGGAATTGGCATTCAAAGACACAGAAAAACATTCTGCACGTCATCCCATGCACCAATAATAATTTCTGTAGAGTAGGAGGGGGCAGGGGGGAGAATCTCCTGAAATTATAAACTACTACATGAGAAAATGAATTAATAAATGAAGATTCTATATTTTCTGAGATGGATGAAGAGCCCATCTGGCAGCTGACTTGTGCCCCATTTCTGCAGGAAGAGTTTCCCTGCTCAGCACACAGCCTGTCTGTAAGGAACCGCTGGGTGTTTGTGCAGAAGTCAACGACACCTCATCCCTTCATATTTGTCCTCAACAACAACAGGATTTTAGTTTTACCTCTGCTGGAAACGTTCACTCCATATTTCCAAAACAAACCCACTTCTCTCAGCAGACCACATCCACAATACCCGTGTCAATTCCGTGGCGAAGCCCCACTCAGCACATTCCCTCTCAGCTCATCGTGCAGAGAGCCAGAAGGTTTGCAGGATGTGGAACACAACCCTCCTGCAGCCAGGCACTCCCAACACAGCTCAGTGTGAGTGCCCAGCTCGGGTCTCTCAATGACATTTTAGTTCCAGGGCTGATTTCTGTCTGGAGTGCTGTAACGCCCCGCGATGCCGTGTAACGCTGCCTGCCTCCAGCTGCTTAAGTTGCTTATTTTCCAAAAGGTTACTCACAAAGTGCAGGTCATGGGGATTAAGTCGTGTAGCTCCCACGGAGTGCAGCAGGAATGTCACAGTAGAATCCCGGCAAATTCTTTTGGGAAATGTATTAATTTTTAATGAGTCATTAATCACCTTGCTGACTTCACAGGCAGCGCTGCTGCAGCAGCCTGACATCAACAGCTGAGGATGGTGTTTATGATTTCTTGGAGAGAACTAGAAACTGCCTTATTTACTTGGCTGGTCTGGCAGACTCCAGGATTTTGAAGACTGGCTACTGACACAGGCTTTGCCTTTCATCTGACAACAGAGCCGGGCATCCACTAAAAAAATTCAGCTCAATTGTGTCAAGTAAAGCATTAAATACCTACAGCACCTGAAGTCACTAAAAAACAATGTCCCCATGACTTGTTTACACAAATCATTCCAAAAATTTCCATGGACGGTAAAATGCATAATCTGAACAATGCAATTTGTGATTTCTGCAAGCAGCACTTGGATTTAGAAGTATTTTGGGGGTCAAACTCACAAAATGATGGAAACTGCATAGTGATTAATCAGCACTAACGAGACACATGGCGCTGGTGTTTTGTCCATGGCTAAAGAGGAAAGCAGAAAACACCAGACCTTTAAATGTATTGATAAGAGATGTATGCATGATGGTGATGATAATGATGGTGATGATGACGATGGCACAGCTTGGAGAATTTTTTGGATATAAGGAGACTTATCTGAGAGAAGATAGTTTTGCTTATGACTATGGAAAATCATATGGAGAGGGGACGTGTAGGAAATTATCATACTATGACAATGTATTGCTTAGTTAAATGTTTGGCATTGGTTTGGTGTAGCCCTGGTCCTGTGCTTGAGGTGTTTTGGTTTTCTGAAATTCTTCTCCCAGGCAATTTTCTATAAACAGGAGAAATGTTTTTGTAACTGTAAACTTTGTTTACATTCTTTCCCTAGGAGGGACTTCTTCTTGATGTCCCTCTGCTCTGACCAATGTGAGTGAAGAAGTTTGTCTTTGTTTCACCAATCAAATTGGTCTGTGTAAAATAGTATAAAAGGGAGACACATCCCAAAAATAAAGGAGTCATTTCAGCCTTCTGAAGTCAGAGTCTTTGTGTCATTGTGGTGCACAACAGTGTCACTTTGGGTTTTTTAAGGAAGAATACTTGTCTGAAGAGAAATATGATCTTCCTACCTCAGCTCAGGTTGACAGCAGGAAGTCAGAAATACATTAATCTTTGTCCAGGGACTCTCAGTTATGAAATGGGTAGTGAAAATGAATCACACATTTTCAACACTTTGGAGGAAGTTCTTTGAGATCCAGGGAAACCTGCTACACTGACTTGGCTGGAGCTAATTCTGCCCATAGCAGCCCCCATGGCGCTGTGGTTTGGATTTGTGGTAATTAACACAGGGATGTTTTGTTTACAAGTTCTGAGCAGCACTCACACAGCTTCAAGGACTTTTCTGCCTCTCTGGCTGCCCCACCAGTCAAGGGGCTCCAACAGGAAGCTGGAAGGGGACAAAATATAGAGAAAATAGCAAATAAGCAACCCCTCAAGAGGTATTTTCTGTTTCATCAAGAACAGGGAAAGTGTTGTTACATGCAGCAGGCTGTCTGCTCTATTCTTCCAGCTCTGCTTTCCAGAGCACTCACTGCCTTTAAAAATCGCAGGCAACGTGTAATATATTTCCCAAAACTTTATCTGAGTCAAAAAATATTCCCTGCACAGTTTGTTGCGCTGAACTCTGACCAAAGAGTCAGTACAGTTTGGAACACTGTGGACTTAGCAACAAAATAATGAGATTTTTTTTTCTTTTGAGAGCCCTGTAAGGAGCCATGAAAGGGCTGGATCTGAGGGTAGCTGTGACTTTGGGCAGCTCTGCAGGAGCCAGCTGGAGGGGTTGCTATGCTACCCAGCATGGGGGGAAGCTGCAGGCTGGGGTTTTTTTTTGTCTGCATTCTTGGGGGGCCAAGGGGCTCCATATTCCTGTGGAGTTGAACAGCTTGACAAGGTGAGCCAGGAGCAAGAAAGGAGCTCTCAAAATCCTCAAATCAATTTCCTGGCAATCTGGGGAAATACGTGAGCTACACCAGCCAAATGGTTGTGCTGCAAGAAGCACAAGCCCCAGCATCCAGGGAGACTCTGAGAGAGCAGCTTTCCTTCCAGACCAGGGCAGTCTGAAGCATTTAACTTTATTACTGACTCTCTGAGAGGAGCCCAGCCATGCAAGAGTTTTAAAGTAATTGGGGAGGGAGTGAATATACACACAAGTGAGAGGTCCTGAATTCACTATGAACAAGAAGAGGCTTCATTCAAATTAGTTTATGGAAGTTGGATCATCTTCCAACTCTGTGGATGTGACAATGAATTTAATGTATTATTTTAGAAAAGGCAAGGAGCAGAAGTACACTGAGCGTCGGAGTACAACCAAAATTCATGAAAATGGATTTGGTGGCATTGGCTTCAACATGTCAAAGCAGTTCCTGGTATGTGGAAAAGATGCAAAAATACAAGGGGTTTACTGGCACATCACACTGACTTTGACAGATGCCATTCCTTTAGCAGTGGAGCTGGTTTGGGTGTAAATAGAATTCTAAATACCAAGACAGGAATTTTGAGGAGACAAGGGGACTTGAGCTCTTAATTTAGTTTTATATTTTTTCAGTCATTTGTACACTCAACTTTCTGAAATCCTCCAGCATGGAATATCTGGAGTTTATCCTAGCCTCCAGAAGATAGCTAATTGGGTTTGTAATCAGTCAGGCACAGATCTGACTCCAAAGCAGAGGGAAGGTTGTGTTCTGCATGAGCTGCTACCCTGATTGCAAAGAGTCCAGAAATGCAGAGACAATCAGAGGGGGATTTTTACAGCCCCCCCTCACCAATTGCTCACAGCAGTTCAGTGTAAATTACTGTAGGCTAGCACATCTTATTCCTCACTAGTGGTGGCAGGGTAAAAACCGCAAATTGGGTTTTCTTTCCTAGGGAAACTCTTTTAATAGTGAATGAGTATTCAGGTGATTCTTCATGTGGAGAACATATTTTACAGAAATATAAATGTTTAAAAAGCAAAATATTTCACCTGATTAGCTTTACACCATTTCTGCTATCATTGAGTTTTCTTGCATGCTATACTTGCCTGAGAGTTGATAATACCCTCCCCTGACACCAGACTCACCTAACTGCCTTCAGTCCTGTACCAAGGCAATAAAGCACAAAACTGCAGAGCAGAATCAGAACGAGCAGCATTGCTAACAGGGCAGCTGAATCGAAATAATAACAAGAAAAGACTAAAATGTTGGAGCTTTCTATTTTCAAATTCGCTTTTCCCCATGAGTCTTATCAATTTTCCAATCAACATTACTATATGAATTTTCAGACAAAGCCTGACTAGACCTCTTAAAAAGACTATTAACTGCAGCTATTCCAGAGCCATGGCTTCTGAATTAAAGGTCACGACAGTTATGAATGAGGTTATGGGATTTTTTCACTCTACTACTTGGACTCATGTCTTCAACAGAAGTGGAAATTTAAACCAGAAACGGGATTGCAACATGACAAATGAATGAAACTGCAAACTGCAGAGAGCAGGGCTAAGAGGAGGTCATTCGTGAGGCGCCGCAATGAATTGGTGATGTTGATGTTTTGACAAGCAAATAGATCACAGAAACCCAGAGCTTGGTGCTGGCAACGCAGCCCTTCCTGCAAGGCTTTATCTTGAGAAAACAGCAAACCTTCCTCCAGAATTCTGTGAGCCTGACTGATGGAACAGGTATTTTAAACCAATACCACAGACCTTGTTTTTCCCTGCACGTTAAAACTCTTCTCTGTGTTTTCTGCTGGTTTTTTGATTCTCCCCTTCCCTCCCTGCCCCGACCAACTGCACGACAGACACATCTGGCTGTTCTGTACCCTCCAGTGTTTGTGCAGCAGGCTTGGCTGGCAGCATTGCTGGCTTCAAAGCAAGGCAGGATAAAGTGGGACTTTGTGGTCATACCAAGAAATCGATGATACACTGAAGCACTTTTTAATTAGCCCTCTGCAGTCCTGAGCTAACCCCCAGTTACAAAGATTAAATAATTGCTCATGGCATTCTCAACGTGTAGTTCACCACAGTGAAAAGAAGACTATTGACTCAACTGCTAAGTTTTGAGAACTGATGAAGTCTTGCTGAGTGCAGAAATTCTTTTCAGTACAAAAAAACCCTAATGCAGTTTTATGACCCAACTCCTTTGAACTATTTTAATTAAGGACTCCTATGATAAGGAAGAAGTTGAAAAGCTATTTAGCAGGAAGACAGGCTCCCATTTAAATGTTGACTCATGAAGTCAGCACTTTCAAGGGTATTACTGTACATTTGGTCTTTTCTTTTCAAAGCCATTAACTTCTGCCAGCACATTTCTATCTATCGTATGTCTTCATGATTAGGAACCTGTTAAAGTCAATATCACTTAGACATCTTTTCTCTTTCAGTCACCCTTGATTTTTTCCCCTTGTCTGCCTAAATTTAGACTACAAATTTTAATAAACAACTGCTTTCACCTTTCCATTCAGATCTTCTGTAGTTATCTGGCACAAGTCCCCTGATCTAAGCGAGCCACCTTGACACAGGGCTAGAAAACCTGGCCTTAAGGACCCATTACATTTAAAAATGCAACTAATTTAACTAGATTGTCTTTCAACAAGGTTATTGTAACATTCATTTTATTAGTAAAAATGTATAGGAAACACGTTAAAGGAAAAATGGCATTTTTAAATGTTGCTAGAGCAATGTAGGAATAACTAATGTCTTTGAACAAAGCATATTCATGGTCTTTCATCTTATTTCTTAACATTTAAAATGAAAAAAATCATGTGAACGTGTATTTGACAATGCTGAGTTCACCCACCAAAATTATGCCATCTGTGCAAAACGAAAAGGAGTATTTGCCCTTCAAAGCATTCCATGACAGAAAATCAACAGAGCACTCCGGGCTTGCTATTTTTAAGAGATATTCAGACTATGTAGGAGGAGTCTCAAAATCCCTCTTGGTTCCTCAGTAGCTTGGTAGGGATTTGAATTCCTGCATGGAATAAAGCTGCTGCCAGTCCCTGGAGGGGAGCCCTGGCCACAGCTGAGGCTGTCAGGACACAGATCCTGCTCCACTGCTGCTCCTGCTCCATCAATCACCCTCAGTTAAGAGAAAGGTGAGCTTTGGCATTGAGATATAGGCCGTTCATCAAGGTTAGGGCAAAAAGGAAAAGAAAAATTCAGGTTTTACGAGCAGATGTCCAGGCAGCAGGAGCAGCAGCAGTGAGGAGGGGAAGCAAAAGGCTGAGGAGCTCTCAGGATGAGCACTGGGCAGGGGCAGGGCTCAGCCAGGGGCACAGGAGGGACAGGGGCAGGAAAGGATCTGTGCTCTGTGTACTCCACTTGGGAAGTGTAAACACTGCCGTGGGAATGGCATAAGAAGCACAACACATGGGGGAAAATGGGACATGAACCCAGCCCCAGGAACTCTCAGAAATATGAGACTCTCGAAGCAACAGCTCATTGAAGAATTCTATTTGTTTACAAATTGGCTTTTTTTTCTGTTTACAAATTGTTTTTCTGGTAGTTGGGTTTTTTTCTAATGATTCTAAGGGTTATATGGTTTCTTGTTTTCAGTGTTAGGTTATAACTTGTAACTATAAGTAGTTAACCTATGGTATGTTAGCCTGAAGGATTGTGATCTCACCTGAGAGCTCCTGGGAGTGCCGCAGCTCCAGCGGTACATGGGACACATTGCTGGCTGAGGGGAGCTGGGTTTGTCAGATTGGGTGGAAAACTGTTGTGGTATGCATTTTTGGGATTTCTCAAAGTTCTGTATGTTTTGTTATTAGTTTTGTAATGGTTTATCGCTACACCCCCCATCCCCAATTCCCTGCGGTCTTTCCCTGGTGATGGATCTTCTCAATCACTGCCACCACACCCTAAAGCCTGAAAAGTTCTAGTAAGGCTTCAGAGTGTCTCAGCCAGGCATCAAGTTCCCCACTCCCCTTTCTGTCCATAGATAGCCCTGCCAATTGTTCCCTGTTCTTGGTCACTCCCCACTTTTCCTGTATTGGTTCCAGGTATCTCCTTGCCCGGGAGACGCCCCTGGTACTTAATGGGCAACCTGACCCCCTGGGCCTCACTCTTCACATGGGTTTTGGGGTTGAATAAACCTCTCTGCTTCCCATGTGAGGGTCCTCATTCTTCCATGCAATAACCACGTTTCAGTGTGAGGTTCAGACCCACCAAACATCAAAGGTACAAGGCTGTACCCTCCATACTCTGACCAGTGAGAGAGCCACCCAGTAAAGCTGCATGGGGCACCAGCATAGAAAATCTCATTCCAATTAAACCCATGTTGTCTTCTGTCTGCACCCTGCCTGCAAAGGGCCCTTGCAGGTAGGATAACAGAGGATACTTTACATTTTTTAATGCAAAGGAAGGAAGGAATTGCCTCAGCATAGCTGGACAAGATAAATCAGGCCATAACAAATCCAGTTCAACTAACCTGGCCCGTTCTAGAAACAAATCCCTGGATGAAGAGTGGAACTCAAACAGAGACCCTCAGCCAACCCTGTCCAAGCTTAGATGCAGACACACCACTGGGCAGAGATCTGGGCAAAGAGAGATCCCAATCATCTATTTAAACCTGGGAGATTCAAACCCCCTATAAAAATAAACTGCTACCATAATAAACTCATTGCTTATTGTTAATGACCCTTGGTGAGTTTGTGTCATTTCTGTCCCCAGCCAAGGAGCCCTAAGGTAAAATCTTCTGTAGCACAGGAGCTGCTGCAGCCCCAGCCTCACCTGGCATTTGACAAGCTGCAGGCACTCACCAAGCTCTCCAGACTGCAAACAAAAGGTCTGCAAACTCGTGCTGTTGGAAAAGGCATCAGGATGACATCCCCCAGCGTGGCTCCCTTTGCAGGATTGCTGACAGGGGCTCCTGTAGCAAGGGGATGGTGGCTCCAGGTCCCTCTCTGCTCTGGGAGGCCACCAGGGAATGCATTGTGCCCTGAATTGAGTTTAACAAACTGCATTCACACATTGCTGTGAGCAAGCTGCCTCCCATGGCACCAGACTGAGCAGGGGCAATCCTCACGTTCCTAAGGAATATTCTCATTTTCTTTGCATCAAGGGCAGGAGAGCAGAGTTTCTCAGCAATAAGGAAATCCTGTTCATGTAGGACATTAGAGCCAGAGCTGCACGGAGACTTGGCTCGTTCCCTGTCTGCTTGAGAGAAATGCAGGAAGAAACCAGGGCTTGAAAAAAGAGCCAGTACTCAAGACCTCCAAAAACCAAATATACTGTTCTGCTTTCATTTTCTTCAGTGAAGGAATATTAACTTGGCTGTATTAACTTCTATTTTAGAAGATGCTCTGAGCTTATTTTGATATTAAAGGTTCTTTAGAGCAGTTTCTATACTTCAATTCTTATTTTAGTTTAACTTAATTAAAATCTTTTTTGATATTCTCTTCATGAGACACTCAGCCTTCCAGTAACAGAATATAGATAATTATACCACTCCAAGCATTTGGAGATACAGTGAACAAAGTAAGGCTGTCCAAATTGTTGTGTTAAAATAGTTTTTGCCTTATTGTTTTGTTTTATACATTGGGCAGGCTTGGTGCCTCTGGATAAGATCCTGGTGATGTTTCAGGGCCTACTTTAGAATGATATTTACTCTCACCAGAGCCAAAGTGTCAGAGGACCAGGACTGAAACCATTCCTGAGGGAAACACCTCCCCAGGCCAGTGACACCCCCAGACCTTTAAAGAAAATGAATGTTGCAGTATCAGCTGTCATGAGCTCACAGAGGCTGCAGCACAGTAGAAAGTTTATCCATTCTCTTTAAATCATATCTGTTTAATCAATTCCTACCATCCTACACATACACCTTACTTGGAATCTCAACAAGGTGACTTCTAAAACTGATATAATTATTTTTCTGAAATAAAGAACAAGTAATAAAAAGATGTATACATGTACAGCTAGGTATTTTTATTAAGAGAATGCAAAATGTAAAAATGCATAGAATGTAAAAAAGCCATAGAAATCTGTCTTGCACTTGTACTTTGTGAGAAAAAGTATTTTGTACATATTTTATTAAAGAACCTCAAATCTAAATAGTTTTATTGTGTGACTAAACATAGATTTTACAAATTTAAATATATTCACCTGGACTGACTGTAACTTTGCACAGATGAACACTAGCATTGGTTCAGGAGTTTAGATTGGGAAAATCCTGCTGCATACAAACACCCAGAAACATCAAAATGTAAGCTCCATCCACAGCCATCCAAAGGGAATCAGATCGAAGGTCTGAATATGTGTTTTCTAAATTAAAAATTCAAATCAGAACATGTAAAGCAGTTTAAAATAATAATTACATGAATCCCAATTAAGTAATACACAGTAATTACAATGAGTGCTGTTAGCAGATTCGAAATAGGGCTTGGGTGCAAGGCAGTGCCATGAACACAGCCCCAGGCAGGTGCACCCAGACACTGAGAGGAGGAGGGATCACAGGTGTCTGTGTGTCAGAAACCCTGAAATCCCCTCTCTTCTCTGGGCTTTGTGCCACTCAGGCAGACAAAACCTCGCTGGTTTTTTGGTTTTGCAGATTTTATAGGTTAAAGTGCTCCTAAAGGATGAGTACTGGGCAGAATTGAGGAAACAGTTTGTGATACAAAAGCAATTTATGATGAGAGAATGGTGTATGCTCTGATCAGCAAGAGGAAATTAGAGTTACTTGTGTCTGAAGTTTAGCTTTTGCCTTCCAGTGCCTCACCAGATGCTCCAGAGGACAATTTGAGTAATGTCTTTATCTGCATGTGTGAAAGCTGCTTTAGGAACCAAAGTTTTACCTGTCATAAAAAACAAATGAAACAGAGCACGCTTCAGATTTAGCTCTCTGAGCCTCAAAACATAGCAGTCTGCAGCCAAAAATCATGATTACACATTGTGAAAACTGTCTTGGAAAACTTATTGTTGACAGAAATATTTATCTTGAATTTGTGGCAATTTAAGGGGCAATATTTTGTTTGTTCTGTACTGCATGCTAAAAGCACAACACATAACACTGAAATACCCAGGAACCTCTGTATTCCATGTGCACCCTTCCTTTTAATGTAGCATTTCAGGCCATATTTCCAGCTGTATTGGTGTCCTGGGCTGTAGTGTAGGATGTACACAAGGTATTTATTCTCTCACCATCTCCATGCGCTGTTGGAACCAGGTGGGGCAGTGTTTTCCCAGGCCCCTCCTTTGGGCTCTTCTGCTCATGGCCCATCAATGCCTTGCCCAGGACTCACAGGGAACTCCCTCCAGGAGCTCTCTCTGTTTAATGGGCCATCAAGGACCCACTGCACGACTCCTCATCCCATTGGGAGATGCTCCGCCCAGGGGGAGGAGCCAAGCATTCCCACCTGGAGAGAATCTGGGATTTGGGACAGGACAAGCAGCCCTGAGCCACTGGATTCCCAGAGGAGCAGAGCTCCCAGACCTTTCTGTGGGATCACTGCTTCAGGAAGAGCCCCTCACCTGGACTGCTCCCACCATCCTGCTCAGGTTGCGTTCTGACTCTGTCAGTGGTCCTTTGTGTTATTGCATTGATTTTATTTTATTTTATTTTACTTTACCTTTTTACCTTTCTTCTTATTAAATTGTATTTCTGACTTGGAGCCTCTCACTCGTTTTGCTTTTCAAACCACGACAATTGGGAATAAAGGACTGCACATCATGGGGCTCCCAGTAAACCCAGTTCATGTCTGACTACTGCTCTGCTGTATTTCCCCCCACACTCCCAATGATTTTGATGTACCCAAATTCTGGATTCTGAAGCTTTGCTGTTTAACATTACCTTTTCCCTTAAAGCATTCCACTAAAGGAATCTGAAATTTGCCCTAATTTTGATCTGAGTAGACTGCCTTTACCCATACACAGTCGATTGCATTCAGTCTCTCAAAACAGAAATTCAGTGGAAGCCACATTGTACTTGTGATGTTACCACAAACACTGAATCATTTCCACAAAACAAAACAGATAAGATGAGGCTTCTTGAAATATCTCCAATGTGGTGACACTTTATTTTCTATATAAAACATCCCATTCTATATTTTTAAGGCATGTTTGTAAATAATCTTTCCCCATTGAGATGCTTTTCAGATATCTGATTCCAAAGTGCTCTTCTGCTGAGGGCCTGAGACTAAAAAATGTGCCACAAATGTAGGGTCCAAATGAAAAATCTGCTGGGAGAACTGGAGCCAGATTCAGATTTGAACAAAGGGTTGGAAGGGGCTTTGTGTGTGTGTGGTGGAATGTGCATCCACTCAGCCTCACATGTGTGCTCTCTCTCTCTTTTTTTTAGAGAGCCAGAAAATCTTTTGTAAAAACTTTTCCTTTCTTTTTCCTTCCAAATTTCAGTGGTTTACCCCCCCTCACACACACACACTAAAAATCTGCTGGGAACTCACAAAGTCATTGTTGTGAGTTTAAAAGGCTGATTAATAAGAGTAATGACAGAAGAGAAGTAAAAAACTTTCATCCCAGCTTCTTGTAGGTTTGGGTGACAAATTGGAGGCTGCAATTCTCCAGTCACATCCCCAAATAAACAAGTGACAAATCCCAGGATTTCTTCAGGCCACAAACTCTGAAAGGCCAATTTCTGCCACCTTGGAGGAATGGAGGCCCCAAACATGGGAGGAATGGCTTTGGGGATGTTTCGGACTAGATGGTTTTTTTATTTTTTTTCTGAATCCTGGTTCTCCTTTTGTTTTCTCCTTGTGACAAAACCTCCTTGGTCAGACAGAGCAACCCAGAGCCCTGCCCATATCTTACCATGGGCCAAAGGAGGCAAGTAATCCCCAGAAATTCCTGAATCTGTGGTCCAAATCACCAACTATTAACATGAAGGTAATACCCTCACAGATTTTCAATAAAAGCTCCAAGCATAACGCAAAAAAATGTTTCAAAAGAGACAAAAAGACCCCTCAAGTGTATCTGATTTCCATTTCCACAATTAACACACATTTGAAGAGCCAGAGCCTCCACAGCCATGCAGCCCTGAAGAGCTCAGGGGTCTGTGGTTCAACTGAATCATCTGACTTTCAAGCAGAGGACATCTATTTTAGTTCATCAGACTTTCTAAAATTAACCGAGATTCAAGCTTGGTAAAAAAAAAAAAATACATACTGAAAGCAGCCCTCTAAATCTGGATTGCATACTGATAATTAAAGTTCCGTATTCTGAAGGCTTTTCTCAGGGTTTGTTTTTTTTTTTTTTGCCTCTTTCCAGTAAAATCATAGAAAATGGAAAACTATCATTGAGAAGAAGCTGAAAGGAGCAAGCTGACTTGCACAGTTCTCAGAAATACTGAAGGGTTGAACAAAACACAATGTCACGGTCAAAAAGGTGCAGCAGGATCTATTTTTGTCTTAAAGAAAAATAAGCTGTTAACAACAGAAATACATTTAGTCTTACAAAAAAAAAAAAAGGCACTATTTTGTCATATTGTTATTAATATGTCTATTATTTACTGAGATCAAGGTGGTCTATCAAGAGATTCTTTAAATATAAATGACTCCTCTTGACTCCACACAAGACTTGGCAGTCTGGAGGCAGAGCTGGCTTTCCTTTATCCTTTCAGTATGACACAGAATCCACCACCTGAATGACAAGAACTGCTCTGGGGGTTTCCTTTCCCTTTCCTTCCCTTTCCTTTCCTTTCCTTTCCTTTCCTTTCCTTTCCTTTCCTTTCCTTTCCTTTCCTTTCCTTTCCTTTCCTTTCCTTCTTCATAATTAAACTAATTTCTCTTGATGCACAGTCTCTGTTGTCCTTAACCCCCTTAAATCGCTTACACCTTGTTAACTCTCCCTCAGGTCTGTGCAATATTAGAGGCTCAACCAGAGCAGAGTTTTCCCTCATTTGTTGCTCTGCAGGCTGAGGACAGAGTTGGAGCAGACTTGTTGTGAGTGACTCTAAGCAGTGATGCCTGTGGAAATGTGTCACAAATCAATTAACGTTTCCCCAGAGCCCTGACTTAAGCCAGGCCTGGATCTTAGCACTGAACAGCAAATCAGGGGAGCCATTCATCTTCTTTACACCATAATCCCACACACTCAACCTCTTCTATGGTCTCTTCCATCAAAATTCCTACCAGTGGTACTTCCTCCTCCCTCCCAGCTGAGGAAATCTGATGCTGTTTTACACCACAATGACACAGACTCTGAGATTCAGAAGGCTGAAAATGACTTCTTTATTTTTGGGATGTGTCTCCCTTTTATACTATTCTACACAGACCAATTTGATTGGTGACACAAAGACAAACACTCCCATTGGTCAGAGCAGAGGGATATCAAGAAGTCCCTCCTAGGGAAAGCAATGAATAACAAAGGTACAGTTACAAAAACACTTCCCTGTTTACAGAAAATTCCCTGGGGAAAAGAATTTCAGAAAACCAAACCATCTCAGGCACAAAACCAGAGCTACAGAAATCCTTCCTCCTCTCCATGAAAAATCCCCACATTCCTGCTCTGGCTGCTCAGCAGAGCCATTGCCAGGCTCAGTTTTACCCTCACAGGAGCTCTGGGCACCCCCTGCTCCACCTCCAACTGCTCTGTCCTCTGTCAGTAATCAGCAATCCAACACAGCCACTCTCTGACTGCTCATTTACATTTACAAATTTGTTTTCACCAAGGAACATTAACATTTTCCACGTGTGGGGAAGGTTTCTGTCCTGCAGAGGAACAGTATCAGTTTTATTTTAACTTCATCACCAAGATGGGGGGCACGCAGGATGTGCACATTCATGGCAGGGTTTCCATATGTATCTAAAGATGCTGAGAATTGCAAAATATCTGCCCTTTTACAAGGATATAATGATGTCTTTACACCTGTCCTTCCAGTAATTGCCTCCTGTATTTTCACCACCCTCTTTAATTTAATAAACAGATTTTCACCACCCTCTTTAATTTTTCAGAGCAGTCAAAAACTGCACAAGTTTCAATGATTTTCCCACAATAAACTACTACAGCTGAATTCTAGTTGTGCCCATGGTTTCCTGAGGGTTGAGTTATTGCTTTTTTTTTCTGATTTTTCCTTCTTTCAACAACGTGGCTTAAGATGGTCCTGTCAAGGTGTTTTTCATTTATTTCAACAATCTGATTCCTACAGCAGCTGGTTTGATTTTCCACTAAAGCCCTTTACAGGGGCATATAAGCTTTATAATTCAAGTTAACAAAGGTAAACGATTGTGAAGGCAGAAATGGAAGAGGAGAATACTAAAACAGGCACAGAAAGGAGAGAAAAATACCAACAAAAGCGTTACTTCCCAAATTCCAATAACTCCACCAATTCATCCATCCACTTTGTGGTCAGTGTTATGTCCATCACTCACAACTGCAACTCAGAGAAATTTTGCCTCAACAAACTTAGGATCCAGATTCTTCTCTGTGCTAAAGAAATCAATTCCATACATCTTTTATAGCTTCCTGAAAAATCCTAAAGAATATATTTATGTCTGGTTTGTTTTGATCTTCAGGTTTATATTGTATAGCAAATTGAAGCACAATAAAATGTATTGATCTTACCTATACAATATATGTACAGTGGGATAAGAGAAGCAAAGGTACAGAATTTACAAATTTGTTCAGGCGGAAGGTTCAAAAACAAAGATGAAAACAGAACAATATTTCTCTCAGTCTACACTACTTAATTTAGAAGTTTTTATGAGAAATAATATTCATGGAGGAAGTGGAAGCGAAACAGCATTTATGTATTATGAGCCACAGTCACTTTAAATCCTGCATTTCCATACTCATTAAAGCTCTTCTCAGAGGAGTCCTGCTGATAAAATATCAACTGGTTCTTTTAGAGCAATAACCTGATGATTTTGAAAGAAGCTGATTTTCCAAAGGGAGAGGGGAAGTGGGAAGCATTCTCTGGGATTGCACAGGCCCAGCTCCCTTGGGCATGTTTAGTGTGGGAGAGGGGAATGAACACACCCAGGTGTGGCAGAAATACTGAATTACACAGGGGTAAACCTGATGTGGAATTCTCAGGTGCTTACTAAAAAAAAAAACAACCTAGAAATATAACTTTGATCCCTATTTCGAGAATTATTTAGGTCTTAACAGCCCAGTTGGTCACCAGGAGTCATCATGACATCCTCATGTTCTTCTGGACTCTTTCAAAACCAGCAATTTAATTTCACTTCCCAGTATTTTCCTACTGCCATTAATTTCACGGGACCTAGCAAGATAGAAGCTCAGTGGGCTCTACATCATTCCTGAAATTCATGTAGGATAATCCCCAGAGCTCTCAGCAGTCATGCTAAACCAAAAACATGCACAGAAAAGTAGTATTTCCCATTTCTGCGTACCAAAAAACTGTTGCTGCTGATGTAATTTGTATTTATGCCACTTTATCACACGGTGCTGACAGGGCTGCAGTGGCCCGACTCAGCACTGCTTTGCTATTTCATTTTTTGAGAAACGATTCCAAGAGATTTGGTGCCTTATTATGGCTTCATTAGAGAGGAACAAAAAGACATGTAACTGCCTAAGAGCCTGTGGGGCTTTCCTAGCATGGAGATTGCTGGGATAGAAATGCTTGAAAGTGCTCCTAACAGGGCCAGATGCAGCCCCAAAGTCCCTTTATGGAGAATAAACTTGTTTCATTATTTCCATCCTATAGGAATAATGCAAACCAGGTGCAACAGAAGCAAGAGCTCTGACTTGGATTAATAAAGCCATAAATCAAAGTTTAAACTAAGTGCCCATTCCCATCTAAATGCTGGTAAAATCTAGTGGGTGACGAAGTGCCGTTCTTCTCATTTGTGCTTTTACTGTTTGGTTGGGTTTTTTTTTGGGGGGGTGGGGTTTTGTGGGGTTTTGTTGTTGTTGTTGTTGGTTTTTTGGGTTTTTTTTTTTGTTTTGGGGGGTTTTTTGTTGGTTTTTTTGGGGGAGTTGTTTGTTTTGGAGGGGGTTGGGGTTTTTTCTGTTTTTTGGGGATTTTTTTGTTTGGTTTTGGGTTTTTTCTGTGAGTCTTTTGGTTTTGTTTGGCTTTGGTTTTTTGGGGGGGTTTTGGGGTTTTTTGCCCATGTAAGTTCCATTTTCCAGCGAGAGCCCATGGAAATGCAGGGTGCTGTTTGTGCAGCTCTGGAGCTCAGGCAGCTGGGACAGGGTTCCCTCTGTGTGCAGGTGCATTTTTCCTGGGGGGCACTCAGGAATGATGTGCACATTCATGGCAGGGTTTCCACAGGTATCTAAAGATGCTGAGAATTTCAAAATGCCTGCCCTTACACAAGGATATAATGGCAACTTTACACCTGTCCTTCCAATAGTTGCCTCCTGGGCCAATAAACGGTTCGCTGTTCATAAATCACGATTTAGGGAACTTTGAACCCGATTTGCAAAGCCAATAACGAGTTGTTGATGCTCTGAGTCCTTCACATCAATCCACACCCTGTTTGTTCCCAGCCAGGCTGTGTGACCAACACTGTCCCTGTATCCTCCTTTTTACCCAGAACTGTTCTCATTCCCTCATTTTTGGGCTGAAATCAGCAGTGGAGCTGACTCTCTGGAGGTGATACAGCTAGGGGTGTTTAGCCAGGCTCTCACAAACATAGACAAGAATTCCTCAGATTACTTTATCCCCAAAGCTGGTGAGCCTCTTGTCTCTTTAGGCTCCAGAAAGTAACAGATACCAGTCAAGTCCAATATTTAGAATTACTGAAAACTTCAGATCCTTCTAGACCATTCTTGCATGAGAAATATTAAACATGAACCCTTCCCAAGCTTGGTCCAGCACTGAACTGCAGGGCTGGAACAGCAACAGCAGCAGGAAGCTCAAATGTCCTGGTTATCTGCAACCTCTGTGCAGGAGGAAGATCAAAGCAATTTCATACAGATGAAATGGCAATTTTTAAAAGACACTGAAGGAGGCTGAGCCATAACAGTCTAGAAGAGAAGTTCATTGCACTTACACGTGCACTTACAATGTTTATGAGTCTCTAGGCCTGAGTAAATGAGCCAACACTAAATAAAAGGGAGCAGTCAGAAAGCTGTCATTGTGATCTACTACAAAGTTCAACCTCATTTAGATTTACCCACTCCTCATACCTCAATTCAATTCAAAAGAGTCAAAATCCTTCTATAACCTTGTCTTCCAGAATGGAATAAATCAACATGCAGGATTTAACTGAAGGGAAAAGGGAATAAGACTGAATGTGCTGTAAGGACATAGGGAGGAATGATACAGAAAAGATCTGGTTATACTTTTATAGGTACAGTCACCAGAGAATAATGACCATTTTTAATTAAGAAACAAAAAAATACTATTAATTCTAGGGACATCTACTACAGGGGCAGAAACAACAATGTTTGGCCATAGTTAGAGGGGCTTAATTATATCCAAGATTTAAGTCCTGATTCCACATAATTCATATAAAAGACTTTCTACTGTTAGGGTGTTTACAGTTAAAATACCTAGAGTGACTTTTTGGGCTTTTATCACCAACTGTCTGCTCTGTTCATGCTAAATATTGGGTTCTACACCTTTAAGACTAGTTCTAAAAACTAAGAAGGAAAAGAAGTTTTCTCCCAAATTTGCCCTAAACCAGGACAAGTATCAATCTTGCTTTAACAAACAGAGTCTATGCAGAGAACATCCTTGTGCAGAAAATAAGTTTGGATTTTCTTCTCTTCTCACACATATTTTAAAGCATTTTAAATTATAACTGTTGAGGTTGCACATCAAAGTGATCAACTGGTGTTGCAGAAAGGGCATTTTGGTGCCATTGCATTGAATCAGCTCCTCAGGAGCTGGCCCTGCCCTCCCTCCAGGGATGGGCTCACCTTTGGGGCTGAGCTCCCAAGGTCTGTGTCTGCCTTCTCCCTCAGCCTGGATTTTGCCAGCAGGGTTGTGCAGAGCTCAGAGCTACTCAGGGATTGCAAAGCAGCCAAAGGAAAGATGTGCAAACAATCCAGGGAAAGCCTTTCTGCTTGCCTTGGGCCAGGGGTAAATGGAGAGCACTCAGGTATGTTATGTATCAAACCCCAGCAGGCTACTGACACCCCAAACTACAGCAGAACCAAAAACCCTTTGCTGGAGGCAGAAATCACTGTACATTTGACAGAATGAGAGGCCCCTCTAATAGGCATTAAAAAATTAAGTTCCTTAGACAGTACATTGGCAGCAGCCATTTACTTTATCTGTACATTTGGGAGCACATTGAGGAGCAGCTTTTCAATCTGAAGGATCAAATCTGACACAATTCATCAGACAATAACAGTGAAATCAAAAAGACAGTAACAGGAAAATGTAATCCTCCCCTGAAATTCTCCTCAGCTCGCCATCTGCTTCCATTCTATTACATCCCACTGGGGACTCACTGTCTTGCAACATCTCCTCTGGGTGGAATTGCCACAGATGTAGCAGGCAGGGCTGAGAGCTCTGCTGCAGGACCCCAGCCAGGCTTTGGGGGACACAAAAAGCAGGCTGCACCTTCCCCAGGCAAAAGGGACACGAGTGCATCACACCAGGAACAGGGAACCCAAACACAAATCCGCTGTTCCAGAAAGCAGCCAGGTTTTCCTGGAGTGAAAGCAGCAGGATTAAGCCACCAGGATGGAAAATTCACAAGCATTTAACTGCAGAGGTTATTTCCTCAGGATGTCCTCAAACACAACCAGTGCCTGCAGTTGTCAGAACTGTTTTGCTGACACAGAAATGCATTGTTGGTGCCCAGGACGTGTGTGGAACCACTGTGACAGGAATTTCTTTGAAGGAAAGTGCTCCGAGCCATCTGGGAAAGAATAGCAGCCGAGCAGTGCTGACTGAAGTGCTATTTTCAGTCTTCCACAACTCCACTAGACTAAAATGGTGGAAATTCTATTTTGAAAGATATATAATCCCTACAGCATAGAGAGAACAGGGAACACTGAGATCCATCAGTTATCCACTAGAGTTTAGGACATTGCTACCAACCCAAAATCATTATTAAAGGTTATTCTTTATATATTAACTTTCCCCTACCTGTACTTATTGTTGTTTGATGTGTGCCACACACCTCACAGCTCTGAGAGCTTGGGGGGAAAAAGAATCTGTGTTTTCCTGTTAATTTGTTCTTGGTTCTCCACAATTCAATGTGCATGTTCTTTGAGCAGGACACGTAAGTGACCATTGCTGCTCCCAAAGAGAGTCTCAGAAGCAGCAAAGGAACAAAGATGAATCTTTGGATGTTTAACTTACTCATCTGAGTTTCAACTGCAGCTGAATTCAGTGTGGCAGAAACAGAACCCTGAATGCCCCAACCATCTCAGTGCACTTGAATGAGTTCAGCTGTGAGCAGGAAATCTGAATCGTGCCCAGGTGAAGAACAGAAAGTCTTTATAAATAAAGATTCCTATTATTTGGGGTACTCAATGTTTACTCCGATAACTATCAGACCAGGTGTTCTACCCAGGAACAGAAGTGTTGGCCTGGTGTGAGTGAGCTCCTTTGCCCTCCAACCCCATTTTGGCAGAATTTCTCCCCCCCAACTCCAGCCCAGCCGTGCACACAGGTGTGTTCTCACCTTTCCCCACCCCAGCACTTTGTTGAAGCCAAATCTGGAACAGTTTCTCCCATCAAGCCCCAGTCCTTTGGGAACTGACAATCCCTGCTGGTGTTGTGATAATGCTGATTAGAGATTGATTCAGTACTGGATAAAATCTGCCTGCAATGGTCCTTCCTTGCTGAGGCAATGGAAGCACCACACATTGAGAGGGTCTATAATGACCCTGCCCACCACAATGGCTCCAAATCCTCCAATTTTTATACACTGACATCTTTTAAATTCTGTTAGGAGAACCATTACTTCATGCCTTGCAAACAGCAAATTAAAAAATGTTGTCAGTAATCATATATTGTATACTGCAAAGGACTCTTCAAGGAATTAACAAAAAAATTAATTTAGCTAAAATTTCTCTGTTTTCTTTTAAATCATTATTACTGAAGTGAATTCTCATGATCACTTCAAAATACATTCATGAAGTTCAAGCCAGGCAAAGGAAAGAAATTCATGTTACTATTCAGATTTTAAGATATATTATGTGTTAAAATTCATTTGGTCTTTTACTGAAATGCCAGAACATGGAAATGCTGAAATGCTTGCACCTCATTTTTTGCAAAAGGTCATGTTGATTTTTCATGATGAAAAGTTCATACCTTCCCACTTAGCAAAAATGGGAAACACAACAAAACAAAATGTGTTTAATGAGAAACTTTTGATGTACTGAATTCATGTTCTCTCAGACTGAGTAAGCTAAAGCAGAAAACAAACAGCTCTTTACAACAGCTGGCAGGGATCTTAACATTCAAGAAAACCAGGAAACTCCTGAAACCTTTACAAATCCATTTGAAAACCCCTCCATCAGATTCATTTCAGTCCCTTGAAGTCTGGAAGCCTCCAGGGATTTTGGTCCCATTAAAAGCCTGTGACAATGCATCAGTTTAGACAGATTTAGAACGAACATAGTTTCTTTTTTTTTTCCCCCCATCATTTATTCTACTCTAAGGTCTCTCTTTAATTTCTTACTGAGTGATGAACACACATCTATTGAGCCTCAATGTCTGATAGGATATTACCTTTCTTACTTTGCAATGCAAATGCAATAAAGCATTAGGAACATTCTAAATAGACTGTTCTAAATACAAGAATGTTTGCTGTATCTGTTATTTTTCTGACAAATGATTTTTGTGGAATTATTATTCTGCCTGTGTAACACAAAGCATGATTATATTAAATTAATTGGAAAACTATGTTTCACATTTGCACATTTTCAGTATTTTATTTCCTTCATAACTGTTTGAAAACTGTGGTGCTTTGGGAAACCATTTAAGCACTGGAATACCTCAGGAACAGCAGCTTTCCCCATTCACATTCAGGAGCAGTTCTTTCAGGAGGACCATTACCAGAACGACTCGCCTTGGTTTTAGAAAATCCATTTTAACCTAAGAACAAACTCACTGCTTGGAATTTCAAAACATCCTGGCACAACGGGGTTTTCATGTATTTCAAATTCCAATATGCTGTGGTTTTCCCCCCACCTCTCCTCCCACTGCTGCTGTGCTGTAAATCAATTAAATGTTTGTCTCCCAGCACCACTACTCCTAACAGGTTTGATCAAGGCAATGGCCACTACTCTGAGAGTGTTTGTGCAGGGCAAGGAACAAGGAAAAATCTGGAATGTCCAAGATTGTCCTCAATGGGATCCTGCCCAGAAGGGATCCCAGGTGTGTGGCGTCACAAACCCCAGTGACTCCAAGTTTGAATCTGCCTGGAAATGCATCCCCTAAGGACAGGGACCTTCCTGGATCCCCCAGGGAACTGCCAGGGGCTGGCAATGGGATTGGTTATAACCCTGCTTGGCAGAGTGCTGGGAGCACCTCATTAGCTTATGCAAATTGATATGTTAATGAGCCCCACCTCTCCTGAGCAGGACTCCCAGGTCAGGACTGCTCCCACTCCCCTGGATTTTGGGAGTCACTGGGACATTCTCTGTTCCACTGAAGGGATTGTTTTGGGATATGGTGCTGCTCCCCAGTCCCACTGCCCAGGTGTGGCACCACACACATCCCCTGATGTGGTTGCCAGTAAAACTGGGTTTTAATGAGCTGTCCATGCCACCAGAAAGGGTCCTGGAGATGAGAGGGCTCAAGAGCTGCCCTGATATTCACTCAGTGCCAGGTCACCTACTGCAGATCAGTCCTGTTTCCACACTCACCATCCCCTGATCTTACCAGAGACCCTTTTATAGCTTCTTCCTCTCTTACAGTAATAAGAAAAACAAAGCCCATCATCTTCACTCATTTCCCCCCTATAACTCACCTTGGCTGCAATGCCCTTCCCAGTTAATAAAACTGAGGCTGGAGATGTGTTATGACTCCAGCCACATCATCTTATCGTCATCTCTTATCTTGGATTTAGATCATAAGCTTTATGAGGCAACGTCTGTGTTTTTGGGCTGATTTTATACAGTGCCTGGTGCCCAGGCTTAATTCAAAACTGTGGCTCCTAGGAATTGTCACTAGTGATAAAAACAACTGTATTAATGAGCATGCATTATCAATAATATCATTAGTGTTATTCTCTGATAAATGTCGTCATTTCAAAATCAATGTCAGGCAATTATTTTAAAATATACACTGGATGGATTATTTTCTAATAACCCTACAAATGTGTGTCTTGGTCAAACAAAGAGACAAATTCAGCTCCAGCTAAGCATGAAATACTCTGTAATGTTTTCATTATGAGGTTACATATGAGGCTGTTCATTAGACAGACTAAATAAGTAGACGATAAATAAAAATTGAAGGAGAGAAGTGTTCAGGGCATCGGGATAAACTCAGCTGAGCTTCTAGTTTTTCTCTGATAATCAGACTTTGCAAGTCTCCTGAATTCCTACAAAAAGGCCAGTGCTGCCCTTTGCCAGCTGTGCCAGGCCAGGCCAAACAGCTGGAGATGTCCAAGGGCAGTGGGAGCTCCTGACTCTTGTCCTCCCTGGGTTTGGGGTCAGGGTCGTCCCAGCTTTGGTTTGTGGCTTTAATAAAAACAACTTCATGCTTATAATCTGTAATTTTTCTCCCTTGGATTATTGGTTTAAGTGCAAATAATTGATGACTAATGACAGGAAAGCTGGCATTAAAAAAACTCCTCTTTTTCTGTGCTGTCTGCACTCTCTCCCATGGAAGCAAGCTGGGTTTGCCACCTATTTCTCCCAGCTACAAATGATCATTTTGAAAGAGCATTCCCAGTGTTTCTGGGCTATATATAGAGATACACGTGTAGCTGTGCATTAGGCGCCATCAGTGCGCTTCTTCCTTCACTTATCATTTCTACCATGAAAGAAAAAGATGAGGATAATATATACAGAGCATTTAAGAGTATTTGTTTCCCCTGAATGCACTCATTTTGGTGATATTCATCATCATTAGGCACAAGGTTTGCTTCCATTCCTTTTTATTTTGGTGAAGAAAGCTTTCTCCCCAGCAGTACTTGCACTTGCACAGATTTGGATCCTCCCACTGGTGGAAGCTGTACGTACTGGCTGGATGCAATGAGTGAATTGAAATTACAGAAATATGTACATAAATATTCATCTCTTTAGGCTGTTTTCACCTCCTTTCCCCTCAAAAAAAGCTGAGTGCTGTAGTCAGTGGATTAAGGCACCCTGAGCAAGGATGGGGAGGAATCAGGTATCAACTTCCCAGGCACTAAAGCCATTGCAGTGACCTTGTCTTTCACAGAAAAGGGCTGGGGACACGTTAATGCTTCAATCAGCTGCTTCTTTGTCCCCTCCCAGGGACAGAATGTCTCCTTGTGTGAGTGATGTGCAGCCTGTGCACTGCTCTGGTGGAGATGGCGTTTTGCTTTCTCTGCTTTTACAGGAATTAGGAGCATAGAGAAGTGTCCCTCCTAGAAATGAAGCTCTGCAACAGCTTGGGGTTTGCTGTGTGACTTTTTAAAAGGTGCAAAATAAGTGAAACCACATATCCCTTTTTGCTTAACTAGCAACTATTATTTCTGAATCTTGAGGAATAAGAAATACTACAGAGATCATTCTCTCGTTGCTCTACCAGAAACAGGCACCTGCAGACTACTCACAATAAGTAGGATAGAAAATTATTTTCATGTTTCTACATATAAAGAATTTGGGAGTAAAGTTAAATTTCTCCACATTGAACACAACAGTGTCTCTGGAGGTCATCCTTACTGGCCAGTGACAGCACTCTGAGAAGTTATCAGGGTAAGAAAATGCCCATTTTTACCCAGCACTGCAGTGAGAGCTCTGTACAGAGGGCAGAGGGGATGAAGTGCAAATGCAGGGCAGCCTCGAGCACCCCGTGTCAGGGAGGAAATGCTCATGTCCTGTCTGTGTGGGGAGAGGAACAGCCTTCCCTTGCCCTTCCTAAGCTCTGCATCCATCTGTAGATTGTCCTTTAGATATTCACCTGGACACTAAACCTACATGAAATACCCAGTTCCAGCAAGAAATAGAAGTACAGTGACTACTGCAGTGTTCTTGGGTGGTTCTCTTGGAAAGTTGCTTTATGTTGGCATGAAATAGACCCATGACCTCAGAAAATTTCCTGAGCACTGACTTGGAAATGAAAATTCCCATTGCAAAAGAACAAACAAATAAATAAAAAAATCTTATCTGCTTCTTCTGGAAGTTACTGATTCAGTGAGATTAAACGGCTTCACCAAAGAAAGACAAGAGTCAGGTCACTCCTTTTAGACCCTTAATATGTCAGATACACATTTCATTTTGTGTCATCACCTACAATGGTTCACAAGGACACACAACAAGGTAATTTCAGGAATGTGATTGAAATTTTTCATGGAGTAAGGAACCTCAACATGTTTTTAAAATGCAGGAGAGTCAGATGCCTAACACATAGCTTGATCTGGATTTCCCCTACAAGCAATTGAACAATTAGAGGACAAAAAAAAAATGACATTAACAGCCATTCACTGTCAATGTAGCCTGGAAATTAAAATGCCATTGAAAAGAGAGAGAGCTGAGGTGATCTGTCTGTACTGTGCCTCCTTTTTTGGTAGGAGGATATCCATTATTACCCAGCAACATTGGGAAAAGGTCTTTTCTCCCACTGGCTCTATCAGATTACACCCCTCCACCACTTTCTCTCTTCATTTAGTGCTGGCTGGGTTTGGGCAAACGTCTGCAAATAAAACAGCTCCTCCTTACAGAGCAAAACAAACAACACATGGTAAATTTAATACAACCAATCATCTCCCCCTCCAAACGACTGTCATTGCGTTTGCTCCTGATAGTAAGTGACAGCTGTGTTTAACGAGCTGGAAGAACAGGTCAATAAAACATACATATAAATATATATATATATATGCATGGTGCTGCAGTGTCTATTCCATATATGCAGACATTAAGGCAGCTCATGGTGTTTTACCCTCCTGCACGATTTTATCATAATGACAGAGCACCACAGGTTCCATCAAACAAGATTAAAGATTATTTCCTCACACGATGCTGCCAGTAATTCCCGAGTATTTAAAATGCATTTTTTTCAGGTCTGTGGATTGGTTCAGATGATCAGAGACCACACCAAGGATGTCTTTTCCTGGCTCTGTGGGGTTCATTACTGAAACATGAGCCCCTTGCCTCTTCCAATGCTGTTTTCCTTCCTGTTCCTTTCCTGTTTTCTTCCCAAGGAAGACCATCTTCCCAAGCATGGCTATCACAGACAGAATAAAATCCGCCTGATTAAGAAAGCTCTGGAGGGAATCTCAAAATTAAACTCTTAATGACTCTTATAATTTTAAAAATGAGATTAAAAAGTTAAAGAAATTATAAAAAATGAACCACCTCACAATGTGTTCTTTTATTGGGTCTTTGATTAAATGAAATCTGAGAAGGCATGACCCATGAATTATTGTCAGATCTCTTGGAATCATCAGCTCTGCCCATTTTACTAATGCAAATAAACATTTTAGAATTACAAACCTAGAGAGGTGAGAAGCTGCTAAACCCAAATAGTTGTGAGAGCTATTCCTAGGGAACACTGTAGTGTTTTTCCACTGCAGAAAACCCAAGGCATCCCTACACAGTTGCTGTTGGTGGCAGAACCCACCACCAAGGATTTGCCTGACACTCCCCAGCACTTCCAAGACCCAACTTCCTCTCTGGATGCTCATTCTCAGATCTCCTCTTAGCCCCAGAAATCAGGGCTTTCTTAAATCAATGTACTAAAAAAAACCAAACCAAACCCAAACCCAAAACCAGAACCAGAACCAAACCCAGAACTAGAACCGGAACCAAAACCAAAACCAACAAAACAAAAAAAAAACCCAAAATCTCCCCCCAAAAAACCAACCAACCAAAAAAAATTTAAAAAAAAAATTAAAAATATTAATAAAAAATAAAGGCACAAGGTTACAATTTCAGTACTTAAGTGCTTAAAGAGCATTTGAACATCATTAGCCCAGTCAAGGATATTCTCCAAACTGAGAGAAGGTGAAATGCTCCCAACCAAGAATCCAGGAGCACAGCACAGCTTAGACCAACAGCTCAGAGCTTCCAACTGCACACTTAGAAAAAGTCCTGGCAATAAAATGCCTAAATAACTACAGCAGGATAATGATCCTCAGAGCAGTGTGCAGGCATCTGGGATTGTGACTTGAAAGAATCAAACTTCTTGGCCCTGTTCTTTCATGTTCACACACAGGCCTGAAAAAGCTGAGTCGATCCTTTCAAAAGTGAAGTTAATGAATTAAAGTGTAACAGTGAAGAATTTATTAAGCATTAAGGAAAGGATCAGAGCAAATGATCCAAACGCTGTCTCTGTGAGAGTAAAGGGAATGGTTAATTAGCTGTGGCTTTGCACCCTAACACAGGAACAACCAGCACACCCGAGGTTTGCTTTCAGATCAAAACCGTGCCTGAAATGCTCATAAGAAAATAAAATTTGTACATGTTGAATGAAATGAGTGAGTCCTCTGTCACCTAACAGAGACCATCATTAGATTGCAGAGAAGAGGAGAATCTTGGCAGCACATTAAGTGTAGATAATGCTGCAGATGAAGAACATGCAGGTTTTGAATGTCTGCATAGGAGAAGTGTTCCCCAAAAAAAGCTCAAAAGGCGCAGGCAGTACATCAGCAGCCACACACTCCAGCCCTCAAGATTATTAGAGAAATTAGATTAATAATTAATATTTAAATATTAATGTTCTTGTTAGTTAACAATAATAATGTATATATGAAGTCAATTCTGTCAGAACCAGTGTCCAAAGTTCTGTCCCAGCTCTGCCTCAGACCTACAATAAAAAATTGAAAATTCTTAAAAAGAATTTTTAGTTAAAAACTCGTTTCTGGAAGAGAGCAAAATCTCCCCAAGATGGTTTTAAATTTAATTGTTTGTGGCAAACACCAGGACCCAGCAGTTGAAAGGGAAGCCAACAGCTTTCCATTTACCTTGCAGCCTGTGATGATGATCCCAGGCTGCTGAGGCAGAAACTTCTGCACTCTGGCACCCCTATGGAATCACTGTGGGAAGAGAGAATTGTGCTAATTCACACAGCACAGTGGTGATGATGGTGATGCAGTGGGGTTGTGGTGGGAGGAGAAATGCCCCTGTGTCCTGGTTTAGGGCAAATTTGGGAGGAAACACCCAAATGGGGATCCTCTGGAGGGCAAACTCAAATGGTCCCTCCGCTCAGCTGGTCTGGGAAAAGAACTTCCTTTGAGAAAAGTGGAAAAAAATTATTTATTGAATGAAATAAAGTGCATACAAGCATAAGGAATAAATAATATGAAACAATAAAACCTTTTGTTCTGGAGTGAGATGGCAAATTGAGAAAGCCCTAGCTGTGAGTAGCTCAGCTCTCTCAGTCTCTAATCAGCCCCTCCAGAGGTTCAGACCCTGATGAGCCTCAGGTGCAGCTCCCGCTGCTCCTCTTGGTTTTTCAGTCCAGAGCAGGGTTAAACAGTCCCAAGAAAAAGGAAAAAAAAAAAAAAAAAAAAAAAAAAAAAAAAAAAAAAAAAAAAAAAAAAAAAAAGAAAAAAAACAGTCCAAGAAGCTTCTCTGCCTCAGCTAGCTAAACTAACTAAAAGCAGAAAAGATTTCTGTCCCACTGTCTGTCTGTGCCTCAGGCAAACAACACCATCCCAAGAAAGAAGAAAATGCAGAGAAGTGAAGGCTGTTTTGCAAAACAAACTCCACACTTCTTTCCCTGCTTCACTCTCAGAACCAGCCTGAAAGGTACAGAACTCAACATACAGCACACACAGAACAGACAATTGGGGATACAAACATCACAAAGTACCCTAGGACACTGTCGTGGTTTGAAAGCAAAACGAGTGAGAGGCTCCAAGTCAAATACAATTTAATAAGAAGAAAGGTAAAAAGGTAAAATAAAATAAAATAAATGCAATAACACAAAGGACCACTGACAGAGTCAGAACACACCCTGAGCAGGGTGGTGGGAGCAGTCCAGGTGAGGGGCTCTTCCTGAAGCAGTGATCCCACAGAAAGGTCTGGGAGCTCTGCTCCTCTGGGAATCCAGTGGCTCAGGGCTGCTTGTCCTGTCCCAAATCCCAGATTCTCTCCAGGTGGGAATGCTTGGCTCCTCCCCCTGGGCATTGGGAGCATCTCCCAATGGGATGAGGAGTCGTGCAGTGGGTCCTTGATGGCCCATTAAACAGAGAGAGCTCCTGGAGGGAGTTCCCTGTGAGTCCTGGGCAAGGCATTGATGGGCCATGAGCAGAAGAGCCCAAAGGAGGGGCCTGGGAAAACACTGCCCCACCTGGTTCCAACAGCTCATGGAGATGGTGAGAGAATAAATACTTTGTGTACATCCTACACTGCAACCCAGGACAGACACCCTGGGACTCTGAGCAGGGCAGCTCCTGAGCCCTGAGCTGGTGTCCCCAGACATCAGCTGGCACCTCAATACAGGATATTCATAAAGTGGCAAACACAGTCCAAAGAGTGAAACTATTTTAAGTTCATTCCACTTTTGTTCTGTAAACTGACCAGCCCAAAGAACCCTCTTGAATACTGAACAGCTGCCAATGAGGTTTCAGCAGGAACTGAGCAGATTTCCATCGCTCTCGGAGGAGCAGTGGGGAGCTGAGCAAGCTGAAAAACAGCTTCTTACCTGGAAAAATGAACTGATTTCCCTCTCTTTGAAATCTCTTCAGGTAGACTACAGACAGCTCATCCAGATACACTGTGATTTTCTTGTGTGTGTTCTGTTTGCCTGTGGAATTTGAGTGCTGAGCTCAGAATTGCTGTGAAGCTGCCACAAGGACTCTGTAATCTTGTTTTAGCAGATTTTCTTTTCTTTAAATTCCACATCCCAGTGAAAGTCACATCCATCTGGGGTTCTATTGCCAGTGAAGATTTTCAAACTCCACTTAGAATGAGATGACAAAGTCATGGGCTGGTGGCATTTGTTGTTTTACTAATCACAGCTCTGTGTCCCTCTTGTAATTTGATTCTACGGTACTTGAAAAAACTCAGTTACAATTTCAACTTTTATCTCAGCAAAGGTCTGACCAGGGACTCTATTTTTAATGCCATTTAGCACCTACACAGAATTTTCAAGTGTATCCTGAGCCACTTCTCCAGTAGGAATGGAATTTATTCACAATTATGGCTCTAGTTTCTGGTCTTAGCTCTGGCCAAGGCACTTTGATGCTCAGTAAAGTTCCACCAAGTACCTGAACTCTGTAGGAGCCAGGCTGTCCTTCATGGGTCTAAAATCTATTCCATTTAGCACTCTTTTGAGTATTAAATTAAATTTGAGTATTAAATACTCATTTGAGTATTAAATTAACACTCTTTTGGGTAATAAATTATATTCTTTATTACTTGAGTATTATGGGTACTCTTTAGAATTTGGAGCATCCCGTGGCACCAGTATATTATATAATGTTGCTGATATTGGGAAGGTAACAGAACGGCCAGAAAATAAGCATTTTTCATTCTCTAAATGAATATTTTTTGACAATCAGTTAGTAATCCTTAGTAAATTGCAAAACTGAGATTTATCATGCTAAATGATGAAATGAAAGCATTTTATACAGAATATTAAACTACCAAATAAAGTTAACTAGGCAGTTTTCATGAAATGAAAAGGGAGGATTATGATGTAAAGAGCTGCTACAATCCTCTTCAGGCCTTATTAATTCAAGGAATTTTTCTCAATAACGTTTTGAATTGCAAGCTCAAGCCTTGGATAGCTCAATCAATATTCTTAACCTGAATTTCTTCATCATTCATAAAGCTTTGAAAATCAAAAGTGGGCAAAACCCCACAGTTTTCCAGTAGATATACACATATAAATCAGTGGTTGCTGTGTTGTTCAGCCAGGCAATGTTTCCCCTGAAAGGAATGACAAAGAATGCTTTGCCCTTCTATTTTAAAACAAAGAGAGCAACAGCTAAAAATTAAAATCTCATCTATTGCAGTATCCTATAAATTTTTTTAAAATAATCCACATACCAACAAAACTCTGTGATTTCAGTGTAGAATTTCCTAACATATTCAGCTTATTCAATGTAGGGAAAGTAAAAGTATTACATGGTACCTCCAGTCTGCTATTGCACCTCAGTTCTGCACACATGAAATTTGAACACTTGTGCAGCCAGAGGTGTGGACTTGAACAAGTATTTAACTGCTTTCCTCAGTGACCTGTAATGCCTGGCTACCACAGACAGAATAAAATCTGCCTGATTAAGAAAACTCTGGAGGGAATCTCAAAATTAAACTCTTAATGACTCTTATAATTTTAAAAATGAGATTAAAAAGTTAAAGAAATTATAAAAAATGAACCACCTCACAATGTGTTCTTTTATTGGGTCTTTGATTAAATGAAATCAGAGAAGGGACGACCCATGAATTACTGTCAGTTCATTTTAAAACCTCCACTCTTTCCATCTTGCTATCCAGCCTCCCTGAACTTCTAAAGTGTTTAATTAAAAAAAATGATTTGACTAAATCTTTAAAATTGTTCTATAGACCTTGAATGCTGAAACAGAGTAAGTTACCAGGCTACCTCATTCCACTAGAAAAAGAGTAGAAAAAAATATCACTCAAGCATTTATGATTTTTTTCAAATCAAGCCCTGTCTGCTGGGGATCAGCACTACCCTCTGATGGAGGCAGCTGCAGTTCTGCTTGGCAGTGAGCAAATTCTGATGCCACAAATGCATTTGTTATACCAAAAAATTTGTTTTACCCATTTCTCTACCCTGACAGAGTGCACAGAACCGGTTTCATCACTGCTCGGGGTGTGACAAGGTGGTGACAAGGTGGGGTTTGGCTGAACTCGGTTTTAGAGGTTTTTCCAACCGAAATGTTTCTGTGAACAGGAGCTGTGATCAGTCAGGAACTGTCTCAGGCTGCACTCAGTGTCACTGACTGCAAGAGAAATGGTGTCCCACCTTGTCTGCCATGGGATCCACCTACAGCTCCGAGGATTGCTGGCCCTGCTCAGCCCCATGGCATCAGAGTTCATGTCTGTCCTGGTTTGCAGTGTAGGATGTACACAAAGTATTTATTCTCTCACCATCTCCATGAGCTGTTGGAACCAGGTGGGGCAGTGTTTTCCCAGGCCCCTCCTTTGGGCTCTTCTGCTCATGGCCCATCAATGCCTTGCCCAGGACTCACAGGGAACTCCCTCCAGGAGCTCTCTCTGTTTAATGGGCCATCAAGGACCCACTGCACGACTCCTCATCCCATTGGGAGATGCTCCGCCCAGGGGGAGGAGCCAAGCATTCCCACCTGGAGAGAATCTGGGATTTGGGACAGGACAAGCAGCCCTGAGCCACTGGATTCCCAGAGGAGCAGAGCTCCCAGACCTTTCTGTGGGATCACTGCTTCAGGAAGAGCCCCTCACCTGGACTGCTCCCACCACCCTGCTCAGGTTGTATTCTGACTCTGTCAGTGGTCTTTTGCATTAATGCATTTATTTTATTTTATTTTACCTTTTTACCTTTCTTCTTATTAAATTGTATTTCTGACTTGGAGCCTCTCACTCGTTTTGCTTTCAAACCACGACAATGTCTCATTAACATTTCTGGTTAACCCCCCCTCTCCAAGTGTCTTCCTGCAGCACAAGTGCAAAGAAAGAATCCTGGCTGAGCAAGATGGTGTTGCTACTCTAATAGCACATTGATACTTTTCTTGAATTATTATTATTATTTGCCATTTTAGGGAATTAGGACTTAAAAGTTGACTTAAGAGCTCTGGAAATCAGTGGCTATAGGGAATGAGAAATGCCAAGTTACCAGGACAGCTGAAATCATTGATCATACTGTGCTAAATTGCTTGGGCACGTCCTTCAGTTCATGAGTTGTCCATTAAAATCAACTGCTTTTATAAAATACCTTGAAAAAAGCAACATGTGCAATCTCCCCTCAGCTCGAGGATGGCCAGTTCTCATCAATGTCACTGTAGAGCCCAAGCTGTATTGGGCTCTACATAAATATGAATACTTATTTAAATATTCCAACTATTTCACTTTCAGATAGCAGTACATGATGTTTTGCTTATTTTCTTTGTTTATCACTTCTCTTTTTGATTCAGGGTTTTAGAACCAGTCATACTGAATATATTATCTACACTGGAGAATCTCTTTTGTTGTCTCCCTCTCTTCCCTCTCTGTGAGAATGTTAATTCTGCTGCCAGGTCAGCTCTGGCAATCTGATGCCGACTCCCCAACCTCTCTCTATTTCCTGATAATAATTTCTTAAACAATAAAGATAAAACCAATCATAACACGTTTTTGTAAGTGCCCAGGAAAAAAAAAAAGAAGCCCATATTTAAATTGCTGCACTGACTTGAAAGTTCAAGGAAGCAGAAAGAAGATGATTATGCTCCTTTATTTTCAGATTTTGATATCCTGGCAGGCACACTCTGACACTGCAAACATGCTCTGGCTTATAATGCTACACTTAGTGATGAAATTTAAGGACATTTTTAAAGTTATATAAGGAGATTTATTGACAAGAAACTCAAAACACTGTCTTTGTAGACTTTATTTTATTGCTAAGTTTAATTAATGTTTCCTTCAACCTTGATCTAGATAATTCTGTCCCTTGGGAGGAGGATGAGGGGAAATCGTTCAGAAAAAAAAAAAAAATCTAGAGCTCTGAAAAAGAAACTTTTAATTAAGACCAAGAAAACCCAACCAATCACAAAATCTAAAGTCAAGACAGAGATAAAATGGAGTCATTTGCATTTTCTAGAGTAACTTCAAACTATCTGCAATCAATGCACAGTGTCCGAATGCCACATTTCTTCAAATGCTGCAAAAGTGTTCAGCACTAAACCCAACAGTGAATTTTAGCTGGCGCCTTAAATGTCTGTTCTTGTGAGAACTGCAGTCCAAAATCTCCATCAAGCCACGCACAGATGATAATTCTTGAGGGTTTAGGTGATCAGGAAGCTTTAATTCGAGCTGTTTCTCTGCAGTGGGCTCAGAGCAGTGGTAAAGGAGACCACACTCAGTGTCTGCTCAGTTCTGTGTCACAGGACACACCAAGGCAGGAGTGCCACAGCAGGACCAACATTTACTGAGAATTTACTGACAAGTCCTTGTTGTTTGCAGCCTCAGGCCTTCCTCACATTGCAGTGTCCTGACATTTAACTGACCTTGACAGATTTCTCTGGCGTGAATTTGTCCAGTCTCATTTTTAATCCATGTAAACTTTATCAACCATAAAATCTGACAGGAAGAAATTCCTTGGCTTAATTATAGGCTGTGTTAATCAGCAGCTCCTTTTGTTTTGAAGGCACTGCAGCAGCAGCAGTTTCCTTTGGGGTGTCCTAACCCCTTGCAGGGGAAAAGACAATGAATTCTCATGGTCTATTACTGCTCACACTTCCACTCAGGTGTTGCAGATTTCTGTCATAAACTCCCTCAGCCACCCTTCTCTAGGCTGGGGAGCTTTTTGTGTGATCCCTCAGGTAGAAGCTCACACATTGTTGTGGGAGTATTTGCCATCCCCATATAGACTCCACACACATTCTGAGTTTAACTAAACTCAGCTGGAGGATTAAAATCAAGCCCGAGGTTGAAAAGCACTGGAGAGAACCCGGTGTGGTTAAGGGAAGCCAGCACAGATTTAGGCAGGGCAGGCTGTGCTCAACAATCCTCCTGGAGCCCTCTGAAGGAATTACTGCAGTGACAGATCACAGAGATCCTGTGCTTGTCCTGCAGTCAGTTTTTTCCAAAAGCATTGGGAGAAAAAATCTGCATCAGAGATGAATGGCCAGGACTCCCAGGGTAGAATTAAAAATGGGGATCCAGGAGCAGCAGCAGAGCAGAAGGAAGGAGCAGGAATGTCACTGTACATTTGCACACCCAGTCCCCCTCCAGGTGTGACACCCCGCCCTCCCTGGACTGCAGCATTTGTGGGACACCACAGACCTCAGCCCTGCAGAATCAGCAGAGAACAGCCTTTACAGGAAACTGCTGATTAATTTTATCTGATTGAAATTAGAGAGCAAGGTGAGCAAACTGTAATTACTGTGGCAAAGCAGCTCAAGGTACCTCCCTGCATGGGGCTCAGCAAGGACACCAATAATGCATTTCTATCACTTCTCTATGTCATTAAATTTGTGTCAAAAATGGGTTTCAAGAGCTTATCCACCATTTCCAGTAACCAGGTCTGTGAGTTCATGGCATGGCACTGCTTTAGATGTTGATCTGATAAACATTTCCTCTAAGGGGCCTCAAAGCAGCCAGTAAGAAATACTAGAAATAACCAGAATTTTTTTCTGGTGTATTTTTATTGCTATCAATGATATTGCTATGTAATACTTGTATTTTTCTCACACACTCTGGCAGGCTAATATGAAGATATCAAGGCAACCATACTTTTTTTGGGGTCTTTTTTGCACAAATGAGGAAAATCTAGCAGAACGACTTTGTTTATGGAACAGTCTGGGATTTTTGTTACTGCAAGATTGTGGCACATTACAGAAATATATGAGGTCCTAATGTACCATGCTCAAAACACTTGGATACTGATAGGCAGCAATGGAGAGATAATTACAACTTTTTAGAGGAGGAACAAAGAAATATTCCCCCGCTGAGTAGTATAAATTCAAGGCTAATAAGTAGTTATTAGTATCACCCAAGTAGAGCTGTGTAAATTATGCAGAAAAAGTATTTACAGATCCATTTCAGCTTCCAAGTGAATTACTTTCAGCCACGTGCTGGATGCTCACTTTCATAAAAAATTGAAGCTGTTGTGTTTTACTACAGTCACATAGCCCGTGAAGGGGAAGTTTTTAAGTTTCATTAGACAGTGATGCTATTGAAAACAGGTTTTGAATCTTCACCAAATATGTTCACACTGGTGCTTGTGTACCCAAGCAATTAAGGTCTGGGAAGTCCATGCAGCATTCTAAATCATTCATTGCAGGAATCAAGCTCAAAGTTTCAATCTGTACAATAAAGTTTACGGAAAACATTTCTCAGAAACATCTGAATAATTAATACACAGCTGAGAGAATCTCAAGCCATTCCGCAAGCGGAAAAAAAAAATTATTTCCTATGAATTATTCATTCAGCTCTACATACAACTCTTTTCCTTAACCCAGGAGGATTTACTCTTTTTTAGGTGATTATCTGCCACAGTGGCTCTGCTACACTGGAGCTTAAGTGATGCTGTGTTTGTGACTCTAGACGGGCTCCTGGGGCAGCTCCACCACAGCAGCCAGGCACTTAAAACCACAAAACCAGAGTGAAGGAGGCAGATGTTTGGGCTATCCTATTGCACTACAAGCAGCCATTAGCTGGGAGGAGAAGATGAGCTGCAGCCTCCACCCCCCTGCTGGAAGGTGTTTGGTCTGAGACACGCTCCAAGCTGGGAGTTCATTTTGTCAGCACAGTGCACAAAGGGCCTTGTTATTTGCCCTTCAAAGCACTTCTCCATAGGGTTAAAATCGACATTGCAAACCTTCTAGGAAGATTATGTTTGTTCCTCTCTCCATTTTTTTAAGTTTGCTGGGCAGCACAGGAACCCCACCCTGTAACACCTGTTGTTCCTTATTAACACAGATTAACATTCCCAGGTTTTAAAACAAAAACAAAACAAACCAAGATGACACGATAAAATTTGTTCAGTGGTGCAGCAGAAACCAATTACGGCACAGAAACACGAAGATTGAAAAGCAACAACTTGTGACTATTTGTTCTGGCTGTTCTCAGAACACAACAGCTGAAGTGTGTTGGCATGTTCCAACTGTGGCTCTGTGTTCCCCCAGCCCACCTTTCCCCTCCTTCCCTTCGCCTTAAGTGAATGGCTGCTTTATCATCAGATAGAGAGGCAACTCTCTCCAGAAACCCAGGGAAGAAAGAGATACTGGAATTTCTGCTGAATGCAGAGAAATAACAAAACAATGATATAAAAGCAGCCGTGAAGTGCATACATCAAAGTCAAAGGGAATCTTTGTATTCTGCCGGTAATGCTTACAAGGTAAAGTGGCATGCAGATTTCTTATTTAATAAATTCCCACAGAAAATTAGTTTTTCACAGTGGGAAGAATTTCAAGGCTTGCTGCAATGAACAGGCAGGATCTAATCACTGCTCAGGCTTTGTAGATACACCAGGGTTTGCAGATATTTCAATGATCCAATTATTCTGTTGAGGCACAATCACCTTACCTGCATACTAATCGAGTCATATGCCAACATGAAACAGCTCTGCCTTTTCTGGAAGCTCTAGACATGTACAGTTCCCTGGTTGACCTTCTGCCAATTACATTCATTTCAATTCTATTAGCTCATCTTTTGCCCAAAGGTGACATATGCCCAGATCTATAGGGAAAATTGCCTGAATCAACTTTGCACTGTGCAGGATGCGGGATGGTTGCTCAGGGATGTGAATAGGAGGCATTAGATTTGAGAGCTGGATGCAATTGGACACTAAATAGCAACGAATTTCTCACTCATGGAACCTCTTCAGAAACTGTAAAGTTGCATTTCCATAAAAGCGACAGGGTTCTGTTTATTAGAGGAAACAAAATCAATTACTCAGTTTTATAGCCTGTGAATACCAGCCCAGAGTGAGGATGAACAGAGCTCGGCTCCTTTCTGCTGGATCAGTACTCAGTGTGACTCCTGGGGTTCCCTTTTGAGGGGCTTCCTTCCCACTTGGCAGCTTTATGATGTTCTGTTCTGATTCTTTGTGATTGTGGACTGAGATATTGGTAAACTGACTGAATTTGTCACAGCAGAATTTTAGAGCATAGCAAGCAGACATATTTTTAATATTACATTTTCCAGCTATGTTTTGTTACAAAAAAATGCTTGTTATCTTGGCTTTCCAATAACAGCCTTCTCTTCAAAATAACAATGGAATTCTTTTAAATATTTATTGGTATCTATTCCACACAGTCATATCTATTTCTAAAAGTCACCAACATTTCGTCAGAACATTTCTGATGCTCATAAACCCAGGAAACAAAGCCAAAGCAAGAGCATTTTTCACACCTAACAGCAGTGACACTCACTGTTCTTTAGTTTATAGACAACTGCAATGGGTTTTACATCAAGTGCCTGCTCTCTCAAGAGATGTGTGCCTTTCTGCAGTGCTGCACATGGGCAGAGAGAGGAGAACACCAGAGGGTTTGCAGAGGATCCAGAGTCACCCTGGTGTCAAACCATTAACCCTGGAGCTCATCACTAACCCACCCATGGGACAGCAGCAGTGATGGTGTGGGGCAAAGCCCCAGGCAAGGAGCAGCCACAAGTGTGAGATACTGAGCCTTTCCACAAAACCCTCTGCTTTCCCTTCCCTGCCTCTTTTAAATTGCCATGAGCATTTTAAGCTCCCCTGAGGAGCAGAGGAGGGTGGACAGGTCAGTGTGTGTGACACTGGTGACTCCCAAAGCTCCATGGCAGGAGCTGCTCCCCTTCCTCTGCCATCCCTCACTTCTGGCACCTTGAACCTGGAGAAATTCACTTTTTATTTTTTCACCTGCAGCACCAGGCCAGGCAGCAGCTGTAATTACTGCACCAGGAGTTGGTTTAAATACTCCAAGGCGCTCTCGAGGAGAACTCAGCTCCATTAAATGAGAGGGATAAAAGGCAGATGTTTTTTTTGTTTTCCTTCTATTTCATTTTTCATACACGAAGCTTGTTCAAGGTAGTGAGGGAAAATACCTCCTCAAGAACAATGCTGAGGTGAATTTCTATTGCTTTTTTGTCCCGTAAGCTTCTTACAAGGGAAAAAAAAAAGAATCAAATAGATTCTCTGGAAGAATTGGCTTTGTGGAATAATAACACAGAAGGAACAGAGGAGGAGGACAGATGGATAAGATGCACGTACTCCTAACAAAAGGATGCAATGTTTATTTATTTTTCAAGGCCATTTGTAACACGTGGGTATCCCCGGGAAAAGCTTTCAAAAAGAGAATGGAAAGTGCCCACAATTGAGGAAAAAATGCTCAAGTACTGCATATTTAACAATTATAAGTATCTTTTCTGAAAATAAAAAAAAGTCTGAAAAAAACTGTTTGTTTTTGCAGCTGCAGATTATTACTTAATTAAATAAATAAAGGCAGTAATAGCTCTGCCATCTCCCCACAGAACTGACATGACAGCGAAGGAAATCCATTAATTACAGAACTCAAGCAATTCCTAAATTTATTACCATTATTAAAGAAATAAAAAACTTGGTTGTCTCCTGTGTAGATTTCCCTGATAAATCCCACCAGCTGTAGCTGTGCTGGCTTTGATCTGAAGACCAGCTGAATTCAGCTTGTTCTGAAAGGTCTCTGTCAGAATTATCAATGCAAATCTATGCAAGAGGCTGAGAAGAAAGTCACTTTTATACATTTTGTCACTTTGTCTGAATGACCTCCTCTTTAAAATATCCACTTAACCCTACATCCTGCTATTTTATACATCATTTTCTTTTTATTACAGCAAAAAATCTATCCACCTGCTGCACCCAAAACTACATTATTGTGAATATTTCAATTTTTTTGCTAAGCCTCCATTTATATCCCTAAGCAGAACAGAGATTGCCAGGTGAGCCTGCAAACAATTAAAATTTAACTGAATTTCCCAAAGATATTTCATTAGTATTAAAACCAGGCACCTCATAGATTTTTCAAAGTGGATTTGTTCTCTGCTGTGGAAAGGAATTCATAACAGAACCCAGCCCTGCACAGAGTCCTGACTGAACTGAGCAAGTGAGGAGAGGCAGAGAGCCACGACCTTGTGTGAGCCTCTGCCAGGATCTGCACTTCAGAGACACTCCTGAGATGAGGCACAGCAAGGTACACACACTCCTCCTGCAGGGATGATTTCCAGAAAAGTCACCTGGAGAATAATGGAGCATCTAGAAGATGAGGAAGCAGGTCTGGGGAGCTGAAAGTGCCCAGAGGTTGGATTTGGGGGAGAGGAACAGCCCCTGACAGACCTGAACCCAGCACAGCCCAGGGATGGGATGGGGTGGGATGGGATGGTGGGATTGGGATGGTGGGATGGGATGGGATGGGATGGTGGGATGGGATGGGATGAGATGGGATAATGGGATGGGATGGGATGA
>VWZU01017937.1:771596-825556 GCA_013397095.1 Sterrhoptilus dennistouni | reverse complement strand
TTTTTTTTTTGGGGGTTTTTTTTTTTTTTTTTTTTTTTTTTTTTTTTTTTTGTGAAATTTCTATTTCTGCCAAGAGCTGCCTGATGCTAATATTGTCAGTCCATACATGGTGTGAATATTGGCATTCATTTTGCACGCTGTCACCCCAGCACCAGGCTCTGTTTTAGTGCCCTGCTATGGTGACTAACGCTTTAAACCCTGGAGAAATAAAGATAAGCAGTGGGAAATTCAGTCCTAGCAGGGATTCACAAGTGAATGTTTCTCGATGAAAAGAAACACAATAACTTTACAAATGTTTTCATCATAATAATCCAAATCCTTATGAGTCACAGTGGAGGAAACTTACCACAGATTCCTCTGAAATATTTACGACTCTTATCATTTTTTTGACCAAATAAATGGAACCATGTTCTGAATCACCAACTTGCCTGGCTGTTACCAGGGAAATTTGCAAAGAGGGGAGAAAAAAAAAAAAAAAACAACTGACAACTGTTTGGCTTATTTAACTATTCAGAGTAACTGATTCCTTCCCAGCATTATTCATGCAGCATTTCCACTAGGAGGCTGGCTGATTTCTGCTCTCTTTTCCAGTCTTTTATGAGCAGCTCCCTTAGTCTAATTAAAGCAGAGAACCCAGCTGTCTTCCCCTCTGCTTCAGAGAGCTGAGGGAAGAACTCCAGGAAAATCACTCTTCAGGGACTCCACAGGGATAGCCAGGATCTAAGAACTGGGAATTGAAATCTCAAGCCCCAGATTTCGGAGCTAAAAGGGAGCTCCATTTGCAAGTTACGTTGGGACCCGCTCCAAGCCCCGTGTTCTGCTGCAGCCACAGGCACCAGAGCAGGGGATTTAAAGGGAAGGGGGTAAAAATATTGCATTTCCCACCTGAGCTGGCCCACAGCAGCAGGGACTGCCTGGGAGAGTGGGGTGGGATGGGGCAGCTCCTCAGAACTGGTGCAGAATGTGGCTCAGACATGGGGGGAACCTCTAAAGGGCTTCTGGTCTTTGTGCTCCCTCTTTGCTCCTGCCAGGGGGGTCCCAGTGTGTTAATCAGGGCTGGGGGGATGGAGAACTGTGACACTTTCTAGGAGGGGACAGAGAGTGGTCACAAACTCATCTGCAGCTTAGAGATGCCACCTGAACCCAGGTTTGCCCTGAGAACATGCAGGAGGAGGAACAGGAACACAATCATCAGGGGCTTGTGGAACCGACCAAAAATCATTTCAAATTTTCACTTCTACGGAGACAAATTCTATTTCACGCCTTTGGCAGACTGGCTTCATCAAGCATTTTTCTCCCCCAGGAAAGCTGGAAAATGCTGTCTGTCTCTGGGAAATCTCACAATCCTTCTGCCTGTGCCTTTCCCTGTGGCTGCCCATGTGCAAGACAAGCATCTGCCCAGCTGAGCCTGGGAAAGCTGATCAGAGCGGGACGTGTGGGATGACACCAGCCTCTGCCAGCACCATCCCAGGAGGGCTGGATTGTCCCCGCAGCCTCCTCTCCTCTCAAGGACAGAGCTCAGGAGCAGAAGGGGACAGGGCTGGATGTCCCATTGCAGTGTCCACCAGGCCAGGGCGCTTTGCCATCGCTGCAGGAGGAGGGAACCCAAGGCAGGCAGCACCAGCAAAGTCCTGCCTGGTCTAAAACTGGGATTTTGCTGCCCTCATCAGTTTACAGCCCTTGAAATTACCTGGCTTGCTTGTGCCTGAAGCTGACCCTCGAGATGAGCTTCCTCAGAGGTGTTGCAGCTCATTAAAAACTGCACTAAACAGTTGGCTGTGGATCTGGGAGTGAGGTGGCCTTGCTGCATGACTGAGAAAAGTAAAATGAACTACTGGAAACTGTATAGTCACTAATGAAATTCCTTTGAAAAGTCAGAGGTTAAATACAAATGTCAACAACAGGATGGCAAGCTGTCCTCAATTTCATCAGTGAAATGGTCAGTGCAGGCTACTGGCTCCAAAGGCAAATATTTAGAATAAAAATAGAAAGGTCAGCCCAGAGAAATGCAGACTTTGCAAAGCCAATTAAATAAACCCCTCAGGATAGATTGTACAGTGATGATATCCCAGTACAGTCCTGTATTAAATCAGATCAATATAGGAATGCACTGAAAACTGATTTTGAGAGCTCTAAGCAATACACAATAGGGTAAGTTGTCTGTGAACACTGGGAAAAGCAGATACTTCAGGTGAGCATGACAGAACAATGATCTCAGTTTTCCAGTGTTAAAACCCTCCTGTCCTTGCAAGCAGCAATGTATTTGTATTAAAACTCATTGTTCCCTCACTGGCACAGGGAAGTTGATACAACAGGTTCAAAATTAATTAATTACAAAAATTATGTAATTTTGTAATTTATGGATATACCAGGCCTTAAAGCTCATATTGCCATATGGGAGCTGGATTATTCTCAGACAAAGCCCAGTAGATGATCTATTCCTCACAGACTATTCTTTTAATACAAGATTTTAATACAAGATACAATTTTTAAATTTTTCTTTTAACTTAAGATCCAATTCTTTTAAATACAAGATATTTATTGGGTGCAAAATAGACCAAAACAAACTTCATGGTTTGGATTTTGCTGAGAAATGAGCTAGCCTGGTTAGGGAAGTGCTTAAAAGCAGATTGTGTCTGGTGAGAAGGGGTGATGCTGATGAGCTCTGTACATGTGACACGAGGATGTGCCATGTGCAAGGGAAATCTCCTCCATCCCAAAGGAAAAGAGTTGCTTGTAGCTTGATTGCTGGCAGTGTGGTTGATGGCTCTGGACAGAAGAACCTACAAGAGGTGAGAAACAGCAATCTGTGTGGAGCTGACTCAGGGCGTCACCACCAGCGACCAAAACCCAGGTGACCTTGCTGAGGCCAAGCACCTGCTGCCTCTCAAGTGTATCCTACTGCTGGGGAGGGAAATCCAGTGAGCTGCAGGATGCATCTACCCCTCTTAGCATGTGGAATAGCTGTGGGCAGCACTGGAGGACTGCAGGGCCAGCACCCTCACTATAAAACCAGTGAGATATCAGATCATTGTCCACAGCTCCAACAAGCCTAGGGAATGAACTGCTCAAGAGCAGATTATGTCTGTTGTGAAGGGGTGATGCTGATGAGCTCTGTATGTGTGACACGAGGATGTGCCATGTGTAAGGGAAATCTCCTCCATCCCAAAGGAAAAGAGTTGCTTGTAGCTTGATTGCTGGCAGTGTGGTTGATGGCTCTGGACAGAAGAACCTACACGAGGCGAGAAACACAGCAATCCGTGTGGAGCTGACTCAGGGCGTCACCACCAGCGACCAAAACCCAGGTGACCTTGCTGAGGCCAAGCACCTGCTGCCTCTCAAGTGTATCCTACTGCTGGGGAGGGAAATCCAGTGAGCTGCAGGATGCATCTACCCCTCTTAGCATGTGGAATAGCTGTGGGCAGCACTGGAAGACCACTATGAAACCAGTGGGATATCAGATCACTCTCCAGAGCTCCAACAAGCCTAGAGAGGGAAGTGCTCAAGAGCAGGTTGTGCCTGGTGTGAAGGGGTGATGCTGATGAGCTCTGTACGTGTGACACGAGGATGTGCCATGTGCAAGGGAAATCTCCTCCATCCCATCAGAAGTTCCATTAAATGAGGGCTCATAAATCTCTGCAGCTTTTAGCCATGTGCACAGCACAAAGAATTATGCCCCACTGCACCTCTCAGCTTCTAAGACCTTCAAAGTTGGAATATTCCAGAGAAAGCCGAACATCCGCCCTCAGCTCATCAGTTATCAACACCACACTGCCTGGTCTGGATCAACAGGATTTGAATGAAAAGTCCTTCCCTAATCCTCCCCTTTGAGAAGAAAATATCTATGCATTTAAAACATCATCTGCTTCATTCCTTCACTCATCAGAAGAGCTTATCTGCAGTCCTTAGACAAGTGAGAACATTCAAAGTTATGTGTGAAAAGCAAATGGGGAAAGAAGAGTGATAAATTTGACAGTGGTCAATATGTTCAAAAGTTTGAATGAAAATCTGAATGGTGTAAAGATAAAACACACCCTAATTATGTCGTAAGCTAAAACAGTTTTCATAGTGCTTCGATCTATTTAGTATTTTACATTCATAATTAAAAAGTGCCTACTAATGCATTTACCTGAGATGTGCTATGATCACTCAGGGAATAAAGCTGCTTATTCTCATCTATACAGCTGAAAAAAACTTGTTTTCTTTATCTGACGGCAGGAGAATACAAAATTTGCAATATTTTTATGAAAAAAAAAATGTATTTGATCAAGAAAACAAACAGTTCTAAAATAAAATGTACAATTAGAAGCCTCTCTCTGCCATTTGTTTACAGAGTAGGCTTCAAGTCACTGAACTGAAAACCCACCTAATTTTGGCCTTAGACACAAAAAGAGTTTCTAAAGCTTAAAAGAAAAAGGAAGTCCACAGAACAGCTCATGTACATGGTCAGCTTCTGTTGTTAAGTCTTTGAAAGGCCTCAGCTTCAAGGTCTGCTTAGTTACGCATTCAGCCAACTTTGAATTATTAAACGTGTTTTTGCTTTTCACAAATTTCCTCTAATCTACCCACCTTGTGGGGGTTTTTTGTGAGAACTGAGAGAAGAATGGAGCTTGGCATTTTGATGAGCTCCCACTGCCAGCCCAAGAGAGACATGGATCAGCCATATCCCAAATTTATGGAACCTAAAACTCTACTAGAACACATATAGAGTGTCACAGTGACCTGAAAGATCATTTTCTTCTTTCACAGGGGAAATCCCACAGAGACTCGAGTGGAAAAGCCCAACAAGTGTTTGAGAAATGGAGCTGAAGCAGCAGAGGGTTATCCAGGATGGAGAAACCAGAGCTTTTCTTCTTTGGTAGAATAGGAAAAAAAGGTGGGTAACCTAAAAATACCCTGAAAAGCTGCCATAGAAAATTTTTACTACTCTACTGGTGTTGGGGAAAAAAAATAATAATCTGGATTTTTGACTACTTGAGGAGATTTTCCAAGACAAAAGACTTTTTTGCTCTCTTATCCCACTGCCCCTCCCAGGTGCCACAGGAATTGTAAACAAGACTAATAATGAGAGGGAAATCACTTCAGTGAAAAAGTGGTATTCTGGAGGAAAAGGACTTCTGGACTTCTTATTTCTTCCCCAAAGCAACAGCTTGTTCTTACCTGGGCCATGATCTCCAGGGAAAACTCTGATTGCAGCACTGATAAAACATCAGAAACAAGTCATTAAATCACCTCACACACAAATCCTTCCTTCTCCAAGAGAAACAGAAAAAGTTGAGGAATCACCAAAAATGAGAAGAAGCCAGACCCGTTTTTAAATAAATTCTTTCCAAACCATTTCCTGACAGTGCCATCATTAGCCTGGGCATGTTGGTGTTTGCTTTTGTGAGCTGCCTGCCTTTTACCCTGGCACTGCCAAAGCCTCTGTGCCCCCAGAAATGCCACCCAAAGTGCCACTGAATTCCAGAATTCCAGCCCCTCTGCTCTGCACTGTGCCAGCTGACAGCCCTACAAGCACACAAGGATTTTTTTTTAATTTTTTTTTTCCCCCTATGAAGACAAACAGCAGCAAATTGAATTACTGCGCTAACAGGAGCAAATAAAATTTATTTAGAAAAAGAAGGCATAGTGAGATTATCTGATTAAAATGATTCAGACTTGCTTTGCACTGTCAGTGTTTTGAAGAAGGAGAGCAGGTAGTACAGTATCTAGTCCCTGTGAATTTATTAGTGTTGAGCTTTAACCCTACAACTGTCAGCTCTGATTGGAAAAATTACATTCAAGGTTTTGTAGCAAGAAGTGATTAAGTGCATTTACAAAGTGAGGACATCCGTTCCCAAGCTGCCTAACATCAATTAAAGGAGGCCAAATTAAATCGATGTTCTAATTCTACAAAATTAATGGTAACTTTTTTTTAATAGATGTAACAACATTTCCCTGAGGTCCTGTAATAAATTCTTATCACAGCAACTCATGTACAGAGTAAATGGTTACCTATCCATGAAAAAGCCATGTTTAAAGCCAGTTATGGGAATGATGACAATGAGGTTCCTAATGGTTCCAGTGTTCTTCCAGGCATTTTATACTTGATATAATGTTTGAGAGTTCTTTATTTTTAAACAGGAGGAAAGCATATTCTTGAAGGAAAAAACATTCTTGTTTATTATGGAAGTATTAATATTTTTTTGCATTAGTTCATTTTAAATAGGGCATTCCTCTAAACTCATGGGATCAGGAGCTAATTAATGTTACTTGTAATTACTTTTAATCAAAATGCAATTGTATGTCTTCACTTTATGTCATTCTGTAAAAGGCAAAAAGGGACTTTTTAAAATTTGCTTTGTTTGGGGGATTGGTTTGTTTGTTTGTTTTCAGTTTAAAGTGTTGGGTGACATAAACCAAATACTTCAATTTTCCATCTCATCATTCCTGCTCACAGAGACCAGAGGTATTTCAGATATTTTAGATGCAGTTTTGCAGCCTGGAAGCTGAGGTGAAGGCACCTCCTCCTTCTGGCAGAGGGACACTGGCTGTGGGTGATCAGAAATTAGACACCCCGTCACCTGGGGGAGAGGCAGCTCAATTAATGGCTCGTATGGTTTCTAAACTTCCACATTCTCTCTGCCATAATGCTCCTATAATTGTTAGAAAAGACACATTTGACTACTCTCTATGGCTCCTTTAATTTAGTATTTAAAGTATTAAGTGCCATAAATCAATATTTCTGATAGTTACAGCCACATTCAGGAATTAACTCTTCTCTTTCTAACTCTTCTCTCTCTCCTAAAACACTGTCTTGAGCAGAACCACAATTGAATATATAATCCATATTACAATGAATAAAGTATTTATTGAAAGCTTAACAGAAACAGGATTAAAGTAGTCTGCCAGTTCTCTTCTGGAAAGTAGAACCAGTATTCCATTGCATTCTCCAGTGAAATCCATGCAGGACAAACTGAACTGCTGGACAGAACTCAGCCCTTGAACACAGGTTTTGTAAATTCAGCACGCTCTCAGTATCGATTCAAAATGCATGTTTGTAACACAGGTTTTGTAGGGATGCTTCAAAATTCATTAAACAGCACAGATTTTTTTCCTCCTAGAACATTATTCTGGTCTCCTGACAATCGGTGGCTTTACCAACGTGTAATCAGCTATGTTTATCTGGAGATGCCCTTGTGTGATTTGTCAGAATAAATCATCTGGAGCTCCAACACGAGGCTGTTTTCAATTCCATGTTTTCAGCAGTCCTGCTGAATGTGAAGAGCTGTTCAACTGGGAGCTGCTTTGCCTCCCCAGAGAAGTTACAGCAAAAAAAAAAAAAAAACAACATTCTCTGAATTCAGAGCAGGAAAGGAATTCTCATGTCATGTTTGAAGTTGAATTTAAAAGATTGAACACTTTGAGCTTCTCTAGATGATGGTTTGGATCTACTCTGAATTCTTCAAATCCTACTCAGGACAGCATTCCCTTTGTCCTTTGGGAACAAAGAGCACTAAGGAGGAAGGAAATGAGATACAGTGAGGAGAGCAATTTTCAAACCAACTGCTGGGAGTTACTCTGTTATAGAAACCCTGTAAAGATGATTCTGAAGACTTTAGCCTTGTCTCAAAACCATAAACTCCCGATCTAACAGACAATGTCCTTTAGTTAAAACACCTTAGTAATTCAACAAATAATTCATCATATGCCAATAATTCATTAGAGAGTGAATAAACCACTTCTAGACTACAAGTAATTGATAACTCTTTATCAGACCAGAAACTGAAATCATGTTTCAATGGCAAAGAAATGGGAAACTCCTGGGGAAAAAGATGCCTTAACAGGCAAATATACACCCTGGGCTGCCTCTGTCATCTGCCATTTCCTGAGGTGGAAATGCAGATTTTCCCAAAGCAAAGGGGGGGTTTCCCCTGCAACAGATATGTTTTAATTATGAAAATTTAGAAAACTCAAGACAAGGAAATATTTTGCCTGTGCCTTGTTGATCCTTCTTCCAAGTTGCCATTACTGAGAATGAGAAAGGCTGTTTCACTCATCACTCCTCAGCCCCACAGTTCTGTCCCAGATCTCCTCTCTATTTCCTCCTCTGCAATGCTGGCAGCAGCTTCTCTCTTTTTTTCTTCTTGGAGCAGCTACACCAGTAAAGGTGCTACTGTTCACCTTCCCAGGACCCAGCTTATGAAAAGCAGGAGACAGAAAAATGCTGCTTTTTGTCTTCCCCTATCACAGCAACATGAACATTTCTCCAAGCATCCACTGCGCTTTAAAATCGTCTCAAACCCTCCCTGGGCTTCTCACAGAAGGGGAGGAAACAAGTTTGGTGGCTGTTAAACTTGAATGGGAAAGCAAAATATTTTAGCACTTCAAAAGAATAAACCTTACACCTCCTCATAATTCTGGATATTTACCTTTGCAGTGAGTGTTGCTGCTAAGAAAATTGTTTTTTAAATGTCCAGCGGGAATGGGCAGCAGCCCATTGGAAGAATCCTTCCACAGTGAAGTCCCAAACCAAAATTCTGCTTGGCTCACAACTGCTGTATCTGTGAGTAGATGTTACCTATGAACAACTATTTTTATAAACACATTATTTCCCCTAAACATAAACCCCTCATGCTCTCTGAGTGCTGAATCAATGTGTTTGTACTGATGGAAACATCTCCCTTTGTCCTGCCGTGGAGCTCATGGTTTGTTTGCTCCAAACCACTCACATTTCATTCAGAAACTTTTCCCAAAATAGCTCTTTTGCCCATTTTGGGAACAATGTTAAGCAGCAGTACAAGGTTTAATTAATAAGAAATCCAGTCTTTTCTGCATTTTCACATATAAATTAAAGCTGTTGGACTAAATACCTGATGGAAAGATATCTGGTTTTGACCAGACACTGCAGTTCCCAGGCTGAGACCATTTCTATTTAAAAGTGACCTGTGGGGACTATTATTAATAATTTGAACTTTTCTTTCTCTCCCTCAGCTTCTGCCACCTCCTACCTAAATTGAGATCAAGTTCACTGCTCTTAAAACCTGCTATGGCTCCTTTAAGGCCCAGCTCCATTAAAGTTTATGAAGCTCTGCCAATTTCCATGGCAGAGAATTTGGCCTGTGGTTTGTTTAAAGGTTATAAGCCTTGCCTGCAAATACTACAATTCCATGTGGAATCCAGGTACTCTTTAATTTTTACAGCTGCCCATGTCAGCCAAAAGGTCTTTACTTTAGACTCCCAGTGAAATAGAGCAGTGAAATTGTTAACCACAATTTTGGTATTCTTACAGGCTCCTGAGAAAGGAATTTTTATCACATTAATTTACATTGTGCTTATGAAATTTCATCTTTTGCCCCTTGCTGCTGTAAATCATTTTTGTTCCATATCAAGAGAAAAAAAACTTTTTTTTTTCACCAATTATAGAAATAAAATAAAAGGCAGAAGTTTATTCACTTTGCTTTTTACTAACAGAATTTCCAGTATAGGTTTTCAGTGTATGAACTGAATAACCACCTGTACTCCTGCTAACCTGATTTAGAATAATTAGTCAAAGGAAAGAGAATAGTCCCCAAACAAATTTCACTAGGCCTGAGGATGGAAGAAAACCTTGGTAAGAATCAGAAAAAAAAGTTACTTTGAAATGTCTGGCTCCTTATTTTAAACAGCCAATGGTGAATATTAATGTATTTTCAGCAAAACTTCCCTTCTGATGTTTTTCTGTAAGTACATTCTCTTTGCTAACTTCATAAACAAGACAATTGTTGCCCATGATTTTTCCCAGCACACACAGCCAAGGAATGCATCCAATTTTAATGGGAAGAGCATGCAAAGGCCTTCTGAATGTTAGTCCTTGCAGAAAGAAGAGATTTATCTTCAAACAAAGATCCACTTAAATATGTTTGTGACAGCTGAGGTATTTATCTCCAATTCTTTTTGCCTGTGGTGTGCCACGTTGCTATTTTCCCCCATAGCAGCATGCAGGAAGCAAACTGAGATGTCATATACATAATACAGAGATAAAAAATGACCCTATTTCCATGTCCATGTGATAAATGGAATGAAAGTTCAGTGAACACGTATTTGCACATTAATTGAACTGCATGATTCTGTCCTGTTCAATCAAGTCACTGCTCTGTGTACCACAGGAAATTTTTTTCCCCAAGAACCATTAGGCCAACTTTATTGCTTAAACACATACGCATTTCCACCTATTTATCTTCCTGCCTTGCCAAGATAGAAGAAAAAGGTTACCTCTGCATATTCCCATGATTGACAACATGTACACAGGAAATTATATATGACTACATCACATCACTATAATGAGAATCTGAACTAAGTGTTGCTGTTCACTGTAATAATCAGAGAACAAAGGTATTTGATCAACTTTCGTCACCCATAAATATTTAGGAGACATTTTGGGCTTCGAGAATATTAAGTTTTCCCTCGGAAATCAAGTTTCCTTTGGCTGATTTAATCATCAAGATCAATATGGCCCATCTAGAGCTGTGACAGTGTGCTACTCCTGAAACCCACCACTGAGGACTGGGAAAAGTGTGATTAATACAGCACCTTTAAAACCTTCATCAAAACACGTCCAGATTCTCCTACAGGCAGTGAAAACTCCCAGCACTCAGCAAGAGGATGTGGAAGGGAAGCAAGAAACAGAATCAATAAACAAAGTGCACTTTCAAGTCAATACCAAGCCCTTAAGTGAGACGAGCTCATATTCACTTCTGTCGCCATCAAATTCCTGATGCACTTTGCTGAAGCACATTCTGGAGACATGTCCATAAAATGTGTGTGTTTATATAGAGGCACACAGAGATGCACAGGGGTGCAGCATGGCTCACAGCTGACATTATGAAATCTCATTTTCTTCAGAAGCCTCCCAGGAGTTACTGTGCAAAGGGATTTGGGCAGGGCAGGGGGGTGGCTGGTGGTGATGCAATCTTTAGATCCTTGGGGGAAAAGATCCAGTTTGAGGCTCAGCGGTTGGATGCAAACAGCCACATCAGGGCTAGGGAGGTCTGGGTATAACATTTCCCCTGCAGGAGGTGGCTCTGCAAAGTGCAGTGACATCCAAGGGCAGCCCGGGGTCCCAGCCTGTCCCCTGGACAGCCTTGGAGCCAAAGGGACTGGGCAGTGTCAGGGTGAGAGAAGGACAAAAGAGAAGTCGGTGGAAACTTCACAAAGCAGACCTCAAAAGAAAGAGGCTCAAAAAAACCAACCCACCAAAAAGACCCAAAACCAAAAAAGAAAAAAAAAAAAAAAACAAAACAAAACCAAAACCCACAAAAAACCCTAAAAATCAAAACCAAAACCAACGAACAACAAAAAATTTTACAAAACAAACAAAACTAACAAGAAAAAAACCCAATTATAAAAACCCAAACCAACCAACAAACCCAAAACAAATCCAAGCAAACAAACCCCCCCAAACCCCAAGCCCAGTTAAAAGACTGTTTGCAGAAACAGAGACTTTATTGGAGAAGGTTTTGCAACTTCGAATGAAGCAAACTGAGGTAACTGAATTAGTCCATGTACCATTTTCATGCATATACTCAAAAAACATCCAAGTCTAAAGCCCGTGTAGGCAACAGAGTCTGAGCACCCAGAGTCTCAGCTCCACATAACCTGAATAGTATCACAGCCATAAAGATTTCAGCCAAGAAATATTCTACCCCTGTTTGGTAATCCCACTCCCAGGAGCACCATGGCACACCTGGGTACTCCTCAGACTGTGCTGGGACACCTCAAAAATCACCTTTTTAAAAGCCTACAAGACCCAAGCTTTTGTCACTTGAACTGAGTAATTTATGTGTCCAAGTCCTTGCCAAACTGGATGGCAATTAAAGCCTAGTATTCATTTAAAGAAATACAAAATGAAGAAATTAAAGCCTAGTACTTATTTAAATAAATACAAAATGAAGGCTCGAGTTCCAATTATTTATATATTATAAATGCTCTATTTAATAATTCATAATCAGTAAATTAGACAACTGGTAGTATCTAAACTGATGCATTGCACAATTCAGCCTATCTGGAGGTTTATGGAAGTTTGTAATTTCCATTCATTATCTTTTGTTGAACTACTTACTTTTCAGTGGTAGAAGCTTCTGCTTCCATGAGTAAAGTAGTCCCCAAACCATAAATTATATCCTACAGTTTTGACATCATTTATTTTCATACCATTATACATGCCAACCTTTTGACTACTCAAGATCAAAAGAGTTGCTCTCCAGGCTCATATTTCACTATAGCTCTCATATTTTATGCAGCAAATTAGATTTTACAGTAGCAGCTACAGCAAGACTCTCTCTCTCACACACACTGCACAGCTTAAAACTACTGCACAGGATTTCAGAAGGAAGGAGCACAACCCTAGAAATTTGTGCTCAAGTTAAAAATGGATGAAAACTTTGTATAATTCTTCTCCATCCATTTTGTGGAGTCTTTATGCATCTGTATGTGGCTAATGTGATTAAACCTCAAAACTGTAAAAGGAAGTCAGGATTTGGTAATAAAAGTTGGAAGGGAATCCATCAAATCCTGATGAAGGCAGGTATTTGGTGTGTTCAGAGGGGGCACATCCCAGGGTCACCCACCAGGCACACACTGCCAGGAATTTCCTTCCTGCCACGTTTGGAATGTCCATATTAACTTGTCAGGATAATTGCTCCAGCTGGGAGCTCCCATCACTGCCAATCAAGGCTTTATTGGGGATCTGAAGACACAGAAGGTGCTCAGCAGGATTTGTATGTGACACTGAGTTACCCAGAGACACCTTTCACTGGGAGTTCAGACCCTTACTCAGCTTGCATGATTGAAAAATACTTTTTTAGTGGAAATGACTGAAGGCACGACATCAAAATCCCAACTTCTGCACAGTTACAGCAGTTCAGTTCTAAAAGCTTGAAAATTAAAAATAATATTTATTCATAATTCTTGATTTTTACACTTGAAATTATAATTTTTCTTAGTTATATTATACAGAATTATGGCAGTATTGCAATTATCTTTTTAAGAAAAAATTCTGGCATCTATTTACACACAATTCGCCACAGCTTGATTTAGCCAAATCTAAAGTGTTTTCAACAGACCAAGCAAAAATTACAATCTTACTGCAATAATTATCCTCTTGATAAATTCTGAAGTCCCACTACAAACTACAGAGATTTTTAAAGGCCCTTAAAATAATCAAAATTGTGACTCTAAGGAAAGCTTCATGCTGTACTCCTCTAACTATGTAGTTTTCTTAAATCACAAGTATTTTCTTGCTGTAAATACATTAAAGGTAGGAACATTAAAAAAAAAAAAATACTAACAGCAAATTTTTTTATTAGTCATCATGATTGATCACCCTGTGCCTCATTCCACTTGGAGGGGAAAAGGGAATATAGAGCTGGGTGAGATTAACAATGCACAGTTTCAATCAAAGGCTGTGCCTGATGCAAAGTATTGATGCCTCCGAACAGGGAGAAGCTGTAATCCACTCACTCATCCTGAAAAACAACCTGAAAATAGAAATGGAAATGTCTCCTGTCCTGAGCACGCACGTCCCCTGCAGTGATGGCACACGAGGGCCTTGCATGTTAAGTGTGCTGGGGAGAAGAAAGTAGGGCAGGGAGTGGAGGGAGCCTGAATGACATGTTTTTATCTGCTGTGGGGTTTTAATACAGCACCTGCAATTTACCCTGACAGCATCCAACCAGGCATTCATCTTTCCCCAGATAAAGTTCCCACTGATATCATAGTTTTCCCATAGAAATCAATCAGACAGCCAACAGGATTTAAAAATTCCTCATGAGCTAGCAGAAAGAATTATAAGTCTAGCAGGAGCAGCACAGTGCAAACCATCAAACCACTGACAGTAGGACAATATTGGTAGAGTCATATTTCCTGAGCAAGCTCTGCTATCTGTTTACACACACAGCTCAGTGACTCCTTTTGCAACAAGGAATCAGTTCACCTTGGCACCAGGAGCAGGCAATGGGAGCAGGTATGGTCCTGCTGGCAGTGAGACCCCAGCTCTGCTGCTGCCTCACCTTAATTCCTTCATCACCTCCAGAGTGTGTCAACACACATCCTGAGGGGCTGGGACTGCACTGGACACCCCAGGAGCAGTGCAAGGTGAGCAGACAGTGATATCAGCCTGCACAAAGCCTTCACACCACCCTCCATGGTGGCTCTCAAACCGTGTCTGCTGTGGACACCTTGCACACATGGTGCTCACATTGCAAACACATTTCCTGCAAACAGACAGGACTCCTCATACATATTTTACAAATGAAAATACAGTGAAACTGCCTGACCTGTCAGAGGATTCTCCTTATTGGAGTCCAGGGCATCCCTCTGGGTGCCCTGGAAAGTCACAGACCTCGGTAGAGAGGCCTGGGACCCAAGAAAGAGGATCTGGGATCTGTGCAGGGGAGTTTGCCTGGCACAGAGCCCAGGAGGACACAGGCTTTGATTTTGGTCTGTGGGAAAAACTTCCAACAGAGAGAAGAATTGCAAGTCACAAATGTGTAACAGATAGTAGTGTAGTTTATCACCAGGTAGAAGATTTTATAGTTTGGGGATTTTTAGAATGTAGATGCAAGGGGACAAGATGGAGATTTTAGGGCGGTGCCCTGAGTTCTTCTTGTTCTCCCTTGGCCTCCATCTTCTGCAGTGATGTGGGCACAAAGTAGTTTCAGTGGATTGGGTCAAAGTAGAAACGACCCTTCTTGTATAGGTGTTAGGCATTGGCACAGAATTGTAAACAATAGCCACATAGTTATCTGAATAAAAGCAGAGTGACCTCCCATCACGGGGGGAGTCACATCATGTCCGAGCTGCCGTGAACATCTTGGCCAGGCACAGAGAATTGTAAGATAAGAATTAATAAACAATGCGAAAAACCAAGAAAACCAAGACCTTGAGACTCCACTTCATTCTTGCACCGAGCCTCGCATCAGACAGCAGACTCAAATCCTTCAGAGGTCGGAGTGGGAAAAACATTCCCTCGGACCCACTCAAACCACCAGCCTTGGAATGTCGGGTGAGAGAAACCATAAAACCCGAGGCTTCTCTCTCCACCCCACCCAGGGAGCAGCAGAGGGCGGATGAAGGGAATCCTTGTGCTGCTCCCCAGGCCTGACCTGCTCCATGCACATCAGGGAATTGGGGAACTTCACACTGACATTTCCTGATAATCAAGGACCTGATGGATCATTGTGTAAACCAGTCACACTTCTGTTATCATTAGAGCCATATTCTCCTCATTATTCTGAGGTTTCCTGTAAACTCTGATTTAATAACCTCCTTGGGCTTTGAGCTGATTTTGATTCCATTTTATTGAGACATATTGGCACCCTTTTCTTTATGAGAGTGAAAAATAGGCTGCCTTGACATTCCTCCCATTAAAGCAGGCAGAGAGCTAACACAAAGTTATGCTGAACTTGTATTTCAATCAGGCATGACCTCTCACTTCTCACAAGAAGGCCTTGAACTTCACTGTATCATTTATTCAAATATTGCAGAGGAAAAGAGGAATCAAAACAAGCCTTCTCTGTTCTATTTTGGTAACACCATTTGTTTCAGAAAAAGGAAAAGAAATTATGCTTTGCCTAACATAAAGATCATTTATTCTCGCTGCTAATTAGAAAGAAGAACGCTCTGGAAAGTCAAATAGTTTGCTGAATGAGACATCTTTTCAAGGGGAAAAGAATGTACACACAAAAACCAATAAAAATACTAGATGCCATATACCTGCAATAGGTAGAGTGAGCAGAATGGAAAAAAGGCATTCCTCAAACTGTTGTTCCAGCAAATTACATGAAAACTCACTTTATTGTGTGTTATGGGAATTGCTACAGTGTATAGCTGTATTTGAGACTGATCTCAGGCCCATTTTGTAACGGTATTAACAGAATCTGTTATGGGGTTGAACAAGAAACCAGGGTAAGCTGTGACAAAAATCTTTGTGTTTGACTACCTATGCGTAACTTATTCCTTTTTAAGATGCCTCTAACTTGTGTATTTACAAGACTATGACCCCAACAAACACGGTGTGGGCAGATTTGGCAATTCTTTTTGGAAGGCTTTGCTGCCTACAGCTTTGACTCTGTCACTATTTGTTGTCCCTTTGTGGCAAAAGATGGAAGGAAGGTCCTGAGATCACTTGACAGCTTCCTCTAGATGTTCTTGTCTCTGTAGTGTTCAGTGGCAACCAGCATTTAGAAAAAAACCCAGCTGGTTTGATTCCTCCTAAAACATTAGTAGCAGCACAAACACACTAAGTTTTCATCCAGACTTCATACAAAATTTAGTAAGGGAAAACAGCAGTGTCACCTAAGAACAAAGAAAAAAAGGAATAAACAAATTTCAAGACTACTCAGATCAACAGTTCAAGAGCAACCAAGCAGAGGCTCTGGTAAAAGATTTTAGAAAACAGATGTAAGTTGGTTTTTTGCTCAAAAGCAGAGCAGAGAGCATCCACACACTCCAGCAGCAAACAATAGAGGAGCTGAAATGAACAAGACCTGGCCCAAAGGTAAGCCAGAACAAGGGGGTTTGGGGTTGTATCTTTCTCAGAACTCTTCATGAAGACCCAAAAGTAAAGCAAAATCAAATCAGGTGAAACACTGGGCCCCTATTCTCAAAGCTGAGGAAATGTCCTGTGTGCCTTGTCATCCCTACAGTTATATAAGAACTCAAAACTCCACCAGAATTGTAGTTTTCAGGAAGACATTTTGGGAAGTTTGCCACCACATCAAAGGAATCATTTCCCTCAAGCTGAAAATTCATCAGCCAGTTCTGCATGCCTGTTATCTTGTTTTCTATTTTATGTGAGTTACTGCACTGAACTCGGTCAGACTATTTCCAAACAACCTCAATACCCAGCTCAGGAAAATATTTAATTACCCTTTACCTTCAATTAGGATTTGCCCTGTATTGTGGAACTTTGGCAATTCTTCTGGGTACTTTCATTGTTGGAGTCCAGGACATCCCCTTGGATGACCCGAGACCTGGGAAAGAGAATTTGAGCCCTGGACAGGGGGGTGTGGAGCCAGTCCAGGGGGCTTGGAAACCTTGGCACAGAGCCCAGGAAGACACTGAGTTTGATCTCAGCCCATGGGAGAAACTTCCAGCATTAGGAGAGGAATTGCAAATCACCAGGAAGTGAAAATAGTAGTTTAACACAGTAGAACATACAAAATTCAGTAGTTTTAGGATTCTCAGGATAGAGGTAAATGGGGGACAAGATGGTGGAATTTGGGTGGTACCTCGTGTCCCTCTCCTTCTTCCTCGTCCTCCATCTTCTGGGGGGGGGATGATATAAGATAGAGTGGATTGGGTCAAAGCAGAAGTGACCCTCTTAGTGTAAGCACTAGGCATTGGTGTGAAATAGTAAATAACCTATACGTAATTATCTGTATAAATGTAAGGTGACGTCCCATCGATGGGCAGTCGCCTCGTGTCCCAGCCGCTGTCCGGACCTCGGCTGGGAGCGGAGAAAAACTTTGTGATATCAAATAATAAACAACTCGAGAAACCAGAAAACAAGGCCTTGAAGACTCCGCTTCTTTGTACCAACGCAAGTCGGGGCTTTTAGAGGGCAAGGACTTTAAACAACTTGAATCTCGGGTGAGAAAACCAACCCGAGATTTCATCAATGGAAGAAACAGCACCCAACCATAACCTCTCACACACAGATCTGTGCCTACAAAGTCAGCAGGCCCACAGGTTGGGGCACAGAGCTGGTGAGCTCTTAAAAAAACAACCAAACGTGTTAACTCAAGGTTTTGAAATCAATAGAGTAACTAACAAACAAAGCAACTCAACTGGCCAAAGCAGAAACTTGCAATACTCCCAGAATTTTACACACACAAGAGAGAAAAGTACATGAGAACGTTTGACAAATAAATAAGAAAACAGACTGTATAGAAGGCAGCAGAGTTAATAGCAGTACCCACACAGTGACAAATCTCAGCCCCCAAAATCCCATTACAAAACAAGGAAGTGAAAATTACTATTAGTGGGCTCTTGATAGAACAGCACCAAACCTTTGAACAGTGCAACAGAGAAAAAACAGATACAAATCCTACTTCTGAAACTCCCCAAGACAAGCCAAGTATGCAATTGAATCAGACCAGCTAAATTGAACACTGATATTACAGTCTCAAACTAAATAAAAATGAATGATCTCATTCTTTTGCAGTATGCAAGTGAACTCGTGTTCTTGTTCTTTAAAGTAACTAGCACAGTTTATCTATCCTCTTTAATAATGCAATTTAATTTACCAAAGGTTCATATTAAAAATTTATCTGACTCCAGCAGTTAGAGTCACCTCCACATTTTGTCACAGTTAAACATTAGCTTTGGAGCACATCACAAATTCCCTGCTGTGAGTCCGAGGAAGGTTTTCACAGAGGAACACTCTGAGCTTCCAACTGACATTACAAATGACTCAGGAACTGTGCACCAAATTAAAATATCTGCCAGTTATTCCAAGTGCAGTGACTTGCTCAGCAGCATTGTTCAGAAGAGGCAAATGCTGTGGGAACATATTTGTGCCCACAAAGGACTTGCCACTTCACTTTAACAGTCGGTTATTCAAAACATACTCCAATAATCGGGGTATTTTCACCTCTGAGAACACCTTCAGACCATTCAGAAATACTCACACCTCAAGAGGAAAGCTGACAGGATAAATGTGAGCCCAAAAGGACCAAGCTAACCTGCAGCAATGTCAAGCACCTAACGCCCCACACTGCCAATTCTGGCACTCCAGAATTCAATGAGAACCCAGCTCACACAAAAAATCCAGCTGCTCTTTCATTCTCCAGGCTGCACGAGCAGCTCATGGCACCTGGTACAGGAAGAGTGATGCAAAACCAGACGTGGAGGTGGACAGAGCATGTCCCAAGCCCCAGAACCACCTCTGGAGCAGCTACAGACCTGCTGGGCTGAGGAGCAAAGGGGAAAAATGGAAGGGCACAGGGCAAGGTCAGCTTGCACCTTCTGGGGGTGGGAAATAAATCACATACACTGAACAAGCTTCTGAACCGTGTGGTTTTGGTGCCATGGAAACCTTCAGAAAGAGCTGCACAATGGCAGAATTTTCCTAGAAGGGCTTTACGAGCTTAAATATTGTTCTGCCATGACCAGATTTCCAAAGATTGCCTCATTAAGCGCTAGAAAAGCAGCACAAATGCCAACCTGAAGTAACTTAAACTTTCACCCTAAAATTGTAAGCAAGCTGGCCCCTCTGTCAGAAGCACAGAAAACTATTTAACATTCCAGCAGGATAAGACAGAATTTCCTACCTCAGCTTTGCTGGCATCCAGCGATGTCAAAACCTGAAAATTACAGGAAAAATGCATTAGTATTGATCCAACAAAACAGGAGTGGGATTAATTGGCTTTTGAGGAAACTGACATCAATTGGTTGTTATGGTTTGAGGGAACAGAACTGAAGAGAACTGTCTTTCACACTGAGACTATTCACCTCTCGTGCGCATCAGAAGGCAAAACCAGGGATATATTAAAACAGCAAAATTCAGGAATATTGGGTAAAAAATCCAGGAAATATAGCAAAAGAGAAGTGGGAAAATATATTTCTATTTTTACTAATTTTTAATTTGCTGATGATGAGCAATGCAACCATAAGCTTTCCAACCCAGACACAATGCCCAGGACACTGAAAAGGGTTCAGTTCCACAATGGTACAAGAAAAACAGACTGAAGACCATATTCCATGTGGAGTGGGACCAAGGAAGTTTTGCCAGATCCTTCTCACCAGGGACAGTCTGCTGGGCCAAGCTTTGGCCAAAGCTGCCCTAAAGCACAAACATCATCCTCTACCACTCAAGGGTTACACTGAGCTTAGTTAAGGTCAGTGTCTAACACCAGGGAGAAACAAAGTCAACTGCACTGAAAAACTTCGCAAAATCCACAATACAGAGGCTGCCAATGCAGAGAAATCCATCATTTATATTAAAGAAAGTTAAACATTTTAAGACACATATACATTGTTATAGGTCAAACAACAGACACAAAGTTAATAAGCTCATATTAGACTCTGAAGGCTGTTAAACCGTGTTGTAAGATAAAAATCTTTGTTAGAACTTTATGTCACAATATTGTCACCACTGTACTAGGTTGAAAAGCCCTTAATAGTCTCCTCACAAATTCCAGACTGACACCTGGCTATAATTCTGTCTCCAGGAGAATAGATCTTCCTTTATATTGGTGTTAATCATCACTCCTAAAGGACACCACCAATTCTCCCAAGCTCCAAGGAGCAGGAGGAGGAGTGCCCAGCCATGACCCCGGCTGAGGGAAGGAGGAGGAGAGCAGAGTTTTGATTGAACAGAGCTCAGCCTGCACAGCAAAAGGAGACAATTAGTGTGCAGAGCTGCTGTTCAATGGAAGGCATCTGTGGATTCATCAAAAACTTATTCCAAAGGAATTTAGGAATGGAAATGAACTCCTGTCACACCACAACACGCGGTACCTGCAATCACAAATAGTTATTTAATTTAACCTGATTCAAACCCAGGTTCAGCTCTATTTGAAATGTGTATCTTTGTCACTAATGGGATTTTGGAAGCTGTTCAAGAATTTCTCTCTACACAAGCAGAACTGAACTTATTTAAATTCTATTTATTTACAAACAACCTATCACCTTTTTTTGTTGTTGTTGTTGCTATTCCTCCTCATCAAATATTTTTTAGTGTTAGCAGTTATCTTTCCTTTCCAAAATGAACCATACAAAAAACCATCCCACCCATTCCCCTTAGGTCACTCTGGTGGTGTCCCCTCACAAAAAAGGTCTTTCTACTAACAGACTCACAGAGTTACATTCCACTTACATCAATTTAATTACATCTTTCTTGGAGGCAAGTGACTAAAAGCACACATTGTAGAGGATAAACTAAAAAAAACCTGTCTTAAAAGAGCAGAATTTGGAGTGGAGCTTCCTGAAGCTGCCATAAATCCTGCTCTAAACCCTCTGCCAAAGGGGCCTCTCTTCTCCCTCTATCAGCTGTGCAAGAAATGTGACTGGAGCTGAACAGTGTGACTATTCCAGCCAGGGCTCACTAATGCCCTGCAAGGCAATTACTCTTCTATTTTAATAATTCACCTTTCGTGTCCAAAGACTGTATTTCTCTTTTATTTTTTTGTACCTTCCTGGTGCTTTACAGTCACTCAGTGGTCAGCTGGACCACTGGACATATTATGTCCCTATCTTCCTTCTGCAGGTTATTGTCTGATAAATCCCTGCTCAGCAGCTGAATTCCAGTTAGTTCTTAGAAGGATGACCTTTTCCTTGCTGTTACTAACATTAATTCACTTTTATTTCAATCTCCGAGCCCATCCATCTCTTCCTGGATAGCACACCCTGCTCCTCTGTGTTAGCAATTCCTCCCAGCTTTACATTTTTATCAAATTCCATTAGCACGTTCTTAGGCCGAGCATACTAATGAAAAATTATCAAAAGGAAATGACAAATAACTCAACGTATTGACACTGCTGAGAGGAGATTTCTGTTGAGCAGTGCAGCACCAGCTGACCCTGGTAGAGCAGGTCAGGGTGCCAGGCTGTCACAGCAGAGCTGAAATGCTGAAATTCTGCAGCAGCCTCAGCTACACAGCTGAGAAAACATCTGCACCCAGGCTGGACACAGGGACAGGAACATACCCTGAGTTATTCTGGGAACTCTGCAAAATGATCCTCACACCAGAGGGATGATGATCTTTGATGGTTTTCTCACCACTGCGCTCATGGAGACCAAGATGGAGTGTTTTTACTTGAAATAATGACATTGCTCAAGCTAATGTCTCATTAGTAAACAGTAAAACACATTAATTTAATATTAGGGGTCAAATAGTACTCATGAAATTAATGAGCTGACTATTGTTAGTCTGTGAAGACCTGGCAATTATCTAAAATTTTAAAAGTGGGGTTTTTTAAGTTTATGCGCCTCAATGGAGTGAATTATCACTCTTTTGGTATGACTGATTTCTTCCTCCTCCTCGCTCCTACCCCCCTGTTCCTGAAACTTGTAATTTCTAGCCCAGCAGCTGTATCTCCTGTCATGTTTGAGGAGCCAGTGAATGAAGACATGGGAGCAGTGTAATTGGTATGACAAAGAATTGCAGTTCCAAGCCATCCTTTGCCGAGGCTTTTGAGGAAGTGTCTGTGTGTCACAGTGTGATCACTCAATTAAATCCTCTGAGAAGGCACTGCCAGCTCTCGAGCTCCTTAAGCAGAGCTAAGATCTGCAGCCAAGCCACCCGAGACACAGAGTCAATTTATTCAGCCCCATCCCAGGGAATCCTGGGTTGAGGAGGCACCTGGAGTAATGTGCCCATGATCAGTTAATTGTTCTGGAATGTGGGAGTGAACAGAGAGCAGGACTGGGCTGCAAAGGTGTGTCAGAGTCAGTTCATCTCATTTCCCTTCGCAATAACCCACTGCTCTGCCCCACGGTTTGTGTGAGGGATGATGATCATTTTCCCTCTCCTGCTGCTCCCCCGTGACATTTTATGCCCCAGTTAAAACCACAGCAATTTCACCAGGAGGAATTATAGCTCAGGTGAGGGATCCTTGTCCTTCTCACCATAATCCCTCTGTGACATAAAAAAACCATAGGTTTATGTCACTTTCCCAAGCAAGATGCAATTTATTCTTCTTGTGCTCCAAGCTAGACGTGACTGACAGAAAACATCTTTTAAAAATGGCTTTTTTTTGCTATTCCTGGAGGTTGTGCTCAATGCAGAACTTCCCATTCTACATGAGGAATCCTGAGAATACTGACAAAAACAAAGACATGGTGTCTATGAGTATTTTAAACAATTTTTACTGCTTTTAGCATTTACAAAGGCTTTATCTTGAGGTGCATACATCCATAGTTGCTCTCTCCAGAACAAACACAGGACAATATTTGCCATTCTAAACCAGGAAGCAAATAGCTGCTATTTGTTACTCAAGACAAGACCTCACCAGAAAGAAGAAAAGGAAACGTCCTGAAAGAAGAAAGCCCCTCAAACATGAGACTGGATAGGTCATTTAGTATCAATTTTGTACTAAAATTACATGGAATTCCCTGTGTCAAAGTTCAAAGACAAAAAAAAGAAAACAAAACTGGAAAAAATTGAAAGGTACATGTTTTGAGCCAGGATTCTCACCTATCCTGTGCCTGAAGGTGAGTGATCATTTCACTGAACTGTCTCATCTCACCCATGTGTAAAGCTCTTTTTTCTATCACTGATTTTTCTAAAAAAAGACATTTTCTTATTTTTTTCCACCTTCTCACATCAATGTGAATCCTTTACATAAAAAAAAAAAAAGAAACAATCAGTTTTTACCTTTAATATCTTCCTCTTTCTCCAGAATGACAGAAAGGATTAAAAAAATGAGGCCAGGACTAGAAAAAAACCTGCTGCAAATAAACACTCAAAAAAGGCTAAAGAAAACAATCTTTGGCAGTTCGCACTTTAGAAACTTGCTTGCTTAGACATAGAGGATTTTAAGAATGAAGAACAGATATAAACCTAGAAATAGCATTAACGGGATTAGAATTGTTTGCGCCAAGACAGAATCAATTTTATTTCTTTTTAGACACAAGATACCTGACAGAGAACGGTCCTGGAGACCAACACCTCCACTGCTTACCTTGAATCTGCTGCAGTTACACCCTGCAAGGAAACTCAGCAAGATTTGCACTGATGAGATCAAGGGCAGAGACTTGACAGAATCCCCTGGATGTCCTGGCATTTATCTGAACGAATGTGAAATTCCTCCTTCAAAGTTTGTCTCACTGAGCTCAGGCAGTATTAGAAATCACTATTTGATAATCACTGTAGTGCTCAGGCAGAATTAAAAATCACCATTTGATATTCACTCTGTGCTGCAACCTTTTATTAAATTGGGAATGCACCTGTGGGTCAGAGGGATGGGGGGATTGATTCCCCACTGGCTTTTCCCAGTTTTTGCCTGCCTGGAGCAGTGGCCAGCCTGGCTCCTCAGGATTCAGAGCAGATTTCTGATTGTGGCTCCCAGTCCAGCCCACTGAGCACAACCTGAGCTGTTGGAGCTGTTTTATGACAGGGTGCAAAGAAACCAGCCCTGTGCTGAGTGTTCTTCACTGCCTCTGACTCCATGATGTGAACAATTACCTGTAATCTCGCTGCTTCGCTGAGATAAACAACAGCAGGGGAACAGGAGAAGGGAAAAAAGATAAAACCAAACCAACCTACAAGCCTTCAGGAATATTGCAATGCACTGTCTGGCACTTTCCGTGTTGACAAAATTAGAAAAATAAGCCAAACCATATTGTAATACTTCACTTCCTAAAGCACTGCGCCTTTGAAATGTGGAATTCTAATGCATCTTGCCAAATTTAGTGAAGTAATCATGATAAATATAGCTATAAATCTAAACCGTTCTTTAAACATATTTAAATCTCTCCACCAAAAGCATAGAAAAATATGCATGCAAGAGACATCACCTTCTTGCTACAGCAGTTCTACTTGCCAATTCATCAGTTTTCATTCACCTCCTTCCTGATTTCTAAAAAGCCATTCTGGAAAGTGAAGCAAAATTAACTTTTACATCCAAGACTACCAAGAAACCCTACATGACCCTTCCTAAACCTAATCCTGAATGGTCACCAAATCTCCTGAGTGTCAGGAAGGTGGGACTTGACCCAAAAATGTTAATTCATCAATGCTGGGCTTTTTCATTTGTGTTCTTACCCTTGCTCTGACTAATGCTTAAAAAGAATTCTAAACTAAAACCCTCAATATTTTTTTAAAACTGTCTGTGAAGGCTTTAAGAGGTTCATTTATAGCAACTCCTGTCTTCTCCACATAAACAAGATGGCCAAACTGAGACTCTCTAGAAAAGAGAACTCCCAGATGGACTTTTTCCTGGGACGTGAAAATGAACACATTTTTACATTTTTAAAAGCCAAGATTGATTTTTTAAAAACAAAGTCCTGGGCCCCACAGAAGCTGTGGGGGTAAAATGCTGCTCTTCAGTACTTTCTCCTGAAAGCACAAGTGACAAATTCCTGGGGTATCCTGCAGGATCAGCTCTCTGGGGCTTCTACAAGGCTTAAACATAACAACCTATGGCTGTTACACATGAGTGGCCAGTAAAAAAATCCAATCTATTAAAGGCATACATGAATGGAATATGCTGAAGGGAGAACAGGGGGAATCAAGGCTCATATTTCACAGATATGTATCTTTAATTAAATTTTGCTCAGTTTATTTACTGCTATGGATAACAGCATTAGGTTACTCCAAATTTCTGTTAACTCAGTAAAGTCTACAGGCAATGACTTCAGCAGCTGGTGAAAAATATATCTGCCCTTAACTAGATCCTAATAGTATTTGTGATGCTCAGTCAATATTGGCTGTTTAATATCTTTAAACTAAATTTGCTCCATAAATCAGTCTGCAAAACATGGAGTAGTTATCATGGATAGTTCACTTAATATAAGAAGTCTCAGTCATAAAGTCATCTCTTTAAAAATTTCTGCAGTGTAACCTGAATAAACTCTGCAAAATAAATAAATAAAAGGAAAAGAACCTCTGAAACACTTGTTCTAGCTAACTTATACAATCATTATCTTGAAAGAATCTGTATATTTGTGTGTCTGGTACAAAAGCAGTTGGAAACCAACGTGGTTTTCTCTTTGAAATTGGAACTCACTTTCACAAAGCAACCTGAGCTGCACAGAACTTGCCAAACGGCTCCTCTTTAATATAGGGAATAAATTCCATTACTCCTGTAATGAGGTAATGAGAGAAAACATCAACACATAATAAGTTAACCACAAAAAAAATACACAGGTTTTGGGTGCAATAAAATGCATGGTCTTTGTTTGCTGTTCTTTTAAAAGTGACCTCGACCTTCTTTAGCCATACTTTTAGAAAAATATCCACATGCACTGCTGCCCTGCTGCCTATGATAATCTTGGCAATTTCTAGAAGTCAACAAAAGTAGGATTTCACATTTATTAGACGGTAGAAGTTCATGATCCAAAATGCAATCGCAATAAACTAAATCTGAAATTCAAGGTAAACAAAGCATTTTCAAGTAAGCTCTTGAGCCACTGCAACTTTTTTCATGGATTCTGGTAAAAAATGACATTAATGCTCCCTGCTTAATTTAGCAAGGAAAAAAAAAAAGACAAAACTGGAATATAAATATAAACAAAAAGATCTCTGCTGATTTTTTTTTCATGTGTCAATAATTTTGTAAGGCTCCAGAGCACCGAGGCAAGAGGACAGAGTGAGAAGGCAGCAGTGAAACAATTCCCTCTCCTCTCCTGCCTCCCAGCACTCAGCAGCACTATTAGCACTACCCACTGCACCCAGGAGCAATAAACTCACATATTTTTTTTATTTTTTTTTCAGAATGCCCACATTATGCCAGAACAATATAAAAATAGATGATGAAGCAAAAAAACCGAGCCGGATTTAGCCCCGGCGTCCTGCAGTAAGTGCCATAATTGCACAGCCAGCTCATTACAGCCAGGCAGTCCCCTGAGCCTCCCCTGTCCCAGTTAAGGCACAGTAATAGGAAGCAGCTGGATGAGGACATCAGGTCAGCACAATCATTAGCCCCGAAAATTGCCGTGCTCATCCCTCCTTCTGCAGCCAGGCGTTCACACGCCATCGGCCTCCCCAACACCGGGTCAAACGTGACCGTGAACTCCACCCTGTAACTCCATTAGCGGTGACCCTCAGCCCCCTGCAGCCCTCACTTGTGCTAATTTCCAGCACTTTAATGAATTTGGGCTGTGCCCTGTGCTCCCAGCCCTGGCCAGGGACATCCCCGGACCCGCAGGTTCCTCGGGGTCTTGTGGCCTCTCTCAGGGGACAGGAGGTGGGGAATGGCACTGCCAGAGCTGAGACATCTCCCAGCTCTGCCCAGGGCATTGGAGTGGGTACCTGGAACTGAGAGAGTGAAAGCAGGTATTTATTAAAGGCCTTCAATAGATACACCTTGGGCAGTCAGAGCCTCCCAGGGGCTACACCCAGGATGGACAATGGCCACGAGTCTTTCACACAATTATAAATTTGGTCTATTTAGCCCAACTGGACGATTAACATCTGCTATGGGGTTAATCTTCCAATTACAGCTTCAGGTAATGAAGTCATTCACCCCCAGACTGCCCCCCCCCAATGCACTTTTGTTTATATTTTTCAGGCCTGAGACAGTTGAGGTGTCCTTGAGATTCAGGCCTAGAGAGGAATTGTTTTATTTGAATAAAAGGGGAGAACAGCAGCTGACAGGTCATGGAGTTTTAGAGTTATACACTAAAGCAGTACAGGATATGAAAAAATATAAAAGCTAAATTCAAAGGCATCATCAGGAAGGTCATTGATGGCCACCACCATCAACAGGAGTAGCAGGACATCCTACCCCCCATAAAATCTCCTCAGTTGTTTGTTAACCACTCAGATAACTCAAAGAGGACAAAATGTCTCACAGGGAGTTATTTTGGTGCCCTGGGGTTAGCAGTGGGCTAGCATCTCCCAAATGCCAATAAACATCTTGGTTTGAAGGGACATCTGACAAGGTAAGCTGGATTTCTGACTGACAGCCATGCACTTTACAATTTTAAAGCCACTCCAAACTCTTACAAAGCAGAAATCTTCCATGGAGTTTCTCCCATGAGTAGGGATGCCTACTCCATGGTTACTACCCTGGGGTGAAGTGAAGGAACCTGTATATTATCATTATTCTGGTGGTAAGTTACATTCAGCTCCTAATCAATACCATTTATTTTGCCAGCTTTAATAAAATCAAGTACCTTGATACCATGCACTGTTTCATGATGTTATAATCAACTATATTTTTTTTTAGTTTTATGCAGTGTAGGAAGAAATTCTGATTAAGATCTTCCATCTGTTATCTTTTATCTGTTCATTTGTCTTAATAAATAATTCATTTTCATAGAAATATATCTGATTTGCCATCGTTAAAGCTTGTGGGACAAAGCAATTCAATTTTACCTCTATAACTGCCTTAAATTTTTACCGTTGCCAAACCCAAGGCTAAAGAAGGATTCACCTTCATTTAAACCCATTTCTGGGAAGGAGTTTAAATGCACAAAGAGGTTCTTTCTGCCTCAGTATTTAGGGAAGCTCAGAGTCTCACACGTGTGTGAGTATGTTCTTCTGAGCTTGTCTCCTGCCCAGCTCTGCTCTTCAGATACCACACGAGTTACTCCTTTGGGTCCAGATTTCAGACAGAGATGTGATCTTGCTTGGAAGAAGAAGCAGCTCACACTGGGTAGTATTTAGGAAGGTGTTTATTTGGAAGAGCAAAAGTGTGAGTCCGGATTTGCGCTTTTACCTCCCCTTAAGTACAGGGGTGTTACTTTTGGAAATGAAAGGGAGTGACTTAGGTACAGGGGGCATTGACATGGACATTTTGGAGCAAAAGGGGTGGGGGGATACCTGAAGCCTTGGCTGAAGCATATGGCTTCACCAGGGCCATCAAGTACCAGGGCGTGTCCATTGATAAGATACAATGGGAAGGTACAATAGACTGGGACAGGGCTATTGAGGAGGATAACAACAGGGATTACGGGAAGGGGGTAGGAGGTGGATGAAATTTTACAGAAACTCAATAATAAAAAAATCATACAGAACTTTAGAAAACCCAAAATGCACATTTGCAACATGTGAGGAGCAGCCATGGCAGCTCTTGCAGGAGCTGGGCAGCCAGACTGGCCCCGGGGGTGGCCCAGGGTGCTTCGGTCCCCACGTGCCACCCCCAGGGCCACCAGCCATGGGCAGCAGTGCCCTGTCAGCCTGTCCTGGGGTGTATCCCCAATCGTCTGCTCTGTGTGTGCTGTATGTTGAGTTCTGTGCCTTTAACACTGGTTCTGAGTGAAGCAGGGGAGAAGGAGAAGTCTGAAGTTCATTTTTGAGGAAGCTGCCTGACTCCTACACATTCCTTCTCGGGACTGTGGTTTGCCTGAGTCTCAGACAGACTGTGGGACAGAGATCTGCTTTGCTCTTAGTTTAACCCTCCTCTGGACTGAAAAACCCAGAGGAGCACTGAGATCTCACACCTGCAGCCCACCGGGGCCTGGACCTCTGGAGGGAGTGATAAGAGACTGAGTGAACTGAGCTACCCACAGCAGGGATTTTCTGTATTAACTATCTCACTTCAGAACAACAAAAAAGGTTTTATTTTTTCATATTATTCATTCTTTGTGCTTGTGGGCACTTTGTTTGTTAAATAAATAGTTTTTTCCACTTTCCTCCAAGGAAATTCTTTCCCAGACCAGTTGGGGAAGGGGCCATTTGGGTTTGCTTTCCAGAGAGACCCCGTTCAGAGGTTTTCTCCCAGATTTGCCCTAAACCAGGACACAGCCCTCCCAGCTGCTGTGAGCAGCAGAGATCCCCTCCCAAATAAACTCTGCTGAGAACACAAGCTCCCTCTGAGAACAGCAGCTGCACCATCACACACTCCCAGTTTTCGGGGGGCTGCTTGGAGCCTGGGGTGGCTCTGAGGAACAGCAAAGTGTGCTCCAGGTCCTGAAGTGATGGACACAGGCACAGCTCTGCTGCCCCCGCTGCCAGGGGCTGAAGGTCTGACCTGGCACAAACACAGATTCCCATTTCCCAGGGGCACACATCCCTCCTCCATCATTCCTCCACCTGTGCTCCAAGGCACAGAAATGAAGATGGAGCTCTTTGCCAGCGTTCCCGTGAGTCCTGATTAAACTGCAGCCTGTGAAGTCACCCAAGGTTTTCTCAGGTCTGGGTGCTCATTCCCACCTTTCCCAGGGATGAGTCTCCTGGTGGGATGATCCTGCCCACAGCCCCTGGGACAAAACAAATCCCCACCTTCATGGTCCTGACAAATTTTGGTCACAAAAGCACCAACCCCTCCATCAATGTCCAAGACCAACCAAGTCTGAGTCTTTGCTGCTGCTCTTCAGATTGCTCCTACCAGCACTAATTCTGGCTGGTTTGTTTTGGGGAAATTAATGATGATACAGCAAGGTCGTGGTCCCTCTGCTGTAGCGAACAGATGTTGACACATTAATGCCACCGGCCTGTGCTGCACGAGGACAGAGCTGCTCCTGCTTGTCACTGAACAACATCAGCCACAGTGAGCAGCCCAGCCTAAGAAATTCAGTCTAAAAAGGCAAACATTGGAAGAAAAGAGCTCCTGCACTTTCCAAAGCCATCGCTCTGTATAATCCTCATCAAAACACGCCACTTTTCTCTTTTTTAAAAAAAAAATCAACCCGAAGCCAGCAGAACAATAAGAAACCAAATCTTTTTTTCCTCTCAGCAGCACAGACAGTTTTCAATGCCATTTGTAAGCTGCCTATTTATCCCTGACATTCACAGCTTGAGTGTATCTCCAGTTCAGGTCTCTCTCTTACACTGAGGGAGAAATAATCAAGTATTTTTCCATCTTTTTGCTGGGAGGACTCAGAGCTGAGGGTGCATATCCATAGCTCTGTTAATCTGGCGTGAGATTCTCATGGTAAACTGCACAGGAGGGAGGCAGCACCATTCCCAAAGATTCCAGTCAGCAGGGAAAGCAACAGCCTCACGATTGGGAGGGAGCAGAACTGGGGGTAGTTTGATGTCCAAAACTGAAATAAACACTTTTTTTCTTAATAACCTCACAGCAGCAACACATTTAATGCATTAAAAAAGGGAAGAGATCAGCAGGATGAGAGAATGGAGATACTTCACCAGGTTAAAGCAATGCACAGCTCCTTTGCCTGTGGGGAATTTAAGATTCGTGGTCAGCATTGTTGAGTTTTAACCAGCTAAAGTACTTCCTTTAAAGGACTTCTACAATTTTGGGGGTTACTACTGTCAAGAGGACAAGAGGAATGATGAATTACAATGAATTACACAAAAAAGCATCAGTGCCCTAAGATTTAGCTACATAAATGCCACGTGTCAGAATATTCAGAATTTTGAGTCATATTTTAAAATATGGAACTTCTGACAACACGACAGTCCCTGTAGCTGGAAGTGGATAGCAATTCTTCCATCATCCCTGCCCCAAACAGGGGGCTGAACGTCAGCACAGCTTGAAAGTCCATTTAAACTGTGACAGGGCTGCAAAAAGCCCTTAACAGAAGCATTTCCTAAGAGAAAGTCTCAGCTGTTTCTAAGCTACAGCTGTTGTTCATTCAGCACTGATAGGCATACAAAATAAGAGACGGATCACTCAGCCTCCAACGCAGGTGTAAGCTATTCAAATCCTTCACTCCTGATTTCTCATCATTAGTAGGTTTAAACCTGTCTCCTGGCTGTGTTTAATGCTGCAAACCTCCATCCCTGTGAGCTGGGACAGAGAGATCTGAAATGTCCCCTGTAAATCCTCCCTCAGCACTGCTGGAAGTGCTGCAGGATCCACCCTCAGCCTCCCTGGCCCTTCTGACCATCACCCAGAGCTCACTGACACACCAGCTATTAGAATTCCTCACATCCATGAATATGAAAAGAGTCTTAATCCTTGGAGTGAAAGATCACAGCAAGAGATGCTTATCATTTCCTAGGGCAGGAAGAAAATAGTGCAATGAATTATGTAAAATACTTTAAATATGGGCACTACTGAAAGCCTTAAATTAGGAGGCAGAAATTGTCAATAAGCAACACCTATTCTCTTCAGGAGAGAAGCCTCTGACATTAAAGGTGTGGTTAAAAAGCAGGATAACATTCTGCACATCCCTGAATTTAAATCTAAGCAATGTAATAAAATGCAGTAACAAGTGGTGTCCCTCAAGGGTCCTGCAGAAATAGCTTTGTCTTTTGGAATTTTCCCTGTGCAAAAAATATTCAAAAATAAATCAGCTTTTCTTCAAGCTCTCTACTCCAGGATTTATGTGCAGTGAATGATTAAAAATAATTAAGAAGTCCATGCAAATGCTTTCCAATTACAATGTACCCCTTGAACAGTCTTGATCAGAAGGCTCTAATACCAAACCAGGTCTTGTTGAAAACCCCTTTCAAAGCAGATGAAAGCTCTCCTGCTTATGAACCTTGAGCCAGGTCCTTCTGTTTAGATCAAGGGAACATTACAGGGCTCCATCAGTTCAAGATGATAAAACCAGCAAAAAAACCACCAACAACCAGATTCTGGAGAGAAAATTCATGTCAATGTAAAATAAAAGTAAGTTCAGTGTCACCTGAAGGAGATTTTAGTGGAAGGTGCTGTTTTGAAATGAAAAGAACACAAAAGCATCACTGCAGGCCCAAATTAGAGCCAGAGTGGGTCAGGAACACTGAGCTGTGCACAGTGTATTGAACTTGTGTCTTCCATTCCAGGCTGGCTCCATTTTATACCCTGAAATTTCTTCAGTTCTGAGGGAGGTGACTGCTTTAAACAAGAGAGAAGTTTACAGGTGATGTTTTCAGGAGCAGCCAAAAATTTTACCGAGTCTGAGAGCAGCCCAGTTCCTGAAACTGGTGATGTTCAGCACGAGCCTTGGCACCACAACAATTCCTACTCCAGCTGTTCCTAAGGAACAAACCACACAAGAGTTCTGCTTTCACTTTGGTTCCTCTGAATAATCCTCACCTTTATTGCACGGGCTAACAAAGTGAGACCCTCACCTGTCCTGTACTCTCCCTGGCTGCAGGTTGTTCATCACCTCAACAGGGTCCAGTTCTGCTGATTTCCTCAGGAGCCCCAAAGCCACATTCAGGCTCAGGGGAAGAGCCCCTGCCTGCAAGGGGAGGGGACACAGGGGACAAGCAGCTCCTCAGGCTGCCAAAGGAGAACCTGACATCACCTGCCAGAGGGGAATTGCAGCTCAAACGCTGCTCTGAGTCTTGCTTCCATGGTTGAGAGAAGTTTAGACAACCCAGAAAATCTAGAAATCACAGGGAAAAGCCAACCCCTCTCTGATGCCTTGGGAAGGCTGACCTGGAACAGGACAAGACCTTGGGCAGGACAAGAGCCTGGCCAGGGCTGTACCCAAGGTGAACCCAAAATGGTCACAAAATGGACCACAGGTTAAAAGGATTCACACTTTTATAAGTTTTGGTCCATTTGCATATTGGGGTTTAATTGTCCAATTACAGCTTCAGGTTGTGAAATTCCATCCTTCTCGTTCTCTCCCCTCAGCCCTCCATTGTTTGTGCTTTTTGGACCTGAAACTTGTAACTGTTGTCTTTGGTGTCCAGCAGGAAAAGGATTTGTTTTGTGTTCCTGCTCTGTGCAGAGCTGAGTGACACTGACTGTGAGCTCAGAACTGCACTCCTGGGCAGGAAAAAAATCTGAAAAATACAAAAGTTAAAACTGAAGGCACCATCTCCAGTCCCAGCTGTGTGGGGAGGTGTGAAGGGCAGGGCTGCCATGGAATGAATGCAGTGTGCAAGTTCTGCAGCACCAAATGCTGCTCTGAGATGTTGGGGGTGTGTTTGTGTCACCAGCACTGCACTGGGCTTGCTCTAAACCCACTTGTCTCTATCCACCAGCGTTCCCATCAGTCCATATTGTTAATTTTTTATTTTCTCAATCAAGAATTCATGGAGGTTAGTGTGACATTGCTGCAAATACCCTCCCAGCCTAGTAACTGTAAATAATGGATACGGCTCCAGCAATCCCAACCAGGCTCTGGTTGCTTTGGGACACTTAAATCCTGCCTGCCCCAGCTCACCTGCCAGTAAACAAACGGGCTTCTGTCTGCACTGCAGCAAATCCCTCATCTCTCAGGGAAATTAAATGTGTCATTGAAATGGCTGATGTTTTGGTAAGTGCACACAGACGTGCAACTGTGACAGTGCCCACAAAGATGCACCGAGTACAACTATCTCCTCTCCCTTCAGAATTGCAAAATGCAAACAGATCTTCGGAAGCTCTGGTGAATTTTAACAGAGTTGTTGCATTTCATTCCACACTGCAGCAAACTGTATCTCCCTCTTTACATTTCTGCTAATTTCTGCCATTTATTTAAAAATTCTATAATGAACAGCTACTATAGAGGGCCCATTTGCTCCTCCTGGTTTTCTATTTAACCTCAAGGATTGCAGCCTCCCTTATTTCCTTGGGTGTTGAAAAGTACTTTTACAGCATTACCAACATAACACATTTGTTAGATTTCTCCTAATTAATTTTCCATGAACCTTTCAGCATGAAAAAGAAAAAAAAATCTCCCATTTCTGCATGAAAAATGAATTATATTTTCTCCGTTTCCTTAGAAATTTACATTCTGGGCTCATCTGTGCCACATATTCTTTATGGATAATGAGCAAGGCATCCTCACTTAGCTGTCACTGAGGCAGTGAAATGTTTACAGTGTGCACTTTGGAGATTCTGGCAGCTTAGATTCCAAGAATATTTCTTATTCACGACAATAAGCTCTGTCCTAAATTTCTCTTGCCCACGAACAGAAAAAGATTGATCTGGAGAATCCTTGAACTTTGCTGACCCGCAGTAATGCTGTTTGGAGAAAGGTTAGTTCAGACACTTCAGGCTCATGATCTGTTTCGTATGATGTGACAAAGACTCTTTTCTGCCCTGCAGAACTTGTTGGGAAATTGAAAACATCCACTAATGGAGAGACAAATATCTTCATTATGGAGCTTACAAACAGCATACACATCGTGTAAGTGTAGAGTAAGTTCTACCGTATTGATTCTGTAACATTTTGGGGACAGATTTTTTGCCAGGCAAAAGAAAAACCTCATGCATGAATCTGGTGCCAGTTCTGCAGGAGATTTCACTTAACTCACGAAAAAATCTCTCTCTTTAATTACCTCTCTGAAGGCATTCTTTAGCCAAGTCATAAGAATATGCCTGTTGTAAAGATTATGTTAAGATTTCATTTCTGTGCTCAGGTCCAGTCACAGGCTCACAATGACATGTTTAAGCCTCTGGGTTTTATTGAACCAGGGCCTGGGGAAAAAAAAAATATCTTTTATGCTTCGTTCCTAGAAAACCTCGTATAGTTTGAATAAATCTTTGAAATGTAACCAAAAGAATCTCACACGAGATTGTCTTTCATTGAAGTCGTAACGTCCAATTCGTGTAGCTACAGTTGGAAGGTTATTGCTGTCAAGTTTTGAACTTGGGCTATGAAAGACATAAAAAGTGACAGATTTCCTCCCTTCTGCAAACCTCTCCTTCCTCAGCCCAGCTCCTGCACCAACCTGAGCCTGCTCAAACCTGCTGGGGTTGTTTTCTGCAATCAATCAGATTTCCAAGTGTAATTATTAACACCGCCTTTAATTAAATAAATCTGTTCCTTTGGATATATTCTAAAGAAAAGCCAGTTATTGAATGTTAACAATTCAAAGCCTTCAAGTGCCTTTTTGAGTCCTGACTTGGAAAATCTGGATTCATTCTCAAAGGTCTTTCACGCAGTTACTAATTCTAAAGGAATTTTTAAAATATATTCAAACCTATGTTTTCCATATATTACTCTAAAATGTTCATCAGTTCATCAGGAGTAATTGCATTTTGTAGAATGAGGCAACTTCTGCCATTCCAGGAGTGCTGCTACCAAGGCTTTCCTGACATTTCAGCAGTTCTACTGCTTATGCTATTTCCCCTAGAACACGATATTTAAAAAAAAAAAAAAAGAAAAAGAAAAAAAAAAGATATTTTTGTTGCATAAAATGTGGCTGGAATAGCAACCCTAAGCCTCCTCAAACATGCAGAAAAATCCCAATCTGAACAATGCCTGCCTCAGAAAAGTTGTTGTTTTCACACCAATTATCCTGTGACTCAGTAACATCTTGATAATAAATGAAATAATGTAAAAGTATTTCTTGCCAATGATGGAAGCCCCTTCAGCCTTTTTAAATCTTCACATGAATTTGTCAGAGGTGAATCTCTCAGATCTGGACTGGCAGCTGTGAATACACAAACAGGATTTCAGTGTTCCCTGCAATATCACTGGGTTTGTTCTTTGGCACACTGGAGAGTGACTGGAAAAGTATTTTCAGAGTTACATCATGAGAGGGGCAGGGGAAAAAAAAGGAGTTTTGCACTGTGGACCAGCCTCAAGATTTCTGAAAGTTCAAAGCAATACAACTCATCAGCTGCAGAAGAAAAAAAAAAACCCAAGGTTTTTGTGTAAGCAAGGGAAAATTGTACCTGGTATTTCTTTTTGTAAACCTAATGGCCCCCAGCCTCCTGTGGAACTCTAAATTATAACTTAGATAATTATAGCAACAGCCAGGAGATAATTTATTATAATAGATCTTCATACAATAGCATCAGATCTTCAGAAGGTCTGCTAAGGGCCCCGACAGAGATGCTAAAATTAAAGGCAGCAAGAAACTACAGGAGATCAAGTCGAGCTAAAAAAGGTTGTTCAAGGCAATCAATTATCATCTCCAGTCTTAGTTTTTGAGATCTGTGTTCTCTATTTGCAAAAAAAAAAAAAAAACAGAGATGCAAATATTTTGAAGGAGTCCATTTTCCCACCTAAGTCCAAATTCAAAAGGAAAAAAATGTATTTTGCAATTCAGAGTTCAATTTGGAGTGACTGATGTAGAGTTTAACCCATGCAACAAAGTTGGGAGCCCTCCACACACCCTTTCAATTAATATTTACATGTGTCAGCCCTGGATTTGTCTTTATTCCCCTGAGCCTTTGAGACTCCAGACTTTCCCATTCCACTCCAAAGGGAAACTCACTGGTGATGATGTTGTGCAAAAGACAAGTGACAGGTAACAGAGGTAAAACCAAGCACCTGAGACACACTGAAAGCTAAAATTAAGCTTTAATTAATATTAAAAACTTGAGGCAAAATTAATGTCCACCCCTAGACGTGACAAGGGATAGCACAAGAGGTGAGGCATCCTCTGCATTCTGGTGACTGAGAATTTTCTATAGGGAAATGTGAGATAAAACTTCTGCAAGAAACTGATTCTATTGGAATTCTGTCTGCATTTAGAACCTGATACAAATTCCAGAGCCTGATACAAATTCCAGCTTTTTAGTTAAAAAAAAAAAATTCCATCCCTCTCTACCTAGGAGATTTGAAAGATGTATTTCCTGGAAAGTATTACACAATTAAGCTATTTTTACTGCTGTGTACACTGCAGAAAACCAATTGTCAGAGCAACACTTCACATTTTTCTCCACAGTTGTTTTTCTGTGCAAAGAGAATTGAAAATAATTAAAACATTTTCCTTAATTTCCCCACTGGAAAGGATACTAGGAAAGTCTGACTAGCAGAAAACATGTATTATTGATTTATTTTTTTTTTAATATTCTTACTTGTGAAGAGACATACTCCATTTCTTCTTTCAAGGAGAGGATCCCTGATAGCCATTATCCTGTTGTTGGAAAGGAAGGAAGCTGTATCTTCCCCTATTATTCCCCTGTTCTCACACTTCACATGTTACTTGCCAGTGTAAGAAGGCTCATAATAAAGGAATGAAAAAAAAAAAAATCAGGAAAATTTCATCATTACCAAAACAATGTCTATCTAAATGATGCTAACAGATTTCATTCCAAATGCAAATGGAGGGAAAAAAATGTTAATTTAGAAGAATGAAGTGACAGAAAAAGAAATTATCTTAATTTTGCTTATCAGAAAACTTCCCCATTGTAATTGTGATTTAAATATTGTGGGCACAAGCTTTGATTGCCTGAACAATTCCATTGATTACATATTAATTTGTCTCGAAACACAAACCTGCTTGAATTCAACTCTCCTTTTTTTAACACCATAAAGCAAAACTACAGAATATTCAAGGTCCCACCTTGTCCCATCCTCAAAAGGACTCGACCACGTCCTCTACACGAGTGTTATTTGTGTTCACCTCTAAAACCCAGCTTATTTCATATAGAGCGATCAGAACATCCCAATTGCAGAGCAAGAGGAGACCCAGCTGGTGGCTGAGCTGGAGGCAGGAATTATTTTACCGCCATGGGTTCATCAGTCCTGGAGCCACAGTGACCTCATGGTTTGTTCAGCAGCTCTGGCCTGAAATACCTGACTGTATTTGAGGAGGGAAATCAGCCACAGCAACCCAGCACAGCACCTGGACCTGGCAGGAAAGTTCCACACTGCTCTGAACAGCTCAGGCAACTGAAGAATCCAAGTGCTTTTCTCTGCCATCGGCCCCGTGTGAGCTTTTTGCTTAATGCTGTCAAATTATCTTCTTTTTTTCTGTGGAGTTCACAACGTTTGTGGCAAGTTGCACTTGCATATCAATGAGTTGTCACACAGCTCTTGTAATGACTGTGCAGAGGTGCCTGTGCTGTCTCCTGTTTTTCTCCATTAATCTCTCCTGCCTGTGCAAGGAGAGGCTTCCCAGAGCTTGGGATGTGGGAGTTGTGCAGCAGCATCAGCAAACCTGCAAACAGACACAGGATAACCCATTTTACACCAGCCTTTTCCAAAACCAGGCTCCGACCGTGTGCCCCTGGTGCATCCTGCAGTTTCCCACTGTCTGTCTGTCTGTCCTGTGCAGCGTGTCTGTCTGTCTGTCTGCAGCCCTGCCCAGCCTGGAGCAGCAGTGCAGAGGATGCAGACAGCCCCTGCAAGCTGTGCCTCAGCACTGCCTTTAGTCTCCTCAGACACCAGCTGAAGTTACAAACAGCCCCAGCAGCCCAATTTCGATTTCCTTCCATGCTTGTCTCAGATGTCATTTGGGGAAATTCAGATATTTTCATGCATTTGCTTCCCACAGCCTGGCTGAGAAATAAGGAAATTATATGCTCCAGGAGCTGCTGGTGGCCTGTCACTTTGTTTTGGTCAGGGTTGCTCTGTTTGTGTGGCTCTGAATTTTCAATCACCTACCTGTGACTTAGTGGTGACCCCAGAGAGACGTTTTGGGGCATGAACATGGAAAATGAGCTGTACCCTCCTCACCTTACACTGTGTATCACACAGCATAGCACATGGGCTTTTATAACTCAAGAAGAATAAGCAACAGCAAAGCATCAAAATGCAGCTCCTATCTGAAACAGATTCATACAAAGGTCACTTCCCAGCAGAAAGTAAATAACATTCAGTTTGGGGGAATCACTGTAGGTGAAGGGGAAAGAAATGAACTATTTGATTTGGGGAGAAATTGGTTAGACAGAAGGTGTTTCAAAATATAATCAAAAATAATTAGAAAAAGGAACAAGCCAAAGGACAAACATCTGTGACAGAAGGATGTGAAGAGATAAACAAATCCTATGTATGACAGTTAATTTCAGTTCAGACCAGGATCCTGCTGGGCTACATTTGGAGTAGTCTGTAAACACCCTGGGAAAAAAGAAAACTTACATTAATTTCAGGGTGAACAGTGGCAGCATCAACAAGCAAAAGACTGGGAAACCAACCCCAAGACACTGAAAATACCAGATTTCAGCAGAACCCCACCACATGGGGAAAACAAATAACAGTAAAGGGAAACTGCAGCAATTAACAGACCAAGAGTTCTCCACAAGCCATAAGGCAAGAAGGCTGAGAAATAAATACACACTAAAATCCTGCACTTTGCTTTCCTAAACACCCCAGATGAGAGAGGGAAAAGCCCAGTGGGCACAGTCTGGCAGGAAAAATCACTCCTCTAAGGCAGATGCCACTGGAGAATTCATCCCTCTCTCATTGCTGACTTATTGTTACTATTCAGGATGTGTCTCATGTAACAACACACAGAACTCTGATTTCTTCAGAGGGCTTAGAGCAAATTTTATTGAAAGACAGATTCTTTTCATATCAGCGTTTGGGTACAATGAATAGGATTGGTCCTTTAGGGCACCACGTTTTTGGAAACATCTCTACCAGTAAACAAGTTGGAGAAACACATCAGAAGGAGGAGATCTACAGGGATTGTTTTTTGGGTTCCTCCTTATAATTTCCCCGGCCAGACTGAGAGAGTTTTTGTCCTTGACTTTCCCACAGGCTTCAAGGCACTGCCTGGAGCCTAAAAATCCATGTCTGTCAATTCCCACACTTAGAGAGGGCAGGGAGGGGAGATGGGACCTGCCCTGAGCCCTGCACAGAGCACCCACACCTGGGCAACACTCCCAGCCCCTTCTCTCCCGGAGGAGTAGGTGGAAAATGCAAAATTCACTGTGGAGAGAAGGAGAGAGAGAAGAATTCACCAGTCCAAACTCTCCTAATTTGCTTATCACCCTGTTCTGTCAGCATTTTGTTTAGTAGGGAATGCTCACCTATACAGACCACAGCACATAAACTACAAATAATAATCAAGGCAGAACTGTGCTGTAACTTTGGCTGTGGGGTTGATGTGCTTTCATCAGGAAGGTGGTGGGATAAGTCTAAACCCATATTTTGTTTGATGGGAATTGCAGAGAAAAGCAGCAGCAAGATGTTGAGAGTCATTGCAACCTCCCTGACTGAGTTACTGAAACAAATCTCTCAATGTTTTTTTGTGATTAATTCTTTAGCTGAGCTGGAGTTTGTTTGGGAGCAAGTCTTGGGTAAATACACAGTTACATAACTCTGCCTCACCGCAAAATAAGTGTTATTAACAGCCCTCTATGGATAATCAAAGTTAAAAATCCCTTTTCTGCAAATATTCTGAAGTATTTGTTGAAAACTTGATGCCAACATGCTTATTGAATACCAATAAACCCATCTGCCAGAGGATTTGGGAAAAGCAAACACAAAGCAGGTGCAAATGAACTCTGATTAAATTTGTTCAAAACTTCATGCAAATACTAAAGTTAGAAGATGAGTGGAGATGTATTTTTCCTATTTGGCTAACTGTAATTGCAATTTCTATCCACTCAAAGCAGGATAATTAAGCAAAAGACAAAAAAGAATCTGGCAGCAGGCTGAGCAAAGTAACCATTGCTAAAGAAAGAGAAAAAATAGGGGTGTAGTGGGAATGTAAACAGTGTTAATGAGGGAAAGTTACTACAAAACCAAAACTCCAAACAAGGAAATATAAAGCAAGTTTTTATTAGGAAAACTTACTTAGCACAACTAATTAGTTACTAATAAAATTGTGTTAATAATTGCCATCAACCACAATTTCAGGTTAAATTTAGTAACTGAGGACTGGGTCTCAGAACCTGAATTTGTTTTGAGCAGGAACAAAAGAGGATTCCTGGAAGAGCAGGAAATATTTAGGTCTGGGATTTCCAGCACCAGCTAAACTGCCATCACCTGCTTCAGACATTTCTGGGGCTTCTCAGGATGTGCAGAAATATCCACAGCTTTAGGTTAAAGTCAGCTGTCACCTCAATTGCATCCCCCTTGGACAGAAATGTGGTTATTTGCTCACATCATCACTCCAGCTCAAATGAATTAGCTGGAACATAAAGGAATAAAAAAAGAGACTAGAGCTGAGCAGGGATGTTTGGTTTGGAGCAGGCAGAGAGGACAGGGAGAAGAAAAGCCACTGTGTGTTTAATGAAGTGGCTACTTTACCTTGGAACACTTCCAGGGTGATAAGAACCCTATTTAAGGAACACAGGAATTGTCCTGATTGTCAGTTTATGCAAATGAAAGGAGCACAGAAGAATTAAGGGTAGAAGAGGGAAAATTATTTCCAGAAGAGTTGGGTGCCTGTTCTTGAGAAGAAAAACATGAAGAATTAAACACTTCAATCCATGACCTAATTATCTGCATCTTCCTTCTGGACCCCATGGATTTGATTTTATCAATAAGTTATTTGATTTAAACTTTATAAAGGTTTATAAAGGTTAAAATGTTCTCTGGTACTAAGGTATCCTTTACTGTGATTACCTAGGACCAGGTTGTTGACTCTTATTTGACTGAAAAGAGGTTTCACCTGGACTTTCACAAGATCCTGAACAAGCCAATGGCTCCTTCCAAGGAACTCACAGATGAGCAGAGAGGAACTTGTTGGTGACAATGAAATTGTCGTCCCTTTATCAGGGATCAAGGGATGTTTTATCATCCTCCTCCCCTTTGAGCAGGAGTTTGAACAATCTGAGCAACCCAGGCAGGCAGAAAGTTACTCAACACACAGGACAAACCCACTGCTCCTTAGTTAAAAACAGTGGGAAAACCTTCCCAGTAAGTTATTAGTTGTGTTTTCATGGGAATTTGGGATGGGTTTTCCAAGAGTTTCCAGCCAGGTGAGCAGAGAATGTATTTTTGATTCAGAACAAACCACCCTGGCTAGGGGGAAGGAAAGAGGTCCCTCCTGAACACCATAAATGTCTTTACTCTGCAGCAAACCCACCACTATCAGATCAATAAAGATATGGAAAAACCTGCTGCCAAATTTTCAGATTAAATGAATTCTTTCTTTAGTAAATTATTGGACTGTCCCAACCGTGGCTTTCAAAAAACATCTGCTGAACTTTTGCAGAGCATTTTGTTTTACTTTTAGCCACCAGTTCAAGCTGAAGGGATTTTGAGAGCAGAGTACTAAAATTTAGCTAGACCTTCCTTATTAAAAGGAAAATCTTCAGTAATTAGCTCTTCCCCTAACTGCTTTTTGGCTCTCATTACAAACAAAGTGCTATGCTAATATACCTTGTGTTGCAAATGTTTCACAATTCCTGCTAATCAAATTAAACTCAATTTTCAGCAAATAAACCCTCAATGCAGTTAATGGAAAACAAGGAACAGCACTACTTTGCCTGAGAATGGGTCATTACCACAAGCTCCTAATTACAAGTACCTTAATGCATAATGTAAAGCACAGTCATAAGACTCTAGACATGGGCTCTTAAGAATTAAAGCTGTAGCAGGATCAAAGACTTGATGTGTCCTTGAATCTTTTATATGTACATTTGAATACAGATGGAGAAAAGCAACAAAGAGAAACAGAGCAAAGCTGCGAAACACAAAGATTCATTCACTCGCCCACCCTTCAAAATGTATAATAATCATAATTTATGCAGCTTATGAGTCTGCAGAAAGAGACTGATTTTGACTCAGGACACATTCTGAAACCAATTTTCATTTGCCTCCTCCTCTACCCTCTTGATAGAGAATGTTTCACACCTACCAGTTAATGAAGGATTATTACTTTCCTCTAGAGTAAGCTGCAAATACAACCAAGGTTAAAGCAGAGGACGTTCATCCTGAATTAGGTTATATGATGCCATCAAACAGGAGCCCAGGTGATTGATGACATATTGCTATTACTGCACCAGGCATTTATCAATACTGCACTGTGAATTATTTTCCAGTTTAGTTCTCTTATTGTCACATGATGGTATATTTTATCAAATTTACTTAACTGGAAAAAAAAATAAATAAATTAGAAACCCCAGAGAGAAAAGCATTGGAAACAACAGAAGGCATAATAAATCACAGTTACTTACAAAATGCAGACTCTGGCATCACTTGCCAGTCAGAATTCTGCTGTTCTGAATGAATTCACACAGGTTGCATTTTTTACTCAGATTTCAGAAACAATCTGTGGGAATGGGCAGGGCAGCCACTGCAGCCACCCTTAACCAAGTCCTCCAGAGCAGTTCAGCTGGAATCACTAAAAAAGACCCACCAAACTAAATTACTTTTCATTTTTCTGCAAACTAATTTGCATCTATTTATTTTCCTGGAGATGCATTACACAAAGCTTTGAAACTTTCAGCAAGATGAACACTTCATGCTCTAACTCACTCTGGGTGTAAAGAATTCATATTGAATTAAATCTGGTGCAATTGTAAATCTTCACAATGTTACATTTGCAAAATTTCTGTGTGTTGTTGTTAGATTCAGGTTGCCTCACCCTCATTATTATTAATACAACATGAACTGCCTGTGCCTATCCTCCTGACACCTCAGAGTCTGTAAAAGCTGAGCTCTTGCTTTAGCTTTGTAGTTGTCCTCTCCCTGAAGGGCACGCAAGCACAGAATGGGAATTATGGCTATTGGAAAGAAAATTCGTTCCTGTTTGGAGATCCATGGAACTGTGGGGAAGGCAGGCTCTGGAAAAATCCCACTTCTCATCCCTGGTCTCGTGAAATAAAAAATATTATTGGGAGTTTGTGAACAGCAGCCAATAAACAGCAGATCCTTCTCCACCTCCCACTCACATTCACCCAATTTGCCCACCTTCCCAACCCTGAGGCAGAAATAAATGTTATAACCAGTCCTGGAAGGGGATCCTGCTAGGGAATAATACATTGAAATATTCCAAATTCAGTCAGCTTGAGACTTGTTTGTTTGTAAACTGCAGAAGCAGCAACTGAGACAGACACTCATCCTCCCATGAACAGAGAGAGAAATGGGAAGGTTCTCTAGAGGAAAAGCTCTAAGAATTAGGGGTGAATGGACAAATATTAGGAGTAACCTTGACAAACCAACAGACCTTCCAAATTTGAGCCCTGCCCAGTCAGTTCTGCTTTCTTTTAAGATTTTCCTTATGTCTCTGAAGTATTTGACTATAAAATGTGTTACTATGAGTAGCATTAAAAGTAATCATTTTCTGACAAGGTGTCAGATGAAATGTTCTAATAGGTCTGAAAAGTTTGTGAATACTGACTGTTGCTGAACCCATTTCTATGTCTGAAGATAAATTGCCCTCAGATCCAGAACTTTAACCTCCTATTACCTGTTTTAAATTTTCTGAACAATGTTTTCGTTTTACCCAGACTTTACAGCTTTACTTTGTCCCAAAGTAATAATTTGCATTTCTGGCATTTTCATCCCTTGTCTCTTGCTTCCCCCTTCTTTGCACTAAACATTGACAGTATGGACAGAAAAAAAAAATCCAGATAATTCTGGGATCAAACCCAGAAAGTTTCCTTAAAAATCAGAATTTCTGTCCTTCGCACTGGCCATTTTTGCACAGACAGCTCTTGCCTGTCTCACATTCCTCAGGCTGGTTTATTCCTGACAAACAAAGTGCTTTCCTTATCTCACCAAACCGCCTTTCAAAATATTATGCAAAGAGTTTTCAGACTCTGTGTAAAATGCCCCATATCCATCCTCTAAACAGCTGTAATTTTCACCTTTTTTACTTAGATCTGTGGCAGTTTATGGATAATTTTGGTAAAAGAGGCTGAACTGAAATTCCATCTTACAGAGAAATCAAGACTGTTTTTTTCTGAATCACCTTCAAACTTAATAGGTGAGTCAAGGGAATTTATAGGGTCCAAGACATCTGTGCCAGAGCACTATAAAATGCAGTTTTATGGAAAAAATTGAGGTTCAGCTATGCAGCTTTGTGGGTACTGGATATGTTCCTTCCTGTCTCAGAAGGGAAACCAAGAAATTATGCCCAGGAAGGACTTGATTATTTGTATTTTCTCCAAGTGCAGGGTAGCAAAATTTACAGCAGCTCAGAGAAATATAACACCATTATCTACCTTTACAAGGAATTTAAATGGTAAAGTCTCTGGTGCCTTTAGAACCCTTCCAAAAATAGGTTTGTTTTCAGTGCACCCTCTGTCCACAGCCTTAATTTTCTCTTGGCTGATTTCCGATAGTTCCAGCTGCACTATCTCCTGTTCCCACTGCCATTAATAAATAGCATCTGTATAGTTTTAATTACTTCCCTTAAAACAGATTGAAACCACTGTGAGAAAGATAATTTCAATGAATTATACGCAAACAAAAAGATTTTCAAGATAGCACTCCTCTCTCTTGGCCAGATTTTTGTGTGGTGACTCTCCAGCTCCTGCACTGCCTCGTTCCTCCAGGGAAAATTCCTGCCCTAAACATTGTTTGAATTAAATAGTGCACTGTTACCTGTTCTGTGCTGGTCCAGAAATGGTCCTAAACTCTGCAGTTCATATTCAAGCTGAAGTCATTTTTATATATGGATATCACTGAAGAATATATATATGTATGTATGTATATATGTATGCATGTATGATATGTATTATATATGTGATATATATGATATATTATATATATATATAATATATATATGATATATACATGTATGATATATATATGAGATATATATGAGAGATATATATGTATATATATATGTATATATATATCATATATAAGAAGATATATATATCATATATATATTAGGATATCACTGAAGTCAGACTTTTTAACCCTCAGGAGAAATCCTACCTTGTTCCTCAGACATCTGAGAAAGAAGTGCAGTGAGAATTGGAGGCTGATTGCTGTAAATACCTTTAGAGTGAGCACCAAGGAGTCCTGGAACACATCTGAGTGCCATTTATTTTCTAATACAAACAAACAGAGATATAATTCCCAGACACACGTCTTTAAGGCCTTGCTAATTACAGACAATAAGCCAGTGATACAATCTTAGTCATATATTAGTAGAAGGAGACACTGCAGATCCTGAGCTGATGTGCAGCTGACAATGGAAAGGAGATCCATTAATTTTGTGTGTACCACATAGTTTGGTTTCCACAGGCGCTCTCCTTTTTGATGACAGTTATGAACAGAGAAGTTTGCTTGCAGGGAACTCCAAACAAAAACCAGACTAAGCTGTTGAAGTAACAGTAGCACCTGCAGATGGTGTTTTCAGAGCAGAAGCACAAATGAGACTGGAGCTGTAGGAATTGCCATGAAAAAATATCTCCCCCTTTTAATCTCATCAGAATAAGAGTATACCTGTTCTTCATCACTAGTTCTAACATATGAAGAGATTTAAGTCTGAGTAAACATCAAGATCAGTAAAGTCATCAAGGAAAACCTCTGAAGAGAATAAGATCCCTTTTTCATATCTTTGCAGCTTAAACAAACCTTGAGTTGTTGGTTAGACAATTCTACATGGACTTTCATCTTTGTTGTCACTGTTTTCACCATTAAAGTGTGCTGTTGTAAAACACTGGAGACTTCCAGAGGCTTAAGACAATATAAAAATCTCTGCAGTATGAAGTAATTTTATGCCACTACTCTGGTTATTTCAGAATTGGCTGCAAATAAGAGCCTGAGGATGATTTAATGTGTCCTCGACCCATCATGGCCATGGTTAAACAAAGTAAACACATCAGTCTTTAGCAGTTATTTATAACTGGAGGAAAAGCACAAACCAGCCACAGTAAAACAGGGCACTGGAAATCATTCTGAAGGGGGAACAAAAAGTATATGAAAACGCCTTTCTTCACATAGTTCTATATTCCATTTCTCAGTAAAATAAAATCCCAGTGACCATCCACAGGAGGATTTATTACAACTAAAACCACCACTTCCAAAGAAGATCCCAAGATACCACAGCTGGAGTGGAAATTCAGGCATTCAGATGTGATTACACACCAGCAATTGGCACTTCCAGTGCAGTTCTAAAATAGAACAACCAGCCTGCAGAGCTCACAGCAATGACCCAGCTACTCTGAGGTGGAAAAGCCCAAATCCTGGAAAGCTCTCTGTGCTAATTTGGGTACCTGCACCAGAGTGCTGATGGTGCTGTCTCTGCAATCTGCTCAGAGACAAGATGTTCACCTACTGTTAGGATTCAGGACAGCTGAGTAAAGATATGTGGAAGTCTGATTTCTTCAGAGGGCTTAGAGAAAAGTTTATTGAAAGACAGATTCTTTTCATACAGTGTTTGGGTACAATGAATAGGATTAGTCCTTAAGGGCACCACTTTTTTGTAAACATCTCTACCTGTAAAGAAGTTGGAAAAACACCAGGTATCAGGAGCAGGAGATCTACAGGGGTTGTTTATAGGGATTGTTTTGTGTTCCTCCTTATGATTTCCCCAGCCAGACTGAGAGAGTTTTGTCCTTGGCTTTCCCACAGGCTTCGAGGCACTGCCTGGAGCATAAAAATCCATGTTCTGTCAGTTCTCACATTTACCTTGCTGGCTCAAGCCTGGATTCCTCCTGCAGCCTCTGGTTCATTCATTTGGGATTTCTGAGGAGCCTGGACTGAGACTTTGCTGGCAATGGGATGTGTGACCCCAGGCTGGTCACCCTCTGCCCAGCATCAACAAAGGTTTATTTCCAGCCAGAGAGCTGTGTGCACATCTGTGAGGAGGAATTGATCCTGGAGAAACCACCCCTGAGGAGCAGCTTGATGAAGTGGTTGGTGTTGAGGTCTGTCCCATGCTCTGATCTCTGCTGGAAGGAGGGAAAGATGGGATAACTGGGATGAGGTGGGCACACTCCCAGCGTGCTGGAAACTGCTGGGAAAATGAGACAATCTCAGCACAAAGGACTGTGAAGTGCCACTGTAACCCACAGGACACAATTGCAATTCAAACCTCCTTGTTGGGATGCAGAACTGGAGGTTTCAGTGCAGAGGCTGCTGTAAATTGTCACAAGGGCCCTTCTGGAGGCCCTCTGCACTCATCTGCTGAGCAAGAGTCACTTTTTCTTGAAATCTTAGTCTCAGGATTTAAGAAATTAGTGCTGGTCCATGTCTGGCCAAAGTGACAACTCGCTTTCTTCTAGAAGATGCCCAAAACCCAAAACCAACATCAAAAGTTATGAGAAGTGGGTTCTGATTGTTTTTTGGGGGGGTTATTTGGTTGGTTTTGTTTGGGTTTGTTGCTTGGGTTTTTTTGTGTGGGATTTTGTTTGGGGTTTTTTGGTGGGTTTTTTTTGGTTAGTTGGTTTGTTGGTTGGTTGGCTTTGGGGGGATGGGTTTTTTGTTTTGTTTTCATTTGGTTTTTTGGTTTGGTTTTGTTTGTTACCTTTAATTTAGAGATCAGGAAAACTTTATTCTTATCCATGCAGCCTCTGCATACAATGCTCTAGTGCTGGAAACAGTAGGAATTATTTGTGGAAGCAGCAGACAAAATTGTCTCCTGAGTGGTGCTGCTGCATGCTTAGAATTGCCAAGTCTTGTGATGAGAGAGTCATCATTAGCTGAAAAAACTGATTATTCCCAGGCATGAAAAATAAACAATTGGAAACAGTTTTCCTGAATTCTGTCTGTAGTTCTGTTGTAATTTTCCGGCTGTGAGAGGTTTCTGGAAGCCAGTTCTGCTTGTCCTGTGTTAGCTCTGAGATTGCTGTTTCCACCTCAGGGCAGGGGGTTTTATTTGAGCATTAATGAAGCAGATTTCATATTGGAAATCACACCCATGGCAGCACAATATTTATTTAAAGTTTAGCCTCCACGTCTTTTGTTATCTGCACCGGGCAGCCTCAAATCATAAATAAAAACTTGAACAATTCTCCCCCCATAAACTCATTCCCTTCCACAGCTTTGCCAGGTCCTCTCTGGTCCCCCTTCCTTAATTATAGAATTCTTCTGAGGCACAGGATGCATGTTATTTTCATCAGTGAGAGATAAGAGATGTCAGCAGAGAACTGAGCTTTTGCTATACTTAGTCATAATCCTCCTATCACTTAAAAAGGCAACTGGAGATCTTTTTCAATAAAGCCATCAACAGGGATTCAAATATAAACACTGGATTTAGGCACATAAGCTTAATTGACTTTCAAAAAGAGATGAGCATCTCCCCCACTTAGGCTTTCCTGATAACACCACCCTGAGTAGCTCAGGTTTATGGATGCAATGATTAACTTGGGGATGGGAGGAGCCAAAAATAAGAACATTCAAAGATCACAATCTTGCTCTATTCTACACAGGGAAGTTCAAAGAAAAAAAAATTTAAAAAAAAAGAAGAGTTAACACATTCTTCCTGTAAAATTATTTTCAACGTGAGAATTCTCAGAAGCACCTGCACTCTGTTATCTTTGTATTGATTTCCTGCAGTATCACACTGAACTGCAAAGGGTGCTGGTGATTTAATTGCAATTACATTTCACTGGAACTTCTAACGTGAATTACATAACAACCTCTAGAACGTTTTCTCTCCCTTTTTTTTTTTTTTCTTTTGCTTACAATTTTATTTGATCCCTCTTCTCACAGTCCTGCTTTATCTCTCCTCCCTTTCCTGTGGTCCAAGGTTTACAAGGTCATGGCACCGAGTCCCATATTGAATGAGCCACTGAAACCAGGTAACCCAGAGTGCAATTGATGCCTGATGAGCAGGGGGATATTTCCATCTAAATGAGGAGGATGAGCTTTGTGGCTCCCATTAAGGTTAATGGGGGTTATATGGCTGGGTCCTGGTGTACCATAACAAATGCTTGTCCCCTCAGATAATCCATTCCCATCTCTGAGGGACTGAGAGAGAAAAAAAATATTTTCAGGGCAAAAAAAAAATTTTTTAAATAAATCGTGATTTAGAAGTAAAGCTCAGAGTTGTTCCATGTTCCTTCACTAACTTTCAAAAGTGTTAAAGCAGCACATTTCACCACTTTCCACTTCAGCTGCAAGAGTGTTCAAGTTAGTGAGGGTTCTGTGAGAGCCATTAAAAATCTGTCAGAGAAGTGCTGGTAATGGCAAAAACATTTTTCAGGAGCTGTCAATTCCCCCAAATATCCATCAGTGCTACCAGGCACAACAAGGGATTCCTCATTTAGCACGTGTCAATTCTTATTATTAATGTCATGATGAAAACACCTGCTAAGTGTCTGTGTCTGGCAAAGTGAGGCTGTCACAGAAATGAGAGGGTGAATTCTGCCTGGATTAGTGAGCAAGGAAGAGCTAGAGTTTTTTTTAAACATTTTCCTAAAGACAAACACCTTCTCTTTATCCTGAGCTGGGCTTGTAAACGCAGGAGGCATGGAATGCAGCAAGGTACAAGTGATGAGAGATAATGTGAAAATAATGTGCAAGATTAACTCTTTGTAAAATTCCACATTTGGAGAGATGAGTTCTTGGTCATTTGTTTTGTTTGCAAGCTCCAGGTGGGAGGTGCACCAGCCCCACAGCCCAGCAGACCCTGCAGATGTTGGGGTTTTGTCACATTTGCAGTTCCTAAGGTCACACCAAAGGATTTGGTTTGGCTTCTCCCAGCAGGAGCACTGCAGGTAAATGGAGTTCGGGTGGGCCAAGTCCATCCTCACAGGAACACCTGGATCCCTGTGTGCCTTGGGATGTGCTCTGCCCAGCACACACAGCACTGCAGGCTGGGCTCTGCTTGTAAAAGTACACACAGAGAGAGGAAAAATGTAGCCTGGGACTCACTGAACCATATATCCCAGTGACAAAATTAAAATGTTACCTCTGTCTTCCTTAAAAAAAAATCCATAAACATTATACTCATGGGATTATATGAGCTGAAAGATTATACTACCTGTGAAAGGTCTTACTGAGACTCCAAGGCAGGGTTTGGAAGAGAATTTTGGATTTCTGCTTTGCATCAAAACAAAACATTAGGAAAATTATTCAATACTTTTCTACTTATCCTTACACCCATGAAACAAATTTGAGGCAGCAGGAAATACTGTAAAGCACAGTAAACCCAGCTGGCCACATGCTGACCAAGAGGAAAGTGTTCCCAAGAAAAGCAGCTGCCTTTCCCAGCCCTGGCAATTGGGGCACCTGGGTGGGCACCAGGCAGCTCTGCCTCCTGCTGCTCATCCCAGCAGGCACCTCAATACCTGCTCGACTTCAGCTCGTGGCTTTAAGCACAAGGCATTAAGTGTAATGAGTGTTCTTATATTCTTAATCACTCCCTTGGATTCATTGCCAGAGCGGCAGGACATAATGGGCCGTGTCTTCAGTTTGTGCAGATTGGTGGGACTGCATTGAAATGAATCCAGTTGTGTCAACTGGGGTTCAGAACCTCCCCAGTGACAGTCAGGGCCCAGGGAAACTCACTGAGCAGCTCACACACTCAAACCATCCAGCTCCTGTCACTGCACAGCTCATACTCACACCATCCAGCTCCTGTCACTGCACAATTCACACTCACACCATCCAGCTCCTGTCACTGCACAATTCACACTCACACTCTCACCATCCAGCTCTCACCGCACAGCTCACACTCACACCATCCAGTTCCTGTCACTGAACAGCTCACACTCTGACCACCAAGTTCCTGTCACTGCACAACTCACACTCACACTCACACCATCCAGCTCCCTCTGCACAGCTCACACTCACACTATCCAGCACACACTGCACAGCTCACACTCACACCATCCAGCTCCTGTCACTGCACAATTCACACTCACACTCACACCACCAAGCTCTCATTGCACAGCTCACTCTCACACTCTCTCTCCCCATGCAGCTCCCCCAGGCACACAGCAAGCAGCAGGAGATGATCACACATCTCATTTTTGAGCCACCCAGAAGGATAACCCCGGTGTCTCAGGCAGCAGGCTCGTTCTCTCAGTGAAAGACTCTATTATCCAGGCTGCTGAGTTATTACCCAGAGCACTTTGCCTGTCATATTTCACTGCAGAGCCTGCAGAGTCCAGCTCGCTGTTAGGTGCCTTAAAAGTTTTTTACACGTGACATTTCAAATAGAAATCAGGTAATTGGCTTTTAAATACTTCAGGTAGGTTATTTAAGTCTCATCTCTTTTTTTTTTTTGTTCTCAGTTCTTTGTTAGTGTAATTTGGCACACACGACTCCTGTCCATCCTACTTGCACAGTGACCCATATTCCCAGGAGAAAAATAGGTTTTCAAAGCCTTTACAAACTCCCATCTTACAAATTCTCTTTTGCAAACATCTTTGTAGCTGGAAAAAAACCCCAAACCATTTTTTGGACAAGTCCCCATGATAAAGTTTAACAAAAAATGAAGAACAAGAAACATTACATCTAAGCCAAACATAACTAAAAGAGGGCAATTTTAAACATCCTGTTCTTACCATAGTTTTTCAGCCACACACTCAAATAAACACTTTAAACTTTGCTTTCCCTTAATATTAAAATGTGATTAATCTCTTTCCCCATGAAGAATTTCACAGTTAAAGCGATTTCTGTTCAGCAGAGGACTGAACTCAGGGCCTAAATCCATCTCATGCCAGCAGAGCACACCAATAGTCAGACACAGCACTTTGGCAGGATTTAATTTCCTAATCAGAAGTGCTGGCAGACACCAGCACAGCTTGGCCATGGAGGGCACCTGGGGGCTCCTACCAAGGCTGTGCCAGTCTGGAGTTCTACCCTGTATTCCCTCTTGATGGAACAATTAAATCCCACCCTTGGCAAAGTCACATTTAAGATGACCATGCTCTGAACTATGCACAATCCAATGTTAAAATAAAGTTTAAAAAATAAATTAGGAACCACAAAAACTTTATTGATAATTCATTTTTGGATTGGTTGTGCCAAACAGCCACATCTGACAGCAGACCTCAGCATGGTTAAAATATGAGAAAAGCTTTCACTTAAATTTGGATTAAAAATATGCATTTTTTAATGGAAATATCTAAATTTCCAAAGGTTTTGGTTTTTAGCTGTGATGTGTCACTACATATATTTGGGGTTGGGGGAAGGAGAAAGCTCAAAGCGAAACATTTAAAATATTCCAGGTCCTTACCTGAACATTTCCTAAACATTCAATTTGCAGAAACACCCAGCAGTTCCTGGGTTCTAAGAGTTCCAAGGGAACACCTGAGTTCCAAGGGGAGAAGGGACCAAAATAAAGTTTAAGAAATAAATTAGGAACCACACAAGTCTTATTGATAATTCATTGTTGGATTGTTTGTACCAAACAACCACATCTGACAGCAGACCCCAATATGGTTAAAAATAGGAGAAAAGTTTCTCCTTAAATTTGGATTATACAACAATATGTCCTTTTAATGGAAATATCTAAATTTGGGGAATTTTAGGGACTAGAATTCCATTCAGAAATCACCTCATTCCTGTCATGGAAAGAGACAAGGAGGGGTTCTCTGCTCCAAGGCAAAGGCCACAGGGACTCCTGGCTGGTTTTTGCTGCTCCCAGAAAGGTGTGAGGAGACTCCAGATCTGTCCAGCAGGAACATCACTGGGGTAGGGGGGATGAATTTTTACATTTTTAATTTTACCAGCAAACTGGTTCAAGTGCCTTGCTCTCCCTTTCAGTCCAGTGGATCTCACAGACTGTCATGGGGAAGCACCACCCCACTGCTCCCTGTGGTAAAAATGAGCACCCATAATGAGCAAAGCTTTATTCTTGATTTTCTGCTTTAAAGGTCGATTGGGAGAGACTGGAAACTCAATAAACACAAAGAAAAAAAAATAGCAGGAAAATAGTATGGTCCTGATGCATGACATTTGGCATTAGATGGTTCATTTACCCTAATCTCTTCATATTTCAATTTTTATTCCTCTGCTCTCCAGTACTCTTTTCCATTACTTCTTTAGGGAAAGGATAAAACAGGACAGGA
>VWZU01017937.1:700600-770105 GCA_013397095.1 Sterrhoptilus dennistouni | reverse complement strand
AAAAAAAAAAAAAAAAATACTGAGGAACAGCTTACAGCAATAATCAGCAAGCAATAATTAGTGATGCTAATTTTTCTACTTAGAACTCATATTGTGATTTTATTACGTTTAAATTATACATGCTCAGGTGTTCAAATGCTCTCCTTTCATCACCCTCTTAGGTGGTAAAACATCATTAACATCCTTCTAGCAGCAGCATGATTGCTCAGTAAGATTAGAGATCTCTGCCTCAGCAAGTTTCACACATTCTCCCCTGAGCAAAGCCCAAGGGGAACAAAATAAGAAGGGCACATTTTCATATTATACATCCACTGTTAGCCCAGCTTTGGTTTCTCTGCAAGTAGCAGAATTTAAAAGTTGTGGAATAATCACTGGAATTGTAAATCCCTGAGCTGCCAGCCCTGCCTGCAACAGAAGAAGAGTTACCCCAGTCTTCAATAGGAAGGAAAAAACAGGAGAATGATTGCTCCTGCTCAGGATGAGAAGCTGAAGCTTTCAAAGGCTTGCTGCTCCATACCTGCTGTAAAGACGGGTCAGTGTCTGGGATTGCTGTTTATTGGCCTGAACATCACAGGGAAGAAAATGAGGTATACAGCATAAGTAGGTTAAACTTACATAAAAACAAACAACATTCACTCCTTTCCTCTATAATCCCTCCCAGCAGTTGTAAAGCAGCCATCAGCACCTGTGGGAATATCTCTAATAGTTCTGAAATAGAAGGGAAATGATTCAGTTCACTCAATATCTGCTTTTACCTACTGGGACTGCAGGGATTGAAGTCCTTTCTGACATGAAAGGATGGCAAACACTGGCAGGGCTTGCAGGCTGGCTTAGCCTGGTGGGACTGAACTATCAGAAAAGCTGCTGCCTGAGGGACAGAGCTGCCTGTGCTGAGCAGTTGGGCACACAACTGGCAGCCAGGAGTGCAGAACGTGTGAATTGGCAGCAGAGTGTGAAGGGAATAGAGGATAAGGGCTGTGTTTGCAGAGCAGCAAGAGAGAAGATAAGAAACATTGAAAGCTGCAGACCAGGGAGAAGAGTGACATTCACTCACCCAAGTTTTGCTCTGCCACTCTGATAGAACTCTAAATATTGTATCAGAGCTGGCAGATAAACACTGGCTTGCTTTGAAATGTGTGTCCTGAGCTGTTGGCAGCACAGTCAACTCTATCTCTCCCTGCCGGCCTCCAGCTCCTGCCAGGGGGCCAAACTCATCTGGGCTCCACCAAGAAATGAAGGGAGATCAAAGCCAGGTGGTCCAAGGTCAGAACAGTTCAGCTGCAGGGCTTGCACCTGGAGCAGGGCAGGACCCCAGGAGACCCACAGGAAGGCAGAGCTGCCACCCCAAACCATGAACACCATCCCCTCCAGCAGCCCCAGCTGGGGAACAACCTCCTTCCTCACCCACTGCTGCCACAGGCATTGCTGGCTGCAGGAACCACCCCAAACCCACACACCTCATGGAATTCCCCACCAGTCTCAGTTCCCCAGTGATGCTGTTTTACACCACAATGACACAAAGACAGTGACTTCAGAAGGCTGAAAATGACTCCTTTATTCTTGGGATGTGTCTCTCTTTTATACTATTCTACACAGACCAATTTGATTGGTGAAACAAAGACAAACCTCTTCACTCACATTGGCCAGACCAGAGGGACATCAAGAAGAAGTCCCTCCTAGGGAAAGAATGTAAACAATTTGCAGTTGCAAAAACATGTCTCTTGCTTAGAGAAAATTCCCTGGGAAAGGAATTTCAGAAAACCAAAACATCTCAGGCACAAAACCAGGGAAGCAGAGAGCCCCTGAGCAGACCCAGCAGCACAAAGAGCTGAGGCCACAAGGAGCAAAGGGCTGATGCTCCAGTGGCTCAAGTGCCCTAAGCCAAATGGGTTTGTTTGCTGCCTGCAACACAAGAGAGTTAATTTGTGAATGGGGCTGAGGCTGGTGCTGATGTGCTGGAAATTAAATGGATTTGGACAACAGGCACAGGAACTTCTCAGAGCTGTGCAGCTTACTTGCAATACCTCTTAGATGTAACATCATCTAAAAGAGCAGAAGAATATTTTTTTAAATTCAGGTTTGTTTGGCCATGTGCAGCTGAAAGCACAAGCTGTGCTGAGAATATTATCAATCCTCATTCTTGTCCCTAGACCACAGAACAAATCACCAATGCCATTCCTAAAGTTATTTATAAAGCACAATTCATAAATTACCTGCGCCTGTGAATGACACAATGAACTTTTCAAATCCAGGCCATCCTGTTTGTCAGTGTTCAGAATTTCCTACACTGAATTCACTGTTGATCACAGTTGCAATTTCAAGACAGAGGGAAAAAAATAGTCTAAAAATAATTTGGCTTCAATTATATAATCTTCTTTAAAGTGCTGAACAGTCCTCTTGGGGGAAATAATTCCCACTGCACACACTTACTCTTACTAAGGCTTGCTGAGGCAGCTTCTTGGAAAGTGAAGACTCACCTCAAGGAACTATCCTACCCAACCACAAATTTTATGGAGATTTGGAAAAGTCACCTACTAAAGAAAAAGGGGGTAATTTTCATAAGATTTAAAAAATCAGCATATTGCAGAGACAGATTATCACAAAGGCTTCAGCGTGCTAAAACCCAGCTTAAATCTGCTGAAACTTTGCAAGGATCTGTTTTTATGGCTAACCCAGACAGAGTGATGCACTCAGGAAAATACAGAATTACGGTCTCAACAGTCAGCAAGTTGATAACTTTCAAAAAAAATATGACGTAAATAAATTAATACATGAAACTTCCCTCACAGCCAGAGTGTGTAGAGATTTACAGAATAGAGAGCAAGCAAAACTCCTGGATTAGGCCAAAAAAAAAGCCTTGAAACCTCAACTTGGCAGTCCATAATAGCCCATAATTTCACACAGGGAAATTAATATGAAAAGTAAAATCTGACACATGTATAAAAATTAGTCTTTTGTTCCCCCCTAATGATTCAAACTCGCATTAGCAGCACCATTGTCCCCAAATCTAGATGTCAATTCCCCATTACACACCAGGCACCAGGTCAATGGCACAACTAATGAGGATCTGCTGGTGCAAATGCTTATTGTATCTTAGCCTAATTCTCGTAAAATTTAAATGGTCTATTAATTTTCTTAATAAATTTAGATATGGCTCCTGCCTGCAATCTGTCTTTGATTAGCTAACAAAAGTGTATGAAGATCCTGCCAAGCTGACAGTTCGGAATATTTCAAGCAAATCATCATCTACATTAAAAAAACATCAATCTATTCATTTCTCTCTAGTGCAGGCAACCAAAAATGGTTCAGATACCCAGGCTGAGCCTGCCCAGGCCTTCCTGTTCTGCTTCTTCTGGATTTGGTACAAATATATTATTTTACTACTGGTGGAAAGTCTCAAATGTGACTAAGATTGCAGATCAGGAGTTCATTTGGGCACAGGAATGACTTTAAAGATTTTTTTCATCTTTTACACCCAACATGGAAAAAGGCAGGTCCATCAGGTGGAGAAGTGCACAAGACAAGTTTCTGGATTTTTTTCTCCAGATTTATGGAGCTTAGGGCTGAAATAACAGGATCCTTATCAAGGGACTGCAAATACATGTTGTTACTGAGAGGGTTGTGCTGTTTTTAAGTGAAAACATTAAAAAGTGGGGGCTGGGAATAATATCATTATCATCTGTAATCATCAGGTCTTCCTTGTGAGATCACAAATGAGTTTAGCAGCAATAACACCCAGGAACCCTGTCTATTAAAATAAACCTGAAAAATACTGAAATAAAAGCACAGCCCAGAGAAGAGGCAAAGCTATTTAAATTAAACAAGATTGTGCAAAACCATATAAACAGCCCAAGAATAAGCTCAGGATTCCTAATAAAAGGTTTCTGTTCTCTGACAGAGCAGGGCTCTGACACAGCCTTGCAGTGGGGTTTTGTACATTTATAAATGTCCAACCTTTACCCAGACACAGGGTCAGCCCTTATCTTTTCATTGCAGATCACCTTCCACAGATGATAAAGCCCCAGCAAAAGGTGCCAGGAGCCAAGGAGGTCAATCCACTCGTGGTACAAGACACTGGAATTATCTTTTTGCTCCCAATGTGAGAGAAAAGTCCAGGGGCACCTGGAGAGAGGGCACTGCAAAACTTTTACCTTTGCTTGTAACAGGACCAGAGTCAGAATAAAGGATTGTGTTACACTGCAAACCTGAAAAGTGTTCGTGCAATTAATCTGGTGTTATCTGCATCAGTCATTGACAAAGCTCTGCACTAAGATGGAAATGATGATCTAACCCCAGATTCAAACAACCCAAGGCAGGGGATGCTTGAAGACAGAAAATATTCAGCTTTCCTCAGTGCAGCAGTACAAAAGTTCACAGCAAAATAAACGTTTCTCAGCTTTAATTATCTCTGAACTGTTCTTTGCTTCTGTTCTTTGGTTCGGTTAGGGTTGTTTTTTGGTTTTTTTACATTTTAATTACAGTTGGCAACTCTGAGTCTCCTGCTGGTAGCTGTAATCAAAACTGAAAACTGATTAAATGATGCAATCTATGCCACTGGCCAGCATTACTCAACCCACATACAAACAACAACAAACCAACACAGTATTTTAATATACAAACAACATTCCAGCTCATCTTTTTACAAGGATGAACCACATCAGTGCCACACCAGCTGTCCCCAGTGAGGGTTTGTGTCCCTGTGAAGCCACAAAAGCCCCACAAAAGTGAGGAAGGGGCAAGTCCCAGCCCTGCAGAGCTGCCTCTGTCACAGGGAGCCCCATAGGAAACAACATTCCAGATTCCTGAGTGCCATCTGCTGGCACCTGCACTGGCAGCCAAACCTGACAGCAAATTTTGGGTTGCCCAGGAGAATTTCTGACAGGTGTGCCTTTGTCTGCATTCCTCCTCATCCCACGTGAGGTTCAGGAGGATTTCAGTGCACAATTTTTGTTTTTTTCCCCACAGTGGTGTCTTTAGTTGTTAGTGTAGGAATGAACACATAATCACAGAATGATTGGGTGCTTTATTGAGAGCTCTGGGAATCAGGGGAGGACCCAAATCCGACTCCATCAGACAGTTCAAAATGGACACAATTTTATACTTTTCTTGTTGCATGTTAAAATCATTAAACCCCATTGTCCCATTGATTCTACCCAAACCTAAACCTGTAACAAAGATTCTCGTGACTCTTGCTTAAGATTCTGGTTTAAGAGAATAATCCTATTTAGTTATCAAACTAACGTTACAATTAACAATAATGTCATTTCTTGTATTGATGATTATACAGGTACAGATCCTCCTGACTTAACTTTATTCTCAAGGTCTACGTAGTTTATTAAGAGTCACCATCATCCCCCTCCTTCTCCCCCATTACCTAAGCAAAGTTATACTTGATTTGGTTAAAACAACAGCATGGAATAACATCCTGGTTATTGCATGTTATTGGATGTTATTGGATGTCCTGGTTATTGAATGTTGCATCCTGCAACACTGGTTGCAGCGAATCCAACATCCCATTCTCAGGCCCTGCTACCTCAGAAATCATTTTAACCCTACACTATCACAGTGGCAGAGAACAGAGTGGCACAAGGCACTCAGACACAGCTCAGGATGAAAATGATGGAGGGTTTGTCTCAGCTCAGGGTGACACATCTCTGGCTGGGCAGATTTGGTGCCTCATGGAGGGCAGCCTGTGCCCATCTCTCACAGACACAACTGTTCAGTGCTGGCCCAGCACAGCCTTTCCACTTCCCCACCCTTTGGAACACACAGATGAGGAGTCTGGGCAGCCAAGTGCAGAAAAAAAATAGTGGAAATTATAAGCCATATTTAGGGGAAAAAAAAATTTGCTTAAAGATGATCTGGAGCATTCCCAAAAGGTGCAGGAGCTCAGAGCAGCTCTTTGAGGACAAAGCCTGCAGGCACAGGGGGGTTGTGAGTGGTCTCCAAGCAGCCTGGATGAGGCTGGGGGAGGCAGACAGGTTACCAGGGAGGGAGATGGATGAATTCAGTGCTCAGGCCTGCAGGGAGGGTGGCAGCAAAGCCAAAACCACCAGCACTTGTCATGGGCTTGCAGAGATAAATCACACCTGGCCACACTGGCTGCCTGCTGGGCTGAAGTGACTGGGAAGTTGGAACTTCCACAGCCTGAGTAATTCCGTGCTCCTGTGACAGGCATTTCTCAGGACTGTGACAAGTGATTTTTGATTTGGTGAAAGTCATTCTTGTGTAGCTGATCCAGGACCAAGCAGTCTTTTCCACTGTTTCTTACATCAAAATGGCAGCTCAGCAGATGGATTAGGGAAAGTAGCAGAACCCTCCAAGAGAGAAATCAGTTTACTTAAAAGCTACTCAGTGGTTTTTCTCCATCCAAGCATGCCACTGAATGGGCTCCTTCCTCATAACACTGAGCCTCTTACAAAAAGAATCCAATAAATCTCAAAGTCTCCTCTATCATGAAAAATATTTGGCATTTTCCCCCTCTCTTGTTCCATACAGAGTACATCTACAAAAACTCGGTCAAAAAGGACCCAATACCTGAATTGCAGGAATTGCAGTTTTACTCTGGCTTCTAACAACAGTAACCAGGTTTCAATTCATGGATGGTGCCAGTTAACAACTGTGAGAAATAAACAGCAATTTTAGCAGGTTGAAGCACAGCAACTTCAAAAGACAGCTCTAACATGTTTCCAAAGAAGTGTTCTTGTCTCGGGGATATGTGAACTCAGGGATTTCAGGCCAAGCTTGTCTGAAATTAATCATCTCCTCACATCCCAGTCGTGACACTGACACCTGACCATCTGCTGAGCAAAATGAGGAAGAAGCCTCACACATAAAAAATTCACTGTACATGGATTTCGAGGACATCCAAAAACCCAAGTGTGTTTTCAGTGTAATTTCATGGCCTCTGAATAACCAGTAAAACCAGTGAATAAACAGGCAGGAAGAGGTTTATCATACAGGTCCAATTTTGTTCAAAATATACAGGAGCAGAAATATAATGATATATGCTTCATATTTCATAGGATAGATATTAGTGAGAAAAATTTAAGTTAGAAAACCGTAAGGGAAAAAACCCTTACGTCTTGACAGCAAAAAAAACTAAAATCGGAGAGAAGCTGAATACAAACCACTAGGGCTGTTTAAAAGCTTTTCCTTAGCAATATCTGTTTCAGATCTGCATTATGGATGGAGCAATTTTAAAGCGAATGTTTCAGTGGAACATTTAATCTCTGGCTATCAATGGGAAAAAATTACATGCCCCAAACCCAGAGCATTTCAGTTTAAGAGTATTCTAAAGTGCATGAAAATTCCTGCTTTAGTTCTGCTCCTTTTCCCTTAAAGTAGAAACAAGCCACCAAAACTTCTTCACCAGTAAACCTAAACAAACTCACAAGTGAAAATCTGCACAGGTTTGTCTCTATACTTCTGTTTTTTGAAGACAACAGGACTAATCTGAAACTGTGACTTTAGGGGGGGTTTATCATGTTTATCTTTGCAAGGCTGAGGACTGAGTGACTCTTTGTGCTGGTTGTGGCTGGGAGAGCAGGGATTTGCCCCCAGTGGCAGGTGAGGGGCTGTGTGTGGTTTGGGTTTGTGCTGGGAGCAGGGTGATGACACAGGGGTGATGCTGTTTTACACCACAACAACACAGATTCTGAGATTCAGAAGGCTGAAAATGACTCCTTTATTTTTGGGATGTGTCTCCCTTTTATACCATTTCACACAGATCAATTCGATGGGTGAAACAAAGACAAACTTCTTCACTGACATTGGTCAGAGCAGAGGGACAGCAAGAAGAAGTCCCTCCTAGGGAAAGAATGTAAACAATTTGCAGTTACAAAAACATTTCTGGCGTTTACAGAAAATTCCCTGGGAAAAGAATTTCAGAAAACCAAAACACCTCAGGCCCAAAACCAGGGCTACACAGGGGTGTTGTGGTCACTGCTGAGCAGGGCTGACACACTCTTGTCTTCCCAAGCCACTGGGATGGAACTCAGCTCCTTGGGCTGGATGAACCTGCCTGCCCAGGGGAATGGGGAATGAATTCCTACCTTTGCCTTCCAGCTTTTGCTTTACCTATTGAACTATTTTTATCCAAATCCATTGATTTTCTCCTATTATTTTTTCACTTTTATCCTTCTGATTCTCTCCCCCATCCCAGTGGGGATAGAGCAGGTGAGCAGCCACGAGCTGCTTTAGCTGCTGGCTGGGGTCAAACCACAACACTCCTAAAAGTGCTTTTTTAACACGTTATTTTAAAAACAAGCAGTTTCTTTAGCCAAAAAGTCTTGTAATACCAGCATATTCTGTCTCAAAGCCTCTCCAAAGCCTGGTAATCTGGGAATAATTTGGTTGTAGTCACCCGTGATTAGCAGCACTGCCTACATTCTCAGAGACCTTTCAGGGTGGCTTTTGATTATTTTTCCCCTTTAGTTGGTTATCAGGATACTTATAAGTATAATTAATTCATACTTTGGACTCTCAGGATTATGAAGTATTATAGGATGGCAGCGCTAAGACAGAATGCTCTAATTCACCAGCTGTCATGTATTTAATTAGAGATTTTGACAGATCTTTCCTACTTAGATGAGCCTTCATACTTTGTGTTCTATTTAAAAAAAAAAAAAAAAAAAAAAGGAAAGGCAGAAAGAAAGGGAAAAAAAAAAAATCCCTTCTTTTGTACAAGGAGTGTAGGGCTGTGATCAAGCCTTTGTCAGCGTGGCAGCCTTGTCTGTCACCCTGATGTCAGAGCTGGAGTCAAACATCTCGTCAGCTGCCAGCCCTGACACTGCCACAGGAGCAGGACTGAGGCTGCAGCCTCAAAAATGAGCCTCCTTTTCATGCAGGGACAGAAGGAGCACAGGCAGAATTCCTGTCCAAAAGCAGACAAACTTCAGGTGTTTCCACCATCCCCTTGTTTTGTGTCATCCCAGTGTTCACAAAGGTTGAGGCAATATTCTTGCCCTGAAAAACATGAACTGGCTCCCCTCTGGGATCTGAGGAGTGGTTTATATTTTATATATTCTGTATGGAGTAACACTATTCAATGTGACATAAAGTTGGGAATATGTTTAAGTCGATCTGAAAGTCATATTAGCTGCAGCATAGAAAAGAATTTGTGAAAGAGAAAAGAGAAGTATAGAACTGACTTATTTAAGCTATTGTAAAACGTGCTTTAAACATTTTTTTTTCATGGAAATTTCTCTTAGAATGGTCTTGTATAATGCACAGGACACACAGTGTTTTCAATATCAGTGTCTACATCAATAAATTAAGAACTCTGACACTAGAACACAGTCAGTATGGAATAAATATTTTCAATTTTAGATTTTTAAAAGGCGTTACATGGTATCTAAAGTACAAAAAAAATTGTTGCAGCAGAAAAAAATCATCCTGCTATAATGTTACCTTCAATCTTTTTCATCCTCTCAGCATGCCTGTTAATGATCTGATCCAAGGATCTGCCTTTCCAAAAATCTTCCATTCTATTTAAGGTTTGGCAAGCCTGACTCCCCCATGAAAATAAAAGTAAATTTCTTGATATATATTTCAGTTAGGTGGCCTAACAACAAATTACTGATGGAAAGATAATCTTTAGAGAAGGCAGAAAGATGACAGGAATAGTTTTTAGAGAGGAACTGAAATACTGCTCATTGCAGCTTTCTTCTGTTAAATGGCTCTGCCAGTGTGAGTGGATTTCTGATCCGTAATTTAGGTTAGGCTAGGAATTATTTTGTATTAATTATTAATTAATTAGCATTATCCAACTCTGCTCCCATTAAAGTCAATGCATGAATCAATATTTAAAAGGAGAGAAAATCCAAATGTGGAGTATTTCCTCATTAAAGAACTGTGAGGGGAGAAAGCAAACAAGAAAAGGTGCAAGAATTATTCTCCAGAGCATCCCTCTGCAGCAAAACCCTGGTGCTGGGAGCTGCCAGCACAAATTGGGGTTATTTTTCTGGTGGCTGCCTGAACTAAGATGTCTTATGGGGGTGGGTAAAAGGAGCTTAAAGGAGATCTTCAGTTTCTAATCCTCGTGGAACAAACTCCTGAGAAAAGGGGCTCACCAAATCCCCAGGGAATCCCCAGCACACTGCAGACTGCACAGGAGGGAGGATTTTAGTCCTGAGGGTTTGGTTTGGGGCACTGTGTCCCCCCAGACTGGGATCACCCACCCTGTCCCCACTCCTGATGTCCCCTCAGGGTGGGTGGCACGGGGGTGGCACAGGGGATGGTCATGGCAGCAGCTGCTCAGGGAGCTGTGACACAGCCCATGGCACAGCCCATGGCACNATGGCACTGCCCATGGCACAGCCCATGGCACAGCCCATAGCACAACTCATGGCACAGCCCATGGCACTGCCCATGGCACAGTTCATGTCACTGCCCATGGCACAGCCCATGGTACAGCTCACAGCACAGCCCATGGCACTGCCCATGGCACAGCCCATGGCACAGCCCATAGCACAACTCATGGCACAGCCCATGGCACTGCCCATGGCACAGTTCATGTCACTGCCCATGGCACAGCCCATGGTACAGCTCACAGCACAGCCCATGGCACTGCCCATGGCACAGCCCATGGCACAGCCCATAGCACAACTCATGGCACAGCCCCTGGCACAGCCTGTGGCACAGCCAGACCATGGCACTGCCCATGGCACTGCCAGCACCTCCCTGCCCCTGCCTGCTCCCCACAGAGGGGCTGCACCACAACTGGCCCAGCCCCAGCCAAGGAGAAACCCCAAAAAGCCCAAATTTCCAACAGCAGTGGCTCACAGGGCTGGGCAAACTCACCAGACAGGGAGGAAAAGAGTTTCCCTAGAGAGTCAGGACACCTGGAGCCCTTCATGAGGGATGCAGCATCACCAAACCCCAAGGATCCTCAAATTATCTTTACAGATTTCACAGAATCACTGGGTTGGAAGAGACCTCCAAGATCATCGAGTCCAACCCAGCCCAACACCTCAACTAAACCCTGGCACTGAGTGCCACATCCAGTCTTTGTTTAAACACACCCAGGGATGGTGACTCCATCACCTCCCTGGGCAGACCATTCCATTATTTATCACCCTTTCTGTAAAAAACTTTTTCCTAATATCCAACCTCTATTTCCCCTGGCACAGCGTGAGACTGTGTCCTTTATTTCAACTGGCTGATGCAGGAGGGGGATGGGACTGGACAAGGGAAAAGACTGAGCAGAAAACTCTTTGCCTGTCTGGTTTCTCTCAAATATTTCAGTGGAAACATGTCCAGATTTTAGCTGAGAGACACAGAAAGATGAAAGTGTCACTGACTGTTACAGATTGGCCCATCTCAAATATTAACACACGGATTCATCTGCTTTGTGGAAACTGAAATTGCCCTTTTGTTCCCACGGATCCAGCAGACAATTCAATCAATGGCAAAATGGAGCCCAAGCAACCCCAGGTCCTGAATTTCCAGTTTCCCTGAGAGAATCCACTGCAGGATTTGGCTTCAGAGAGATTAATTACAGACAGAGCAATGGTACCAAACAATAGCCCACAGAGCTTCCAGGAGACATCTGATATTCTTGTACCATTTAATAGTCTGATTATGACTGCCACTGTATTTCCTGCAATACAATGTCCTTTCACAAATCACTGTATCACATCATGTATTTAAATACTGTCCTAAAGTTCTTTTTCTCAGAATATAACTCACTTCCCTTTCTCTTCACCCCCTGCCCTTGTTCCTGTCCACAGTGTGCAAACCAGCAGTGCCAGGACAGGACAATTAATTATATTTCAAAACAAACAACTGTGGAATTTGTTTCCACAATGCAGTTGATAATTTGCATCGCAAAAGTAGCAGATCTCCCAAAAAATCTTCTATAAATCTGACTTTTGGAGTGGTTTTTTGCAGTGTATTTGACAACCTCTTAGAAGGAAACTGTGGCCTTCTCTTAGTTCTCACAAGTCAGAAGTTACCAATAAATTATTGTCTTTAATGACTCCTTCCATGGGATATGTGAAATGCATATTTTGATAGAATTATGCACAATAACTGAAAAACAATACAGTATACCAATTTTCCACCCCATCCTCATTTAGGTGAGCTTTGGGCACCTCTCAAGTACAGAAGTTCTGCATTTAGAGTCTCTCCACTGCACAAAACCCAGTTAAGCATCTCTGTGAATTGAGGCCATGACCCTGCAAGGAGCTGAGGAGCAGAACTGCTACGGAAGGATTTTTTCTGATGGATCCCCCCTTTCCTTTTAAATAGATATGCAAGAAGATTTATGAACAAGACGTGCTCCTTACTAAGCCTAAAAGTTCATCTTATCATTTTCATTTTCTGCTTGAACAAGGATGCTACAGGGCAATAGCACAGCTGGCCAAGAGGCAACCATTTAGGTGAAAAAACACAGGTAAAAATTGTCTCTTTGCATTTCTTTCTGGTTTTATCGAAGAACCCTTTTCATTGATTAACACTTTTCTCTAAAGCGTAGTAAACCACCCCTTATGAAGCCAAACTTTGCTGTTTCCCAAAAAAATAATACTCCATGAAAATGCTTGTGTGCCTCATTATGTGTTTTTACAGAATAACAGATGACTGGAGACTTCAGGAAAAAAAATACACAACAACAACAACAACAAAGGAATATTTCTTTGAAGGAATAGATATATTCTATATATGATCATAAAAAGATTTTTTTAAATGCACAGAATGAATTTTGCAGTTTGGAAAGTCCTGACTCTGTGAATGATAATTAGCTTATGTATAAATCATACCCAGAAATATTTATGATGAAACTTCCACTCAAAATAAAATAGACAAATGTCTTTAACCTAATGAAATTGCATAGTAAATTATTTCCAAGAACATTCCAATGTCAAGGTAACTCACTTAATTATCCATTATCATCCAAATGTAGACATAATGTTAATTAAAATGAAGGGGCAAAACCATTTCCATTTTTTATTAAGATCCATTGGGCTTCTGAAGAGCCATTAGCTGAGCTGGCAGGGTGAGGTGGAGGACGAGCCCTGCCCTGCCAGGTGGAGCCCTGAATTCCTCAGCTCAGGAGCTGCAGTGCTGGAGAGAGGGAATTCACTGACTCCTGCCATGCCCAGAGTCCCCAGCTCAGTTTGGAGGGGGATTTTAGGGCTGGATTATCCCGTGCTGGAGGGAATTTTCCCTTCAGGGCTGAGCAGTGCAGATGAAGGGGAGGGAAAGGCATTATCGAGTCTGTGGTTCAAGTCAACTATTTGGGCTAAAGGAGCTGTGGAAATAAAATAGCAAATTGAGGAAAGTTTTATTTTCCCTTAGGTCTGGACACTGAATTGCAGTTGTGGAGGAGATGAGTTCCACACTGGTCCAATGTGTCTGATTAAAAAAAAAAAAAAAGGAAAGGCAGAAAGAAAGGAAGGAAGAAAATTCTTCTTCTGTACAAGGAGTGCAGGGCTGTGATCAAGTCTGTCAGCATGGCAGCCTTGTCCAAGGCATTTTCAAGTCTGGTTCAAGTCGACCATTTGGGCTAAAAGAGCTGTAGAAATAAAATGGCAAATTGAGGAAAATTTTGTTTTCCTTTGGGTCGGGATGATGAATTGCAGTTGTGGAGGAGATGAGTTCCACACTGGTCTAATATGTCTGATTAAAAAAAAAAAAAAGGAAAGGCAGAAAGAAAGGAAGAAAGAAAAAACTTCTTTTGTACAAGGAGTGCAGGGCTGTGATCAAGCCTTTATCAGCATGGCAGCCTTGTCCAAGGCATTTCAAGTCTGTGGTTCAAGTCGACCATTTGGGCTAAAAGAGCTGTAGAAATAAAATGGTAAATTGGGGGAAGTTTGTTTTCCCTCGAGTCTGGACATTGAATTGCAGTTGTGGAGGAGATGAGTTCCACACTGACCTGATGAGCTGCTATAAATCAGCAGCTCAGTGCACCCTCACACAGCACCCTCACTGCTTCTGTCCTTCCCCAGCAGCTAAACCTGCTTTGGCTCTGCTCAACTTGATTCTTAAAATAAATACATATTTATCTGAAGAACTTAGTGAAATTACTTCACAAGACACACATGTTTGGGACACAAGTGCCTGTATCATCCTGGTTCACCTTTCCTTCCTCTTCTGTGCCATTCACAATCCTTTAAAAAGCTACAAATAACATCACTTTTTTTTTTTAAATATTTGCTTAAGTGGTTTGAATTATTAGGACAACAGCACTTAGTCTTGTGCACAAATGTGTATTGCAAAGAACAAAATTCAGTAATTTTTCTTACCATTATATTCCTGAATCCCTGTATAAACTTCAGATAGCCATTGTTATTTTTTTAAACTTCTGTTTTTCAAGGAATACATGGTAGAAGGAAATAAAAATGTGGGTAACAGGATCTAGACTGGGAAAATATTGTCAATGCCCACCCTTCCACAGGGAAGTAGTTTACTCCAATTCAGAAGTTTGATGTATTTATGTTTCATTTTGGTTTTCACTCTAAGAGTTAATTGGAAATATGTCAATGAATCCCATGGGTAACTACTACAGACCATATTCTTTTACACCAAATACAATGTTCTATCCAAAAGTGGTTTAGACATGCACTAATTCAAAATTTATTAATAAAGAACTCTTCCAGTCTATCACATTTTATTGTCAGACCAGCTAAAACCCTGCTCACCTTCTGCACATTAATACTACTCTTAACATCACTGGGGATTTTCATTAGTAAAGTGTTTCATGAAATTTAAAGCATATATTACTTCCTTCAGACCTTTGAATGGTGAATTATAATTGCTTTAATAATTCAGACTGACATAAAAATGAATCTAAGGTAATAACCAGCCTGCATATTACCTACCACATATTGCACTCTAAAAGTAATCAGGGTTACATTAATTAACCAAATCTTTTTTTCTGATTAAAAAAAAAAAAGCCATGGTCGCTGACAATAGAAAGTTTCACTGGTGTGTACTAATATGTCCAAATTGTTTGAATAATCCTTTCCCACTGCCCTCATAACCCTGAAACAGCTGAAAAAATTCAGTATATCATAAGTTTCTAAGTGCCTGAACCTCTTAATTTTTAATACAGAATTACTCTTCACTGTTATCTCACAGAAGTTGTGGGTTTGGGGATTCTCTTTAGCCAATACAATTACTTTCTTGCTTACTCCAGAATGAGCCTGTGGTTTGTTTAGTTTCCCCCACCCCACCCTGGCTTTGTAGTTAATGAATTGCCTGGATTCATTTTAGAATTCCACTAAATTAAAGGAAGAAAGGAAATATTTTTGTAGCACAGCACTCACTATAGCGTTAAAAAACCCAAGCCAGCACACGAAACAGAGTCTTCCAAGGATTTGGGTTCTACTACGCTGCTAAATATAATTTTAGCTCGTGTAAAATACTTTCCAAATTTCACTCTGCAAGCACAGACAGTTTTAGCACACGAAGCACCTTGGAACATGCAGGAAACACAGCAGTGAGCACGGAAATCTGAGCCAGAAAAGGGAATGAAGGCCAAGGAGATGCTTCCCAACTCTCCTCATACCTGTTCAAGACCTTCTTGAAGCTAACAATGTGCCTGGCTTTTGTAGGATGGGGCTGTCCTGTCCTCTCCTCTTCCCAATATAATCCCACAGGGAGGTGAAGGCACACTGATCTCCCAAAGAGCAGTGCCTGCTTTCCAATGCATGGGACAAATCCTTAAGGACTCCCCCACTGCACCCCACAGATTTCACATCTGGGCAGCTGCAAGGCAGCCCTGCACACTCAGGACACTCTGGGCTTTGGGGATCACAGCAAAACAAATTTCCCCCCTCCCTGGGTGAGATCTGTGCAGCTTTACATCTCTAATAATCAAGTTGAGCCCGTCTGAAGGACTCTCACAACGCCCTGTTTTAAGTCCTCACTTTGTAGAGTCCGTGTTTCCATGGTTACCCCCACAGCCCACACTGCAAAAGTGCCAGGGTAAAACAATTATAACAAAGAGCCGACTTGGTGCAGTGCAAGGCACTGCACTCCAGCACTTTTCCCTCTCCCACACCTCACCAAGCTCTCAGAGCCTCTGCTGCTCTCCAGGCAGGCAAACACCTGTTTTATTGAAACAGCCAATTATTGGACAAATTTCTTATCTTCTCCCCCCCCCCCAAGTAACTTCACAACTCCAGTGCCCAGCTACCAATGAAGTGCAACAGTTACTATAGTAACATTATTCTGGGGATAAACAACACGATTGCTTCGGATTCCTTTCAGCAAATAAAACAAAAACAAAACCCCAAGCACACTCTTGATTAATGGCATTATTTATTTAGGAGCCTTCATAGATTGTTATTTATATTCCAAGCCACGAGCTGGTTTTGGTGCTGCATTCTGTCTCCTCCAGGTAATGAGGGCTGCATCGAATAATCAACCCCCTCTGACTGCACTGGAGCTATGATCTCATTTGTCAGCAGGTCATTGGAGACTGACACTGCTAAACTGCTGGAAAAACCTGTCACACACCTGCAGGGCATGCACAGGCTGCAAAGGCTCTGAGCCCACCCAGGACTGACACCCCAGAGCTCCCCTCAGCTCAGGCCCTGGGCTCTGCCTCTTGCTCCTGCAGGTGAGGCTGGCAGCAAGGTGCCAAATGCCTCAGTACGCTTCTGGTGTCAACAAAAATGAGTTTTTAGCTGGGAAAGGATATCCTGAGGGGAGGTTCTGATTTAAATGCAATTGCAGAATTTTATTTATGGCTCAGACACTCATGGACTGTTTAAAACCAAACCACAATAACAAAACAAACAAACAAAAACCCCTAACCCTGACTGCCAGCAGCTCTGCATAGGAGAGTCAAATCAGACCTGGGGAATCAAACCTCTTGACTCAGATCTCCTGTGTCTGCCCAGATGGTGACAGGATGGTGACAGGAGTCTCCAAGGGGGCTGAAGTCCAATTTCCAGGCAAACTCCCCCAAAACCGTTTTGCTGAATCCTTGTATGCTCCTGTGAGAGCCCCCAGATCAGGCATGACCTTAAACCAGGGACAGAGCACCTAGCTATGCCAAATGTGTGCAGAGCCTGTCCTGCGACACCAGCCCTGTGCCACCAACCCTGTGCCACCAGCCTCGTGCCACCAGTCCTGTCTCACCACCCCTGTGTCACCAACCCTGTGCCAACAGCCTTGTGCCACCAGCCCTGTGTCACCAGCCCTGTGTCACCAACCCTGTGCCAACAGCCTTGTGCCACTAGCCCTGTGTCACCAGCCCTGTGTCACCAGCCCTGTGTCACCAGCCCTGTGCGACCAGCCCTGCCTGACCAGCCCTGTCTCACCACCCCTGTCACCAACCCTGTGCCAACAGCCTTGTGCCACTAGCCCTGTGTCACCAGTCCTGTGTCACCAGCCCTGTGCGACCAGCCCTGCCTGTCCAGCCCTGTGTCACCAGCGCTGTGCCACCAGCCCTGTCCCTGCAGGGTGTGTTCTGCTGCCTGTCCCAGGTGTGGGGAGCCTGTGCACAGGAGGAGGCTCTGGGCTCTCAGCTCCCCAGGCAAGAGCTCTGAGCTGCAGTGGGAAGTGCAGGAGCAGCCTGGGGGGAACAGGCTGTGTGAAATCCCCACCAGGAGAAGGCTCAGAGCAGTCAGTCACTGCCCGAGCTGGGAAGATCCCAGAGGTTCAGTGAGTGCCATCAGCCCATCTCCTCCATCCCACCTTCTGTCCCACTGCCGGAGCTCCTGGACCTCTCCAGGGTCTGAGAAGCACAGCACAGCCCCGACCCCGAGCCACAGCACAGCTGGCACTGCAGAACAGCTGGAGTTTGCTGTTTAACTTGGAGCACTTCTGTATTTAACTCAGTGTAAACACCATGGCTTTTGCCAAACTTCCTACACTAATACAATTTAATAGAACTGGCAGGCTGGAGAAAAATTACACAATTATTGCAGCATTTAACTGAGGTTTAGTTGAGATGGGGATCTCAAAGTTATAAAAACTGGAGGGTGTATCAGAAATCACTGCAAACTGAGGTAAGGAATTCACCACGGATGAATCATCAGCCCTTATGCAACCAAAACTCTTTTCAGCATATTAATGGCACAAGATGGCCCCTGGTACAGCATTTTTTATTTTTGTTGGATTTTATCTGCTTTTGTCTAGTCTGCTTTTATCACTCTTAATCCTATGCAAAGAGGGGAGGCTCACTCTCAGGAAAGCTCCAGCCTCAAAAAAAACCCACTTTTTTTTTTCACATGAGAGGATACATTGACAGACAGGCATCAGCTCCAGCACAGTCAAACAGCTCCTGCTCTTTCTAAACAGCGTCTGTTTCACACAAACATGCAAAAAGCAATTAAGAAACTTCAGATAAAGCTTTTCAGCAGAGCAGGTAACTGCAGCAAGGTCTGTTTGCACAGCCTTCTGCAACAAACCCTCTCTGCCCACAGGTAAAAGGAGTAGAGTGAAAAATCACCTTCAGGTAATTAATTAATGTCTCAAAGACCCACATTCCAATCACAAAATGATCATTGTCCAAATGTGACCCACGGGACTCAAAGAACCAGCACAGGAGTCAGAATCCCCCTGATTTTTGAATCAAGTCTCCTGGCTCATAACAGCAATGCAAAGGACATGAAAAAACTCAGCAAGGCATGTAAAATGATTTTTTGTACATATTGCTGTTCAACATAGGTCAAAATTTTGTCCCTGAAAAGCTGGAAAGCAGTGTAAGCTGGCCTGAAAAAAATGAAAATCAATTGTAAGATGCTCTAGGAAAAAAAAAGCAAGTTGCAAACCTGAACAAGGACAATTAAATTGATGGGAAAGCAGCTCTCCCTGAAACACATCACATCAGGTCATTGGGACCTCCCAAACACTTTGCCTCTTTCTTAAAAACAAAATTATTAAAATTTCCCGAAATGTTCCAATGTGGAATGAAAACTGAACAAATGATATGATGTTTCCCCAGAATTTGTCATATGCTGTAAAACATTAAATTCAATATAAAGAAGAAGACAGCTTTTGAAAGGATGATTGGGGGCTGGTGCAGTGAAAAAAGACTCTGACCAAAATCACTACAAAGCAAAACACAATTTTGGATGGTTGCAGAGTTTCAGTCCTTTTTAAATAACTCTGTGTGATGGTTTTAGGAGTTTAGGTGTCTTCTTTTCCTCATCAAACATCAATAAATGCAAAACCACCACACTCCAAAAAACAGGATAACAAAAAACCCCAAACCAACCAACCAAGCAACCAAGCAAACAAAAAAAAAGTAAATTAAATTATCATGTCAGGTTTCATGCTCCAAAAATCCCAGTATCTCTGCACATGAAGGAGGTAAAGAAGCCCAGGAAAGGGGCAGGGCAGCTTTGACACCACTGCAGATCCAGAGCACCAGGGCAGGGCTGGGGAAAGGCAAAGCAAACACAACCCCAAACACACTCCTCAAACACTTCCTTCTCCCCCTTTTACTCAAGCCACATCTCCAGTTTCTCCAGCTCTGAGATGTTTCCAAAAGGACCTGGCTGTTTTCTGCCAAATCAGCCACGTTTTCACATAAATGGTCAAAGGCTTGATGCAATAATTGCCACTAAAAATGCCCTTACATTCAAAATTTTCCCACAAAGAAGAGTAATAAATTCACAAATAAGAGGCACGATGAACATTCCCTAGGACATGGATTTTTCTGTCTTGAGTGAAATGAACAGTTTGTAACCCAAGCAAGGTGATGGCACTAATGAATTATAAAGGCCTCTCCTCATGAGTGGGATTAATCTTACATGTCATAAATACTGATTAGATACCCCTATGTGCAATATGGAAATAGTGTGATAGGTTTATTCATCTTAATGCTGTGAGTGATGTTCAAACTGAGGTAAAACCTTGTGAGATAAAGACAGGAGGCCATGAGAAAGCTTTTCTACACCCCACACACGTCCTGCCTGCAGCAGGAAATGGGAGAGGCCACTGGCAAATCCCAGAGTCCCTCACCTGCTCCAAGGAAAAAGGGTCTGAAAGGTCTCAGTCCCTGGCCCAACACCACAGCAGAACTTGAGATGAAGGAGATGCTGTTGTTAATACAGGAATAATGCTGTTGCGCAAGCTTTATCTCCTGTACAGCAAGTTCTGACTGAAATAATTTCAAATTACCCCATAAAAAGCATCCAAACTTGGCTTTAAAGAGATCCACATCTGATTTTAACTTTCCTATCAATAAAGAACTTCCCACGAGTTTTCTTGGAAGATTCACCCAAACAAATAATCACATTTACAATTGGAAAATTTACATTTCCACCCCCCAAAAATTAACTCCTCCAGTTTCATCAGCTTCCAGCAGCTTAAGTGAAACATTTTTGTCTGGCAGGGTGGGAAAACCTCCATTAGCAAAGTTTTGTTCCTGCTGCAGTTATTTGTTCTTTGTGATCCCATCACCTCCTCCTGCTTAACCTCAGCCAGAGTTTGCTCCCAGAATCTCTGTCTGCAGTTGGAATTGAGGATAATTCAAACTGGGTGAAGGTAATTACAGCAGTTTGTCAGAGGCACAGCCCTAACGAGCCACTTTGTGTGGAAGGGGCTGTGGCACCACTAATGACTACAAGGCCTGCAGCTCCCTTAATTTGGACTTTAGAGAGCTTTGAGTAGAGCAGCAGCCCAGTGAACTGTGCTGGGACACAGGTACATCCCACACCAGCCTGGTGTCAAAACCTCTCCCCTGAAATCCAACTTTGATTCTGACTTTGCCAGGAGCACTCGACTGCTCTTCCTGTCTCGGTGCCTTGTGAGGTTTCCAGATTTCTGAGTGCTAAAAAAACCCCACAGTGCCACTACAGGATGACAAACTCCAGGCTCCTGACACTGAAATATTAAAGTGGTTTTGCAGTACATTTGTTGTTTTGTGGTATGCTTTATCACCACCTTGCAATCTCTGTTTTCAGAGCAGCTCATCTCATGAACCGCAGTAGGAAATAAAGATGATAAAATCTGCTTCTGACAATTTGATTTTTTTTTTTCTATCTTTCCCTTTTGCTTCCCTCGTGCAGCACTCTCCCCTTCCTCTCATTGACTATCAAATCTGTCCCTGGGTTTACAGAAATATTACTCCTGGCAAACATAATGCAGGTTTATTGTTAATTCAGGGTGATTACTTGGTGCTACACCAGAACTCCTGTTCCTCACTCACTTTTTCTGAGATGTTACCAGTGCACCTCTTAAACATGCAAATATCAGCGACTTGAATATTTCTCACACACTGCATATAACTAAATTGATGTTTTTTCTATATATAAAAATTAATTTTGCTAATGCCTGCCAGTTAATTAGTAACAGGCTGAAAATAGGAACACCTCTGGCAAACAAGTCCCTGAAAACTCTCCTTCCCAGAAGCTGCAATTCTCACAGGATTTCTGTTCTAAGGTGCTCAGGGCCTCTCTGTTTGCAGCACCTGCTGGATTCTGGTGGATCTCAGAAGGAAAATGTTCCCATGGAGAACTGATACATCCCCCTGTGTGAAATCCAGGGGGTGAAAGGAAAGGTTGCTGCTAATTTTGACCATTATCAACATATTATGAACCATGAAAACATATTTTTCCCTGAGTTTCTATTAAAAAATATTAGCAACAGGAAAATCAACTTGCTATTCACTTACACATTACATTCAAGTCCATGCTGATACTTACTCAGCAGTCTATTTCTTTTTTCTATGAATAAAAAACTAATATGAGAGAGAGAGAGAGAGAGAGAGAGAGAGAGAGAGAGAAATTCCTGCCTGGTTCTGCAATGATCTTCAAATAATCTTAAACATTCCATATCCAGAATTGTAATTTTTAAACTTTTCCAGCTGAAGAATCAAGATATTCATTCCTACTCATGGAACTCATTATATACTATCTTTGTTTTGTGTGTCAGCCAGTAAATAATAGCTTTATAATATTGTTCTGCAGAGCCTGTTTTGCCTGGAACTTGTTTGAAGTGTCTTGAGCAAATTAAATCCAGACGTGGAGCCTTCCATGGTGTCACCCAAGTTATTGAATTTATTAAAAGCAGATAAAAGACAACTCTTTCCTTGACTACATCTTAAATTTAAGAAAAGTTTCTACTTCAAGTTTCACTTTCAGTATAAAATATGCCCTTGTGGAAGCTGTTACAAATGTCAAACTTTAAGGAGCATAAATTTATGGTGGCATTGAATTTTAATGGCACTATAAATGTCTATAGTAATGGTGATATATCTATTGCAATAAATTGCTATGGAGAAATATAAAAATAAATGTAAGGTAAAAGATTGTGTATAAAATATGTTTTTACATACTCTTTAATGATTAAAAATCATAGAAAACTAGAGGCAATAAATCACTGCAAAGTGCTGTTAGATTTTACATGCTGTTTTACCCCTGGAACATATAGACATAATCCTTTGGCCAGAAATTGCACTGACTTTAATGAGGCTAATCCAGATGATCTTTTTTGTTGACTTGAAGAAGAAAAAGATCTGCTTTCCATTAAGGATCACAGAAACACTGCTCTCCATGACCCACTGAAGCCATGCCTGCTATAAAAAGGAAATTTATGGGATTTTAACATCATTGTTTGGCTTCCTTCCTGCTCTCCTCCTTTTCACAGCTTCCCTGTTATTTGCCACAGCTCGTCCCATTTGGGGCTGGGCTCTGCTCCCAGGACAAAGGAATGTTCACACTGTGGTAAGAGCAGAACTCAAACCCAAGGAATCCACAGAGGTGCAGAGGAACAGACAGCGTTGTCTCTGTGTAGGTCAAAAGTAGTGCTTGGTATAATAAATGATCAGTCTACACTTCCATTAATCCACTGTCTTAAAAACCTTTATGTCCTTGATTTATTTTCTTAAAACAGAGGCACCTGAAAATTATGAGACTGTTCCTTGACAGTCATGGAAGCTGACATCAATAAAACCTACCTGTCCAGGAATATCAACACAAAAGGAAAGGGGAAAAAACAAAAGCAAACAGAGCTTGGTCAGGAATGAATCCTGGAATCCCAGTCAACACTCCAGGCTGGGGCAGTGGGGTAGGTGGGGAAAGTCACTGTGAGGGGTTTTTGTCTGGTTTTAAATACATTACAGTTATTTAAAATATGTGGAAAATCAGGTTTTCTCTAAATTGCAGTAGTAACATATTCCAATTATTCAGCCCCTAAGATATAAAAGCTTCCTTGGAATCCTGGGCAGTGCTGCTGTAATTTGTGTGAATGCAGACCTGTGGTGTCTGGGCCAGTCCCAGTCCACATCTTCCCCCTGAGGAGGTCTGGGGCAGAAACACCCACAGAAATTGGGGAATCAGAATCCTTCCAGCAGGACAAACTGCAAACCTGACCCCTGATCCTGCCTTTCCCTTCCTTGGGCTCAGGACACCACTGGGGACTAATGAGATTAAACTGCCCATGACTCCATTACCAGTGACACTTCTGTTCAACATGCGGAAGCAAGATCTGGGTGAACGATAAATGGAAGCTGCCAGCTCTATAAATATCTGCAAATGAAAGCTCCAGGACCTGTCATGGCACTGCCAGCTGCTGCCAGGTGCAGGGTTCCAAGGATCTTGGCAAAGGGTGCTCCTGCAGTGCAGAGAGGAGAGCAGGGGAGGAGTTCTGGAGGAGGGACTGGGCTCAAGTGGATCCTGCAGACACCAATGGATGCCAAGGGAGATGGAGGAGCCAGAAAACAGCACTGGAAAAGTGTCTGGGGAAGTGTCCCAGGAGGAGAGAAACTCCAGAGAGCAGCAATGCTGTTGGGTCTGCAAGAACTGGCTGTAGCAATGTCTCTGTAAAACAGGCCATTCTGATGCTCCAGCCAAACTGGTTGTGAGTAATATCATCAAACCACCTGCAGTTTTGTTGTTAGAGCTCTCAGGAGTTCATCAAGGTTTACTGAGAAAACAACAGGATCAAAAATAAGAAGAGAGTCTGAGAAACCATCTGCAAAAAATGTAAACCCCGGATAGGGGGAGCACAATGTGAGGATGGACATTGACCAATTGGATGTCCTGAAGGATGTGCCTGCCTCAGGAAGAAGCAGCTCAGCCAATGCAGAGGTGCCCACATGGACAGACCTAGAATCTGTATCTACCATGTAATATAAACAATAAACAGCTTCTGTTGGAATCACATTGATTCTGATTATTTAGTGCCCCATTTCCCCCTTGCAGCTGACAGATCCAGTGCCAGGGGCCAAACCTGTCCAAGGCCACCAGCATCACCCACAGGACCCTGTTCACAGCCTGGAGTGAGTGTCCCACAAGGGCACAGGGGCTGCTCTGGGCACACAGAGACCACAGGAGTTTGTGCACAGCCCTGAGGGAAGCAAGGAAACCACAAGGGACTTTCACTGTCAAACCAGCCCCCCGTGTCGTGGAAGTTACTGAAAAAATCTCTAAGCCAGAAACGTCAATTTTGTTCTCCAGCAGGTTTCTTACAGGAATTACAGATAAATCTGAAGTATCCCTGGGACTCAATGGATGATTTCCATTGAGCCAAATTGGAACTGGGCAAATGTCCCCAACCAACTGCTTTTACAAACTAAAGGATGTTTATACTGCACTAAAGTTAAGGAAAGCTCCCCACAGTTATCAGAAAGTTAAATCCATAACTGACAGTGAGTGCTGAACTTACAGGAAACTCTGAGACTGATACAGAGAAGCAAATATTAGTTTTGTCTAATAAATATCTTAATAAATATCTTAAATGTCTTAATAAATATCTTAATGTCAGATCTTTAGGATTCAGGACCAATTTAACTTCAGTCTTGAGAAAATTAGGAAAGCAGGATTTAGCCAATGCAAATCTCTTTTTTAAATTGTGCTTTGGTTGTTTCTAACACTAAAAATGGCAATTAGTGCCATCAGCTTCCCCTAAGGACAGTTTCACAATGAAGATCACTGAGTAAATGTGTGTAAATGTATAATTTATAAATTTAAGAATACATGAAGATAACAGAGATTCAAAGAAAAAGTGAAGGAAGGAGCAAGTTTCAACTTCCAGCAAAATACTCTCTAGTTAAAGCAAAAGCATTGAAAACATTTGCAGACAGAGGGTTCGAATCCCTGTTATTTACACTGTTATTGGCAGCTGGTGCTTTCTGCCATCTCAGAGTGAATAGGATGGGACATGTAAAACTGCTGCTCATTTTCCACATCAGACATAACTTCTCCTCATTTCTTTCCCTCCCCTTGAAGGGAAAGGAAGGCAATCCCATCAGCTCTTCAAGAGTCTTATGGAATTTAAAGCTTTTTACATCGTGTGTTTCCTTGCCTTGCACATCACAATGTCACTAACACTCATTATTAACATTATTATAACCCAGCACCAGCATTACACAGTTTCTCTGGGCATGGGGCTGGGTGGAAAACCTGCCAATGATCCACTTGGCTGCTGCTCATCCCTTGGTATGGCCTCACCAAACATTTCCCACCTTTCTGCTTTTTACTGTAATTTATTTATTTTTTTTTTTTCATTAAAAGGATACAACGTAAGTTATTAATGGCTTAAACTTCATATTATCAGTATTAGATGCAGCTATATTCTTATAAAGGACAAAGAGAAGCAGATTCTGCTGGCATATGGAATGTTTTATTGGCACCCCATGGATGGCATGGATCATCTTTCCCTGCTAAAGAAGCATCATCTCCACAGTGAGAGATTAACTCCACTCACAAAGTTATCATATGAATATTTAAATTCTTTCGTCATGCATAAGAATTCAGAACCAAGACTGCAAGATCTTTGGGAAGCCTCTCTCTGTACTTGAAGAAAGCTCATGCAACTATAAAATAATATTGCAACAGAACCATGGCCTCACATGGTTCTTTTACAAGCTGCAGATAAATGAGGGGACAAGGTGATAATATGGGATTATTTTCCTATTTCAGTGGCCTAATTAATTTCATTTTGTTCACGCTTTCATCTGATTTCATTTTCTTACCAATATTAATTTTTCCACATACATGCACTTCACATAAAGGATTAGAACTTTCCTGGTTCAGCAAGAGAGGGAGCTGGAAATGGTCTCTGTCAGAGAAATAAATGAGCTGTAAGCCACAATCCTTCCATGCACAAACCTATTCTAACACAACATGGGAACTACTTTTATTTTTTTTTTTTAGAACACTTGTTATCAAACTCTCTACCAGATATGGCCACTTGGGAATGATTACAAGACCTTTCATGCCATGATAATAGTGAAAAAAATCCCAAACCCTCACAAATAAAGCAGAGAGAAACTGAAAAAGGAAATCTGTTCAAACTACCATTAAGTTTTGCCATAAATAAGACCAGGTGGGAACGATGGCAAAGGAGAACACAGACAAAAGAATGTCAGCACCACTGTCAAATGGGCAAACAGGGACTTGTGCCTGCAATTCCAAGGCTATAAATTGCTGCCACCTGTGTTTGTGTGTGGCACAAAGCAGCAGTCAGTGTGGACAGGCCAGTGATTCCAGTGATGGATCTGAGCCCTGCTGCCTCCAGCCTGTGATGCCTCACCTGCATGGACAGCTCAGGGTGACGTCCTGCTGCAGCTTTTAGACAGAATGCTGCTGTGCCTGAGAGCCCTGAGCTCAGCCTGGAGCCACAGGGCTCAGCCTAGAGCCACACAGAGCCCTGAGCTCAACCAAGAGCCCTGAGCTCAGCCTAGGGCCACACAGCTCAGTTTAACACCAAACAGAACCCTCAGCTCAGCCTAGAGCCCTGAGCTCAGCCTAGAGCCACACAGAGCCCTGAGCTCAGCCTGGAGCCACACAGCTCAGCCTAGAGCCACATAGAGACTTGAGCTCAGCCTAGGGCCACACAGTTCAGTTTAACACCAAACAGAACCCTCAGCTCAGCCTAGAGCCCTGAGCTCAGCCTGGAGCCCCCTCAGCTCAGCCTAGAGGCACACAGCTCAGTTTAACATCACACAGAGCTCTCAGCTCTAGCATCACACAGCTCAGCAGTAAAGGCAATATCTGTGTGTTATCAGCAGCATTTTGGTGACAAACCCAAAACTCCCACGAAGAAAAACAACCCTGTCCCAGCCCAAATCCTCACAACTGGACAGGCCAGTAACAGGATGTGCCAGAGTGAAATCTGTGGTGGTTTAAAAACCACTTTAAGCAAAGGTGGGAGGGATTTTGGATATGTTTTATGGGCAGGGTCTCAATTGCTCCATGATTATAGCCCACACATTCTGGGAGAAAGTTTAAAATGTGGTACAGATAGAGCAAACAGAGGAGATATTTCTTATTTTTTATTCATCTGCACTAGGATGTGACTGTATTTTTTACTACTGTCACCTAACTTAATAGTTGGCAAAACTAAGACCAGGTGTGTAGAACTTTATGGATGCATACCCTTAATTTTTGTCAAAATCTACATTTCTTTTCATTCAGCTGCCAGAAATCTGTCTAAGTTACATTAAAACAGACCTTTCACACCAGCAATGCTCACCTGTTCCCAACCACTGTGAATACACAATAAACAAAGAAATCTTGAGTAGAAGATAATTATTTGTGTCACTCCTGTGCGACAGTAAAATATTTAAAATGGTGAAAATAAAAATCTGTGTCTAAATAGGATGTTACAAATAAGAGCTGCTGCAGTACCCGTGTAGTCACTGCAATAAAAAATTCACCAGCAAATTTATTATTATTAATTATTTATAATTATTTATTATACATTTCCAGGTTCCATTTGAGGAAATATTTCTAGGCTCCATTTGGAGAAACATTTCCAGGTTCCATTTTGGGGAAACAGTTCCAGATTCCATTTTGGAGAAACATTTCCAGGTTCCATTGGGGGAAACATTTCCAGGTTCCATTTTGGGGAAACATTTCCAGGTTCCATTTCAGGAAAAAAATTCCTGGTTCCATTTGGGGGAAACATTTCCAGTTTCCACTGTAGGAAACATTTCCAGGTTCCTTTGGGGGAAACATTTCCAGGTGCAGCCCTGAGCTAGCCCTGGTTCTCTGACTCCAAGAGGGAAATGTCTTTCTCACCAGACTGTGATTTCCATGGAGTGACCCCATTTGGTGGCAGTTCTATAATTTCTCTGGTGCTCACAGAGTTCTTGGGATGTGTGCCCTGAGATCTGCATTTATAGAACACCAGCTGGTGCTTCACATTGATCAAGTTCTGCTGTTACCAACATACTACAGGGCCTTGTTTCCCTAAATATAGGAGTGGTAAAATTATCCACAGCGTTATTCATCTATTACACTGAACTAAATAGTGCTTCCACTGATTTGTGATTTTTGTTATTGTTTTCTTAAAATGTCACAGAATCACTTTTTTTTTTTTCCATTTGAAGAGAGAGTGTGATGGCAGCTATAAATAGATCCTCTTGGACTGCTGCTTCCAGCAGTGTCTGAAATATGAATTCCTAACAGGCAGAAATAGAAATTCCTGAGTGGCACTTTCAGAATCAAAATTTTTGGAGGGCCCGTGACCAAAGCTTGTGGCCACAATGAGCAGTTGGCAGTTCTGTCCCAGACTAGGATGTCCCTTTGGTCAGAAGTCAGAGACACCAAGCAGCCAAAACACTGAGAAAAATGACAACTCTTTACTACAAAGGCACACAAAGATCAGTGAAGCACCTTAAGTCCAGAGAGCTTTTGGTTCTGCACATTTCGCTCTGAAAAGAATTGAGAAAAAAAATACTATGCACAACATTATCTCCTAAATTGCTAATAATACCCTTCAGACACTTTGTGCCACACACAGCAGCAGTCACAGAGTGGGACTGCTGCAAGGAGGAGGAAAACTAAACATCCTGTGCTAGTTTGGCCATGATATATCCATCAGCCTGCTGATGGGTGATTTAGCTGTACCAGATCCACAAAGAGAAGAAATGCAGGAACAGAGACACTTCTGACAAGCTGTAAGAGGGCAAGGCTGAAATAAAAATAGCAGAGAAGAAAATAAGTGGTTCATTGTTGAAAGGGAATAGCAGCACTGCCATCTCTCCAGGTCCTGACAGGTTCCAAAAGCACCTGAGCACAACAAGCCAACAAGGGCTAATTCCATCAGGAGGCTCCAGGAATGGATGTAAAGTTATCGCAGACATGCAAACACACAAGGAAAAACAGGAAATATTCCTGTGGAGATAATCTACCAAATGGAAAGTCTTGAGAGCAGACAGGGCTGCAGCTGTCCAAAAACAACCTGTGGACTCTAAGAAGAGGCAGAGGACAAAGAAAACACTCCATGGTGTGAGAGCACAGTCCCAGGGGCTGCAACATCAACCCAAGACAGGGAAATCCTGTCCAATCTCTGACAGGATTAAATGTCCTTAGAGTAAAAGATTTAAGCTGAGGCAGCTCAAGGTTTGGTTTGGATTCTGGTGGGGATCCAGGCTCCAATACCCTTGTCAGCCTGCCTGTACTGACATGAAATCTGGGTTAGTCCATTACAACAAGTCAAATAATCTTTCCTTGTGGGCAAGAGACTCTAAATTATTTCCTTTACTAACTTTTCAAACAGCACTCTGGGTTTGAAAGCTCAAATAGTTTCCAACAGACAGATTTCCCTTGTTGTTTTTATTATTCTTCTCTCTTTTGACTAATGATCAAGCTTTACAATACACCTGTGAGGAATGTCATAACACAGTGCCATTATCCCAGTGCACAAAACACCCAGGATTATCTGAGATGCTAAATCAATGACTTTAGCCCAACTGGTGATTTAATTACAGCTAAGAAATACTTTATGAAGTTCCTCACAGATGAATAATCTTATTCCCATTTTATTCTTTAAAAATATTTTTGGCGAATTCAGTCTGAGGTACTAAAAACCACATCACTACAGAAGGGCAACGATTTGTGTTTAGATTTTTTTTTTTCCAACACTGATTTTAAAAGGTCAATTTCTGTATCCTCTTTAGGCGAGGAAGGGATTTTTTTCACTCTACAACAAGGCTGTAACAGCATTCCAGTGTTTTCTGGCACTTTACAGATGGGACTGACACAGAGCTGTGTTAACATCAGGAGAACACCTTTTCCTGCAATTAACCTTTAGCATAAGAAGAGTCTGAGTGGATATTTGAGGAGAAACAGGTAAAGGATCCACACCATTGGTACATGTAGAAAAAGCAAGGTTATATTCACCTGTGGCCATATGGGGTGCCTGTATCAGAAGGGGGGTGTGTAGATATAGATTATATAGATATAGATAGATATAGATTAAATAGATACAGATATAGATACAAAGATATAGATATACATGATATAGATATATAGAATAGATTAAATATATAGAGATGATATAGATATAGATTAGATATAGATTAAATAGATATAGATATAAATATATAGATATAGATTANTATAGATTATATAGATATAGATATGTAGACCTAGATTAAATAGATATATAGATGATATAGATATAAAATAGATATAGGTATAGGTATAGATATATAGATATAGATGACATAGATATAGATTAGATATAGATTAAATAGATATATAGATTATATAGATATAGATATGTAGACCTAGATTAAATAGATATATAGATTATATAGATATAGATATAGATATATAGATATAGATGACATAGATATAGATTAGATATAGATGATATAGATATTTGGCATGAAAAAGGTCACTTCACCTATATTTTCAGAAGGTTAGGAGCCACACTTCTCAGAGTGGAAAATTAAATTCATTATAGCTCCATGATCAGCAGTCAGTTCTAGCAGTATCACATCAACCCCCTCAATATGCCTCAGAAATAACTATGTAAAGTTTTGTGCTTCATTTTGTTGGGTTTGCATCTTGAAAAAACCCAAACACTAAAAAGTGAATAATTACAGGAAGTTCTCACTTTATACTTGCAAAAATCATGATAATTTGGTGTACAACACGAGTGATTTCAATGACAGCCACCTCAGCCCTGCTATGTGGAATTGTTTACTGTGAAGACTTTTTAAAAAGCCTACCTTAAAGGCAGAAAATATAAAGTAAAATATGCAGCCATAGTATTTCAGTTCATGAAAAAAGATTTGGTGTACACACTTGAACACACCTCACCTAGGAAACACTGAAGTTTGTAATACAATTCAGATTTTTACAGCAGTTTAATCACATATGTGTCTGAAAATGAGCAAGATTGCAAGAGGCTGCTTGCATGTTTAACAGTCACAAAGCCCACAAAGCCTGGAATAATTCACTTTAAAGTGTGGCTGTTTAAAGTCTCTCTTCTTCTTCCATAAATAACTGGTTGGAATTCAGTCCTAAGCTCTCCATGACCCCTAACAGCTCCAAAGGCCAGCTGCAGATGGTGCCCCTCGACTTGCTTACACACCAGAGAGTCTGAGGTCGACTTGTATAAACTGCTGGCACATTTAGACCCCCCCTGGGACTCCAACTTGCTGTGTGCCAGCTCATCTTAATGATCTAAATTAGTGCAAAGTTCTGCACTTGAATATCAAGGCACCAGCCCTCAGGTTCATCCTTACAGTCAGGGCTGTGCTGTTGTCAGTGTGCTGAGTGCTACTGAAAATTCAGTGAGTTCTTCACCGAGCTTCAGCCACCTTTTCTGGTTTTAAGCTTGCCAGCTTGTTATTAAAATCTACTCGGTTAAAAAAAAAAAACAGCAACTCTTCAAATTTTACTGTAGGGCAAAAAAAAGGACTAAAATAGTTTTTTTAAATATGTGCCTTTTTAATTCCTGGTTACTCTTTAGATAACAATGATCATGAGAAGACTAAAACAACAATCATCTTCTAGTCTGGCAATCAGGAATGGTTTTGATTCCTTGCACATTTACCTCTGTCATTGATTTTCTACTCCCTAGTGAGCAAATATCTGGCAAGTCCTAAATTTAAGCAAGATAACAAATACAACAATGAAGATTTCCATTGAACAATGCAATAGGTTGCTCTGATTTGTCAGGAAATACTCTTCTTTTTCCAGAGCAAACAAAATTCATATTCACACAGCTGCTTCTCAACACTACCCCCCATCTTTACACCCAAACCCTGCTGTGAGCTGAGCCTTTAGAAAAGCCTCCAAACACTGCCCAGACTAAATAAATTCTGTGGGCAGCCCAGACCTGGGTACCCCCTAAAATAACTCCAGGGTTTGATTGCACCCAACAGAACAAACCAGCCCAGCACAGGCATCAGTCAGGGTTACCTCTACACTTTCTTTCTCAGAGCAGGACTCTCAGGGCATCAGAAATGCAAATATAAAATCAAAAGTGCAGAAGGTACAGGAGGGTTTAGCACACAAGAAAGCAAAGAGTGAAGATCAAGATTCTGAAAGCAAAGAATCATTCCATGAATGTCCTCTACTTGAGGAACACCTTAAATCCCGTGGCAGGATGCTGTCCCTGTCCACTGTGTTGGCAAAAAAAAACAAAGTATAAAGGAGCAGTTGATTTCCAGCACCACACTTCCCTGGATTCTTTGGGTTTTTTTCCAAATGATAAGCCCCAGAATGAGGCTAAAGAAGAGGTGAGAACAGCCCTGAGAAACCTGGGGAGAAGGGCAGGTGCAAGTCTACAAGGAAACGAGAAGAGACAAGCGAGAGAAACCAGAAATATTAAACATTTGTTTCATTCCAAGTAACACAATTTCCTTCAGGAGCAATGGCCTTAATGCATTCCAAAGTGCCACTCGGATCACTTCCAGTCAGACTGATTTAGAATAATGAAAGCCACTGCTGTGCCCCTGATTATTGTACCTGTTTGCATGTGTGTGGAACCAGAACTGAGCTTTTTTTTGTTTGTTTTGGTCAGGGCTGCGGCTTTTCACTGAAATAATTACACTACACTGCCACTTCACATAATTCCCCTCCAGGTATAAGCTGGAGAGATAATGTTATTACTTGGGAATAACACTCAGAAGAACTGTATACTTGGGAGGGAAGAGCTGCTTCACTGTGATGAAATAGATAAATTGGCACTTCTCTGGGTGCAATCAAGAGATACGAGACTGAGTCTGCATCTATTACCATGGCATCAGGATGCTGTGATATCACCCTTGTAGCAGCCCTCCGATGTAACTCTATCTCTAGATTACAGAGGGAAAGTCAAAATCAAACCTCAAAAGGCAAACACTGCAGCAGGGTTGAAGAAGCTGGAAGGAGACTTAAGTGGAATTTACGCACTTGAATCTCAGGATGCGAAATTAAAAACCCTGTTTTGGAGGAAGAAAAACAGAACCCAAACATACTTAGCAATGAAAAAGAACCCAACAGTCACTAGGCCATTAACCAAAGAGTGAGGAAGCCCTGCCACTGTCTAAATGTTTTCTGTGAGGTTCTCTGGGCCTGCAGAACAGCTGTGCATCGAGTTTGGGGTTTTTTCTTGGTGCTGAACAGATGATGCTCAATCCCAAACCTCAGTGCTGTGATCCAGCCTGGGTTTCCTATGCATGCTGCTGCTTTCTCTAAGAAAAAAAAAAAAGCTCTGAGGGAGTTTTTTGGCTTGCTATGATCCAATCCCTGCAACCTGTCCCCAGTTTGAGCTCCTCAGCAACACCCCACACTACAGAGTGCCAGCCCTTTAAACTGCCCCTTTTCTGAGCACTGGGTTAATTCATCTAGACATGAAGACAGAAAAATTAAGGAGAAAAACCCAAAGCTTAAGACAAGCTAGAACAAAACACAGGGAATTAATTTATAAAAACGCAGGTAATTAATTTATTGCAGTGAAACAAAACATCAGCTTGCTTCACTTTTACAGCAAAAAAAAAAAAGTGTTAAAAAATAAAACCCCACATTTAGCACTGGGAAAAAATCAGAATGACTAAGGGGCAGCAATAACATGTTCATGGTGAGAGTTCTCACTGCAGGGACTGTTTGTGTCCTCAACCCACATCCCATTTGGAATGGGGGACACCACACTGATGCTGCAGGATGCAATCACCAGAGCTTTTGGAGAGAGGAGCATGCCTCTGATGCCTGGATGTTAATCCCAGCTGGACAAAAAGGGATTTGGTGATTTGGGATTTGCAGGCCCCTCTGTCCAGTGGGAATTCTGACTTCCCTGCTTTGGAACTCAGCACTTTCCAAGAAACCACACGCAGGACTTGAGTCTCTCCTTCAGGCACCAGCTGCCTAAATAAAAGCCCTTCTCTGCAGTGACTAATTTTGTTGCTCCAGCTTAGCCTCTTTGAGGATTTAAGTCTCCATGACCTTGCCCAGGTCACACTCGACTTTCCTGCATAGCAAGAAGGAGAGGCTGACACCATAGTAACCCAAATCTCAGCCTGAAACCATGGAAACAGGATCATCTTGCTTCAGGCACGCCACCCGAGGTGCCCAGCACCATTTCAAAATATTCAAATTGAAATAAACTGCTTTCCAGCAAATCAATTCCCTGACCCCAATCCCTACAAATTATTCCAGTGGAGAATTTCAGGGTAGGCTGGAGCTCCCATCAGAACCTTTAGGGGAATGTGGCTCTGATTTATCTTGATGCATCAAGGAATGGGTGGTTAGAAAATTCTCTCCTAAAATTCCCTTGAAACAGTGGTACAGAAAGACAGAAGGGTCTCCATCTGTTCACCTGTGGATGTTCTTAAAAGCCTTTCCTGTGAGTTTCTCCTTTAATACAGAAAAATGCCTCAGAACATACCGCTGGTAGTGCAGTCTAAGCAAAATGGAGAAAAAATAGGGGGAAAAAAGCCTATTTGAACTGACCAGCTCCTTTTATTTTCATCAGCCTTAAGGTTATTTGCAGCCCTAATAAGTGCAAGATTGCTGCTTTCAGTTTCATTAATCTTAAGCTTATTTGTAGAAATAACAAGTCCAAGTTTTTCTGACAGAAATGTGATTTCCATGTGATGTTTTTCCTTTCAGCAACCATAATGCAATTAAGAAGGGAGAAAATGCAGCCCAGCTTTTCAATCTTTCCTGCAGGCTATCACCAAATTTACGATCTTTACGCCTCCAGTTTGTCTGGCAGGAATAAAATGAGGTGGGGCTCAGAGTTTGTTGTGTCTCACAGCATCCAAAAAGCACCACGTCCCTTCCCTCACAGGAAGGTGCAGTGAGATGTGCACACGCCAGAAAAGCAGCAAATGGGATGAGAAGAACAACACTGCCCAGGACTGAGGTGATGCCATTTGTTCACATGGAGAGGTCACTTGTGTCATGGTTTGAAAGCAAAACAAGTGAGAGGCTCCAAGTCAAAAATACAATTTAATAAGAAGAAAGGTAAAAATAAAATAAAATAAAATAAATGCAATAATACAAAAGACCACTGACAGGGTCAGAATACAACCTGAGCAGGGTGGTGGGAGCAGTCCAGGTGAGGGGCTCTTCCTGAAGCAGTGATCCCACAGAAAGGTCTGGGAGCTCTGCTCCTCTGGGAATCCAGTGGCTCAGGGCTGCTTGTCCTGTCCCAAATCCCAGATTCTCTCCAGGTGGGAATGCTTGGCTCCTCCCCCTGGGCGGAGCATCTCCCAATGGGATGAGGAGTCGTGCAGTGGGTCCTTGATGGCCCATTAAACAGAGAGAGCTCCTGGAGGGAGTTCCCTGTGAGTCCTGGGCAAGGCATTGATGGGCCATGAGCAGAAGAGCCCAAAGGAGGGGCCTGGGAAAACACTGCCCCACCTGGTTCCAACAGCTCATGGAGATGGTGATGGAATAAATACTTTGTGTGCATCCTACACTACAACCCAGGACAACTTGTAAGAACTCAAGGAGATGATTAAATACAAAGGAAGAAACTGTTTGACACAGAAAAAAATTCTACATATGAGAGATCATTTTTGTCTACAATTTCTACAGTGAGAGATTGCAGTAAGTTAGTGGCAGATTGTTTCATGAGGTATTTTACTGTCTGACTCCCACTAAATTCTTATGGACCAGGCTGCCTGTAGGTGATGGTTTCTCCCAATGTTATCTACTATAGGTATTTAAAGCCAAGAATTTCTTTCACAAAACTATTTTAAAAACCACCCTAATTTAACTGTCAATATTTTATTATCCACATAAATGTCAAATCCTTTAGCTGACATTACTGTTTTATTGGCATGAGTCTACTGACATGCTGTAACACATGTTAATTGTGCATTGCATCATATTTCACTTAATTAATTATGGCCTTTCTTCTTGATGAATGTCCTTGGCTGGTTATATTGTTAGCAAGGGTAAACAGGAGCACACCACTTAACATTACACCATTAGTTTAAAAAGTGTTTCTTCCATTCTTCATCATTTTTTAATGCTAAATAGCTCTACTGCACTCAGCCATATGCAGAATGTAAATTAAATGCACAGAATATTCATCTGTGAAAAACCAATTTGTGTGTACAATGCCCATTATATAGAGATATATAAGCAGAAAAAGATAATTTCAAGTCAGGTCCATTTATGAGTCCAGAAGTGTGATTTGCCTGTGCAGTTCCTCAATGGCTAAAATACCTGAAAAGCAAAACTTAAGCCTGTTATTTGGGGCAAATATACTGGCTCAGAAATAAGTAAATGAAAGAAAAGCTAATTTTACTTTTTTTCTAACCCTATTTCCTGTTTGTCTGAAAAGCACATGGAGCAGCCAGTCAATGATATTAAAAAAAAAATCATTAGGCTGATGCCAACAGTAATATTATCATCTAATTAACAGCCACCAAAACATCATCAATTCAATAAGGTAATGGAAGACCTCATTCCCCTCAGAGATTTCTTCACTTCTATACAAAAAAAAGCAAAATGCAAAAGTGGCTCTTGAGCTGCACTGATGAGCTGGGATGAGGCTGGATTGTGCCCTTTGAAAATATATATTGAATAAAATATTGAATAAAATGCACTTTGAGCTGTCCCTAAAATGAATAAAATTAATAAAATTAATAAATTTAATAAAATACACCTTGAGCTGTCCCTATCCACCTAGAGAGAGTCTCTCTGCCAAGGAGCCCATTGCTATGGGAAGCATAAAGGGGCTCGCCTCAGTCCAAAGATGCTTCCCAAAAATACTTCGTGTCTTCTCAGCATTACCCATTTATGCCTCTTCTAAAGCCTTCTGCAATTCAACTGTATTTACCAGAGCTGCCAGCAGTTCTCCAGTCAACAGCAGGGAATTATTAGGACTGTTTTATTCATCCTGTGCTCACTGTGCAGCCCACGCTGCCCGTTCCCTGCTGGTGTCCTGGGGAGCTCATCCCATTAACTCCCCCTGCTCCCCCAATAGTGTCTGAACACATTGTGCCCCATATTTACACAGCTATTAGTGGCTAAAAACCCTCCCCTCTCTCCAGCTGGGATGACATTATACCCATTTGAGCTCTTTTTACATCAGATTTATTTTGCAGGTAAACACCAAACAAACGGGACGATTCTCTGGCAAACAAGGTGTTTGGAGCAGCAGTGAATAGAAATTGCATTCTGACAGGTTAGCTCTCCTGCTTAAGTTCTGGAGCTGCTGTTATGGTTGGAAAAAACATTTATGCAAACTGCTCAGAAATTTGCCTTGGTCTACTGCCCATCCAATATCTTATTTCTCCGATGGAGTCTCATTTCAATGTAATCGTATTCCCAGTAAAAATTGAATAGTGCAGGAATGGGAGATGCAACACAAGTTATGTAGTCTAAAATACATGAAAGACTATTAAACCTGGCCATAGGGTTTTTAGGAGGGGGAAGGGAATGTTTACTTGACTATATTTCAAATATATTTTATGTGAAATTATGATTTTATAGTAAATATCCCTGCTGATCCTTTTGCCACTTCCCTCTGTAGTAAACATGATCTGGTGCAAACATAAGGCTTATTTCAAATCCTAAAAGGTAATTAAAGCTGAGAGAGTCCAGGAAAAAAAAAATCACCAATGGTTCTTCTGTGCCTAAGGGAAGTTTTAATTAAAAGTCACAGGAGAATAATCTGCAAGAAACAAAAATGAGATGGCTGCTGTTAATTTGCCTGGGTCTCAGGCAGATAAACAGTAAATATTGCAACAGCTCAAGTTACTGTGCTTTTGTTGTTCACTTTAACACTTGCTGGCAAAGCTCTGCTCCTGTCTCATGTCCTGAGCATTCCTTGGCAATGCCAAAACTCTGCCCTCCTGAGCTGGGGCTGGAATTCCACCTGGGAAACCTGCTGGGGTTGGCTCCAGAGCTGGGCATGGGCTCCAGAGAGTTATTCCTGGGGAATGGGACAGGATCCCAGATCTGCAACTCCTCTGGGGTGAGACAAGATCCCAGCTCACCAATTCCCCTGGGATGAGGAAGGATCCCAGCTCCCCAATTCCCCTGGGAAGAGGAAGGATCCCAGCTCCCCAATTCCCCTGGGATGAGGAAGGATCCCAGCTCACCCCCACAAGCCCCTGAAGCAGTCCAGGTTAAGGAAATCCCTTTCCTGAGGATAAAGCACCTGCAGAGTGCTCCAGCTGTTGGACACAGCCCTGGGTTCTCACTGAGCCATACAGAAAACCACAAAGTAACAGCCTTTATTTGCTTCTTTTCCAAAGAGCAAAAGGAAGGGAAAGGATTCCTCCTTTCCCCCCTCCAGCTTTTGTCGGGAATTCATAAATTTGCAGTTTGGGGTTCTGTGGCTGCAGCAGGTCCCACAATGACCTGTGGGTGAGGATGACAAGGCTGTGCTGGAGGAAGGGGACAGCCCCCCCTGCCCCAAGCCCTGAGCACAGGAGGATAAACCAGGATATAATTTTACCCCTGTACATCCCACTGCCCACCACGGCCATCAGCCCCCAGAACAGCAATAAATAACTGTTATCCTTTTCTGCTCCTGGCCTCCAAGAGCCCTGCCAAATGTCAGATCAAGAAGTTTGGGATCTCCCCTGGTTTTGGGAAGAAGGAAGTGTGGTCACTGTGTGCACACAGAGTCACCAAAACTGGATTCATCTGCTAACGAGATCTGTAACTGCCACAGATTCAATTTCTTTATTGCACAGGGCAAATTTGATTGTAGGTGAAAAATGACTATTTGTATTAGTATGTATTTGTATTTGTATTTGCTCAGAAATCTTTCCCCAGCTTCATTACAACCAATGGACATCACAGATAAAATCTAGTAAGGCAACCACTTTTTTCTTTTTCTTTTTCTTTTTCTTTTTTTTTTTCTTTTTCTTTTCACATTTATTTTTGGTACTTTTCTGCATCCCTAACAAAGAAAATCACATATATTTGGGGTTTTCTTCTTGTTACACAAGTGAAAATCTCTGCTCCCCCTTACCTACATCCCCAGTAATTGTGTGTTTCAACAGGGTAACTCCACTTGTAAATTCAGACATTTCCAGGTAAAATGAGCGGCAAATCAGTTCTTCCTACAGAACACATTGAATTGTGCCAATATCCTACACACAGCAGGTGCCAATTTTTACAAAATCAAAAATGTCACAATTATAAGCAGAATTGCTTGTTAAAATTTAAGAAGCAGATAAACAGCAAACAGGAATATTGATTACCCAACAAATGTTAAAAAAAGGAAAAATGTCTGTGTCTGATGAAACCAGCACAATATTTTTTGTTCTAAGGGCAGGATGCATCTCTTCAAAATGTTATGTTTGGTTAAAAACACTTTCAAAAACTATTATTTTAAGTGTTTCTTAAGTTACCAACCTAAGTATTTTTCCTGTGAAACGTTTACAAATATTATAATTAACCACTGTGGCATTAAAAAAAAACAGAGATGTTGCATCCCTTTACACTTCTTGGTAGCTGTGTTGAGAGAAACCTGAAAGGGAAGTGAGGAGACAGTGACCCTGCCCTGGTGTTCTGCATCCTTGGCCATGGTTCTTCCACATGGAGAGCTCTGATCTGTTTGGTGCACAAGTGACAGAGCCTTTGGAAAACACTGAAAGCGAGGCAGGAGTGACTTAGCTAAAAGTTTTGCTCCTGTTTTTGTCTGCTGTAATCCCAGTTCAGCTCATGGAACTGCAGACTGCATCCTGAGAGCCAGGGGAATGGAGCACAGTCAGAAAGGGGAGCTTTGTCCTGTCCTTCTCAGCAACATTAGCAAATTGTGCTTCCAGTATTGTGATCCATCATCCCTCACTAGAAATCTGTTGCAGTGTGTTTTTTGGGTTTTCTAAAGTTCTGTATGTTTAGAGAAACTTGAAAGGGAAGTGAGGAGACAGTGACCCTGCCCTGGTGTTCTGCATCCTTGGCCATGGTTCTTCCACATGGAGAGCTCGGATCTGTTTGGTGCACAAGTGACGGAGCCTTTGGAAAACACTGAGAGAATGGCCCTCTCCCAGTTCATTGTAAACCTTCCCTGATAAGACCCATTGCACACTCTGAGGCTTGAGTGCTCTGACAAAAGCTGGTGACTCAGCCAAGCTTCAGGTTTCCCTTTTCCCCTAAATAGCCTTGTCCCCACACTGGGACTCTCAGTGTCCCCACACTGGCACTCTCAGTGTCCCCTTTGTCCCTGAGCCCAAGGACTGGGCTGGGCTGGCCAAGCCCCCACCCAGAACTGCTCTGTCACTGCTCTGTCCCTCATGGGACAGGGGGAGGAGTGGGAAAAACTGCAGAGAAAAAACTCCCAGGCTGAAGCAAAGGCAGAGCAATCACCACCAGTGACTGTCACAGGCTCACCTGGCAGGATTTGACTTCATCTTTTGCCAATTAATGTTAATTATCTCTACCCCTTCTTGTCATCACAGGTTACACTCAGTCCCCAAGCATCTCCTTTCCTCTCTCATGCACACATGCCATTATTACACAGTTTATATTTTTCCTCAAAAGCAAAGACAGATTTCCACTGTTTCACAGTAATACCAATTTTTCTGTGTAACTGTGGGGTTTTTTTGTTCACCTACTTGTAGCCTGACAGGAATGGGAGAAGTATCTTCAAGCAAAGCAGTTTTTAAAAGAGACAGATTACTCATATCTTTACAGACAGCTCATAATGAATCCTCAAAGGAGAATCTGACAGAAGTGGTGAACACACTCCTGAAAACTGGAAAGGCAGAGGAGAAAGGAGGCTTCTGGTCTACCAGAGCTGATACCTTAATTAGGCAATTATAACTATTAAACATTGCCAAAGCTCCAGGCCTAGTTGAATTACAACTGAGAAATCAGCAGAAAAACGGTGAGGGGAAAAGGAAAGCCCTCAGCTGGATTTGTGATAACTCACCAAGGAAGGAAGGGACTATTTGAGAAATAGAGTAGCAGTTAATATAATTCTTTTTTACTTTAAAAGGCTCCTAGACCATAGAAAGCCCAAGCTTCTTATCCTGCACTCAGCTATGCAGAAGACAGAAAATTATTAAACCAGATTTAGAAATGCCTGACTTAGAAGACCATGACAGGAGGCTGAGCAGAGAAAAGAGGAGGTCGTGGCAGACAGCTCCAATTCCTTTTGTATGTTCCTTACCTGGAGACAATCCCAATGGAATGGACAATTTATCTGGAGCTCAGGAAAGCATTTGGTGGCATGGCACAGAGAAGATGGGTTTGAAAGAAGGTTTGAAAGGACTGACAAAACAAATTCCACCAGACTCACGTGGCAGCAGCAGCAACAAGGAGCAGACCAGCTGTGAGTGCACAGGGGCAGCTGCAGCTCCTGGGAGCTCACAGCTTCACATTGTTCTCTGAAGTCCTGACCTTGGCATGTTTTGTTAAAAATTGTTGTATCTGCTGGTGGCTCACAATTTCTGAGGGAACAGAAGCAGGGGAGTGACACTGTTTTACACCACAATGACACAGACTGTGAGATTCAGAAGGCTGAAATTTGCTTTTCTATTTTTGGGATGTGTCTCCCTTTTATACCATTTCACACTGACCAATTTGATTGGTGACACAAAGACAAACCACTCCCATTGGTCAGAGCAGAGGGACATCAAGAAGTCCCTCCTAGGGAAAGGAATGAATAACAAAGGTACAGTTACAAAAACATTTCTCCTGTTTACAGAAAATTCTCTGAGAAAAGAATTGCAGAAAACCAAAACACCTCAGGCATGGAACCAGGGCTACAGGAGAGAAGGAGCAAACAATTTCAGAGTGACCTGGAGAATTTTGTTTTATAACCTTATCCATGGCACACAGACCACGAGCAGGTGCCTTAAGGAATTCCATGGCACTGAAAAGTGGCCACAAAGAAAACCTGCCAGTGGGAAAAACTGGGGGAAACTGGGATGTGTTGTGCCTGACACAAAGGGTCCTCTTCTAACTCATGACAGAGGAAAATTAAACAGATCTTGCGGTATTTATAGTGAAAAGTGTATAGAAGAGGAAATGATTCTAGAAATGCAAAATGGGATGTCTTCTAAGAGGGTCATAACCAACAAAGTTATTGAGTGATTTCACTGTTTCAATATTGGCTCTAAATCTCTAAAAAAAAAATACAACTTAGATTAAACAGTCAAGAATGTTGTATTTTTCAGACATCAATGATTTGTGAATTCTGTTCAGAAGAGAGGCAATCTCTGGATTCAAAATACTTTAGCTTCTATACCATGGATGAATAGCAAAACTATTAAATTCCAAGCCATTGAATTCTTATTTTCTTAAAAGGTCTCATTTTGGAGTTGATTCTACACTTATCTATAATTTTATGAGAAGAATTTTAATTTTGTCCATGTTATACAGGGATGAGATGAGAGAGAAATGAGAGCAAATGATTGATTCAAATCTTTGGCACCATAACTTGGGGGAAATGATAGAGTTATAGAGTAAGTAATTTCTTAGGCTTACTGAAGAGAAAGCAAAAAATTGATGTAAAAAAACTGTGACTGATACAAGGACAAAATAGCAGCTTTTTTTATTGTAGTGTAATACATAGAATACCCACCTTTTAAATAGATCCAGCATGAGAATAAATCAGGAATAGTGAATTAAAATGATGCTGAGTGTGGCTCAAGGAGCAAAAAGGTTGGGTTCAGAAATTAAAAAAATTGCAAATATATAAACTAATCTGTTTCTCTGGGAGAAAAGAATGTATTGATGACTCTGTCATTTTTTCTTTTTCTATAAAGGTATTACTGCACATTCTTAATTTTTATGTGACAAGATAAAAGGATTTCCTGCCCAAGTACCCCAGGAAACAACCAGTGAGTTGAACAGCCTCAGTCGCAGCCTCTGACCAGGAACTGAGGAATTCTTTCCTTCTAGGAAAAGGCTCCAGTCAAAAACATTTCAGGGCATGTTTTGAATTTATATCTGTATGTGACTGCTGATTTAATTGGTTTTTGTGTCCTTCCACTTGTAAAGCTTAAAGTGATAATTTTGGCAAAGCTGTTGCCTAATGACTTTCAAATAGACTCAAAAACATATTTTGATATAAACTGTATTGCCAAAGTCAAATATGTATCAGTAAGTAAAATTAACCTTCAAGTGATACTTGAATAACAGTAAACCACAAGGGTATGGAAGAGATTAGATATACTGTAGTTTAATTATGTGACAATAATTCACCTCATTAATCTCTTAGGAAACAATAACCACAACAGTTAAATACTGTAATTAACAAACTCTATTTCAAACTTAATTTTAATTTTATACGACTTTGCAATATTATCCAGTGCAATCATAGGAAAGATAAATGAAAAAAAAAAAAAAAAAGCAAATATTAAGTTTTTTGGAGAAGACATCCAAAATGTCCTCACCTCTTCCACCTGTGACAGGAAAGGAACAAGACCAGCAGTACTTGGACCTATTTCTGTCCCAATAAGTGGAGACACAGTGGCTCCGATTCATGTGGAAATAATCCCAGATTCTCTCAATTCCCACTCCTGCAAAGTCCAAGAACTCTGTGATCATTCCTGCTTCTCTACTATCAACATTCCAAATTCCCACAGGGCTCACTGAGAGGACTGCTGCAGATTTGGGTGGCACACTTCAGCTTAACAAAGGTGATTTAATGTGCATTTAGGGGGGTTTTTTTGCCCTTTTTGTTGCATTACACAACAGTTTCCTAAATGACATGCAGGACCTCTGTTCTGCAGGAAGTTACAGGAGAAAAGCTCTCAGCTCCATCCACAAACACCAAAACAAGCTGCTCCCAGGGGATCCTGGCTCTGTTTGCAAGATAAGAAGACTCGGTGTTTTTATTTGATGAGCTCACAGTGTAAGTCCATAGCAACTGCAGGTATTTTCCATGTGGATTAACCAGACACCCCCTAGTTTACAGCTGTAAATCAAAACCTCACTTCCAAATATTTCTTTGTAGATTATATTCCTCATTCAAATGCAATGCAAATAGGAGGGGAAAGTGTTTGTCTTGATTACTTTGATTTTAGCTTTTTAACAGGTGTCACGTTTACTCCACAAAACTTCTGTAAAACTACACTTGGATTACTTGGCTTCTGTTCGCTGACCTTTTCTTCTTTATAGCTCTCCAAGGAGAAAAGGAGATATGTTTATAAAATCAGTGAGCAATAAACAAGAAGTTCATGTTCTCATAGAAGGAAAAAATAACATCATCGAGAAAGTAATGGTCAAAAAATATAAGTGTCTCAGAGAGAATAAAACTCATTCATTTATAACATTTTTCTATTAAAACAATGTAATAACTCCTGAAGCTCCAGTGATGTATGAGTATCTCCTTGAGGAAGATCTCCTGTACATCTGATAAACCATAAATACTGGAGAATGTACCTCAGGCAGAAACAAGCACAGCTTGGCGTGATCCTGAAAAATATCCAGCCTGTGTGAGGATGAGTTATGAAGGTGAACAAATTTAATATATCTGCTTGCCTCGTGGACACCCACAATTTGCAATTTAATCATCCAAAAGTTACGGCGTGTTCATAATTGTATTGGATTTTGAAAGAAGGCAGTGCTGGTTATGTTAAGGCTAAAAAATGGCCCACCTTTCCAGGTTTTGTGGTAATTTATAAGGGAAATAGTTACAAACAAGGTGAACGGAAGCATTAGAGCCGCACTGAACAAAAGGACAGTGTATTGCAGACAGAATCTTGAATCTACATCACATTTTTATCATTGTCACCTTTTGTATCTCCAGATTTATAGACAGAGAAGATCCCCAGTATTGTCATTTTGGGACTGTGACAGGATTTAATTTTTTTTTTCTGTAAGCTAATTTTAAGAATATCAAGACTTTCAGAGTGGAATAAAACATTTATCAGCCTTGAACCTCTATTTAATGAGTAGAAGCACAGGCTTTATACCTACAGACCCAGATCCTGGCAAAGCTGGATAATATCAGAACCATTATTTTATATGAAATAGTTTAAAAATCTCTGAATTAGGTCTAGATAGAGAAAGCTAACTTTGTGTTTTAGTGGCTGAGACACCTGAATAAAGCACAATGATCTGCCAGCTCTTTTTTCAGTAAGCAATTTCATTGTTTAGATGAAAAATGAGGCATTTACTTCTAGAAAGATAGGGAGAGATTATCCTATAATAATGCAGCCAGGTGCACAATTTTCAAAATCAAAGACCTTGGTTCGAATCTGTACTTTGAATTAAGCAGAGATTTCAACATGATCCTCTCATTTGCTATAAAATAAAAGGAATAGCAGCACCAGCCTCTTTCAGGATCTGGATCTTCAATCAGAATGTTTTCAGACCCTCTTTGGTCTGAAGAATGAGGGAAATGTCATTTTGGGTAGATTTGAAGCAACCCCTTTTCCAGGAGGGGTCACCTCACAGTGCTCAGGACTGAACAGCTCCAGAGGGGGGGAGGCTCTGCCTGCACAAGGAGACACATTTTGAAGAAAAAGAGCAACAGGCACAAATTGCACCAGGACAGGTTGCACCTTTACACATGAATTTTTTTCCACACTGAAAACAATGAAGCTCTGGGAAAATCTCCCCATGGATGTGGCAGAATTCCCATCACTGGAGGCTTTTCAAAACATGACAGGAGAGGGTGCTGAAAAGGCTCCTTTTCTCCACAAAATGTTGGACCAGATGATCTTTCAAATTCTCTTCCAATCGGATTTGTTCTATGATTTTTTCCCTCAGCAGTTGGGCATTAATAGTAAAGACAGCATTCCTTCAGATGCTGCAATAGAAATAAGAAAAAAAGGGGTAACTCTGAAGTCTTCTTGCTCTATTATCAGTGAAGGCTTTAATAAAAATAAAAAAAAAATTAAAAAAAAAAAACCCACACCCACCACTATAACATAAAACCTTCTAATTCCTCCCCAAAAGACAATGACACAACAAGATCTCTAATAAAAAAAAGGAAAAGATTAATTGGAGAGCTGCCTTGAGAGACCGAACATTCCAGACCTGACAGTTTTATAATGTAAGTAATTAGGGCAACATTCTGAGTTCTGTTATCAGAGCCAGCAGCATGAGCAGCAATTGTTTGCATTTCAGGGTCTATTCAGGAGTGCAGCACACTGAAAGGAGAGCACCCAAAGCAGATGTTGATGGAGCAGAGCTGACTCCTCAGCTGAATGCAGTTCTCACCCTGTCTGTGCCTTCCATGCATTTATCTTCATTAAAGGAAATGTAATCTTCAATAAAAAGAAAAACAAGTGACTTAGAAGTTAAACCAGAAGAGGCTCCTGCAGGTGTCAGCTTTGTGTAAAAATTAAAGATGAGCACAGCAGCAAGGGGTGGGGAATGAACCCAAAATCTTCTCTCTTCCACATCTAAACCTCAGTCACCTTCCTGCTGCTTTCCTGGAAAGATCTTGATTCCAGGGGGGAATTCCAGGGTCCTCTCTTGGCCCAGAGCTGCACAACAGCTGAGGAAAAACAAAACCCAAACCCCCAAACAGAGCAAGGAGCCCCCCTGAACTGATAATGTTGAAGCCAAGGGCCCTTTGCTGTATTAAACAGTGATAAATGGGAAAAACAAAGTCAGCTTGAAAAGTAATGTCTAAGAAATATGAAAAATTTGTAACAGAGGGGAGAGAGAGGAGGGTGACAGATGATGTGTGGGGTATTTAACTCAGAATCTGCCAGGAGTGGCCCCAGGAGCAGGGAAACTCCCTAAGCAGGAGTCAGAATGGGGGGAGCTGGGCTGGACCCCACAACAAGGACAGGGAGAGAGGTGACTACAGAACAGGGCAGGAGTGTAGGGAAAAACAGAAACTTTCAGGAAATCATCACAGAAGAGTTTAGAAATTTATAGTTCCATTAGAATATTTCACAAAGGTCAACTATTGTGGCTTATCAACAGACTGGCTGATTCTGTTTGAATGCCTAATTCCCTGATTGCCAGTTAATTAATTACATGTTGTTAAATATATCAATAAACTGCTTTGGTCATGATTTGGTTTAAAGAGTACAACTTTAAGTCTTTCTCTATTTACAGGTGTTTATTCTTCAAATGATCTGCTTGTTTGGATTTCTTTTCCTGTTGTTTCTATACCTGTGTGAGACTATAATTGCTACCATATGTTCAAAGAAATTAACTCCAACTGAAATGAGGTGTTTGTAGTCAGTTGTATTTTTTGGTTTTGTCAAATGAAAACTTGGCAAACGTCATGGAAAGGATCACAGATGTAACAAAATATGGGATGCTTATCAAAACCAAAATGATAAATATTACACGTCTTCCATCACATAAAATAAATATAATTTATCTAATCATTTATGGCAACTCACGAGAAGTTCCTGCACTCTGATCTAGAGTGGTGTAAAGGTTCATCTTTGACTTCTACTAAAACCATAGAAGAGAACTTCCAATTGAATTATTTTATACCAGGTGCACAATTTTTTAAAATCAAAATAAAATAAAGTAACTTTTGTATTTTCAGAGAATCAGGTCCTAAACAGCTGCTCCAATCCTTGCCTTACAGATAGAAAAAAAAATACTGAGGCAATAAACATCCCAACAAAAAATAAAACCTTGTTTTACAGTTGAACTAAAGGCTCTGAATAACTGAAACAAAGTAAATAATGTAGCAAAGATTCATCTCAAAGGAGTGCTACTGTAACCACTGAATAATTACAAGCAGCAATGTTTATTAGCATGCAAAGAAAGCCAGATCTGTTTTGCTTCCAGAGCAGCACAAAGGATAAAAGTCAAGGAAGCAGCGCACATTATAATATATCACACACCAAAATTCTCTGTTTGTTTTCAGAGAACATCTTTACTCCGGAGGCACGGAGCACAGAGCTTCTTGCCCAGAATAAAAAAGAAAAGGCTTTAATTTCTATTTCCAGTGATGCATTGTGCCTTCAGAGCTCGTTCAATTGAAAAAGTACAAAGGTTTCAGTTTACAGAACTTTTGTCAAAATGATTACAGAAGTTGTCATGGAACAATTTCCAAAACAAACTGTGTTATTTTCCTTTTATGGCCCCCTTGACATTTTTAGTTCTTTAGAGCTGGTGTAAGTGGTATAAGTTTCTATTTTCACAAGAGTGGCAGTGTTTTCTCTGATAAATAGCAAAAGTTTAAAAAAGTCACAGGCATCTGTGAGCGTGTTGAAAAGACAACATTTTCAAGTACTTTGTGTTTGTATGTGTAAATGAATATGTGCACAGAAGGAAGAACTGAAGCAACAGATTGAAGGAAAGGTTTTTCAGGTGTTTTCAAGATACTGCTCCTCACATAAGGAACTACTGACAAATTCTTTTTTTTCTTCTGTGTTTGCATCTTTACAGACTCATATCAGCAAATGACAGAATAAAAACTACAGGCTTGTGCTGTCAGGAGCCAGGCAAAAGAAAAGGTGAACTGTTAAATAAAACCTACAGAAACATAATGACTCATTGTAGCAGGATGTGAAGAAACACGGTCCATCTGAAAAACCACAGCTCTTCTTCAAGAATGTACAATTAACAGTTTAAAGAAGAAGATTAACTATTTGCCATTGGGTCATCTTTTAAAAACAGTGTTTAATCAAGACGTTACAGATGGAGAGGGAGCTAAGAATTGCCTATAAATTAGGTATTCTCCATAACAACAGTGGGAAAAGGGAATGTTTAATGAAATGTAGCTGCAGTTGTGGCAGAGAAACTTTGTGAATAGCTGAGCAGATCCCCTCAGCTGCTCCGAGTGCAGTCACACATTAATAGTCAGAGCATCTATCAAAACTACTACCTGCACTACAAATGTGTAACCTGGCAGACAAGGGAATCTCAGGGGAGGCACATCCTGCTGGGCTGCTGAGATGAGTTATTCTCTGTCTCTGTAGCTGGAAAGAAGCAGAAAAAAGAGAACTTGGAAATTCCATCGTACTGAGAGTGTCAGCACCACACCTGAGAGATGTGGTGCCCAAATTAGCCTCCTAAAACAGAAACTGAGATTTAATTTCCCTGGACAGGTCACCCACACTATTTTCCCAGTCTGCCTCATTCATCTTCCAGCTCCAGAAAGATGAGTAGACTGAAATAGTTTTCAGTTTCCACAAAATTGCACTTTCTTTCATATTTAGCCTTGCTTTCACTCACAATTCAGAGACTCACAGGATGATGTCACTTGAAGGGGACCTTTGGCACTCACCCAGTCCAATCTGCCTTGTGCTGCTCCACTCGGAGCAGGCTGCTCAGGAATAGCCTGGTCCAGTTTGGAGCAGTTGAGTACCTGCAGTAAGTGCCATTCCTTCTCTCCACCCACACGCACACACAATCTGTTCCACTTCCAGGATAAAAATGTCACACACATACAGATATGAATACACACACACACATATTGAGATGTATTTATATATACATGGAATTTCACACCTTCTGCCTCCTGTCCTTGGACACCCAATGTGCCTGGCACTAAAATCACAGCAGCACTAGCAAGTTCCCCCAGTACAAATGCAAGATTTCCTCAAGTTTGGACCACTCCCCACAGAACCACAGGTTTCCACACCTTTAATAATCATTGGTGCTCCTCTGGATGCAAAGGCACAAGAAGCAAAGTCTGCACCATCCAAATCAGTCTCCAGGTGGATCTGTGAGTGAGGATCTGTGTGCACTGTGGGAGCTGAACCCACCCATTTCCCACTGCTGAAATCCCCAGTTGTTGTGGTTTGAAAGCAAAACGAGTGAGAGGCTCCAAGTCAGAAATGCAATTTAATAAGAAGAAAGGTAAAAAGGTAAAGTAAAATAAAATAAACTAAATGCAATAATACAAAAGACCACTGACAAGAAATCTGCTTTAAATACAAATGTACATACCTGAGCTCAAATAGAGAAATCACTCATACAAATATATTGCAAAGCTAGAAATATAACAATTAACTTTCTGTGTCCAGTAATTGGATTCTCTTTGTGTAGATTATTTATTGCACATATGACAACGGAACGTGCACATTAATACTTTCCATATTTCCACTCGTGCTTCCCACTCTCACAAAAGCCATTTTGCCATTCTTCATGTTCATGGAGATTCTTTACCCTCTCTTTTAATTGTCAAAACTCTCAGTGAGTGCAGTGAATTCCTCATCATTATTTTTAACAAGTTTTCCATGTCCCATTGAATCAAACAGCTTAAAAGCTTTGGCTCCAATTGCACTTTTTGAACCTCCCGTCCTTATAAATATAGACACTTTTTCTTAATAGGATTTCCAAGTTGATGTGCCCTGAGCTGCAATGCCAGAAGGATTACTTAAATTATTGAAATTTAATTCCAAATCTTTGTGAGTTTGATCACTGCAATGAGGAGGCTTTGCTGTGTATTGTGCAGGGACGAGCCACACGAGCCTTCCTCACATCACAAAGTTTGGAAAAACAGCCAATTACACTTTAGTTTTTTGGGCCCTGGGTCTTAATACCATCATTTTTAATGCCACAATTTCATGTATCCGATTTTCACAAAATCACTCCAGTAGATAGTCTGTGGCCTGAGACCAAGCCATTCCTGGGCCTCTAAATGAATGACAAAATAGTCTACAAATTTATCCCATTGCTGGTATCTATCCCACCAGGGAATCAGGTGCTCTGGCAAGAATCCTTGTGGGTTTGGACAAGGATTTTCTCCTTTTGCAGTTGGCACAAGACCAAAAAAACCCCAAAAAACAAACAAACAAACCCAAACCAAACAAAAAAAATTTAAAAAATAAAAATGAAATTAAAAAAAACCACCCAAAAATCCAAAAACCAAGCCCTGAGCAGGAGGAGCCACAATTCACAATACTTGAAGTCTGAGATGGAGAACCACAAGGAGAAGGTGGTGCATGAGGAACATTTGGCAAAGCATCCAGGGGATGGCAGGAGAGATGTTCAATGAGCAAACAGTCAATACCAATAAAAGAAATCAAAACCTTCCAGAACCATCTAACAGTGTGCCCCAAATCTAGTGTGACTTGGGCTTTTCCTAAAATTACAGCAGCTGGAAAAGCAGATATGTAAGATTTGAGCTTTTATCAATTTATCTGACACTCTTTGGCAGGTGATTTCCAAATTTCTGCTCTCAACCTACTTATTCTGTACAATATTCCCTATTGCACTCTGCATGGGTTCACTGTGGACCACATCCATCCAAAATGTCTTTCTCTGTGCCTTGAAGTTTCCTTTGACTCTTAAGTCTCTCTGATCTCTTGTAGTTAAACATGAGGTGAGAATCTGGGAGATTCTTCTGAAAGAAATGAGAACATCTTCCCCTTTAACTGCAATTTGCCTGATTTCTGGATTTTATTTCTGAAGTTAAAAGCAAACAAGAAGATTTAAAAGAGAACCTTTTAAAACTAAACCTAAAATGCTGGAAAAAAATTTCTATTAAGAAAAAAGAAGTTTTCAGTGAGACTGAAACTAGATAGGTCAGATGTGTGAAAATACCCTACTGTCCATTTTCATAACATGTTTCTATCCCAGCATATCTTCATCTCAGCAGACTCTCTCTTTGATCTTTATGTATCAGCAGGGCAGAAGATAGTGGGATTTGATAAATCCCTGGCCAATAATGGGGAAAATCACACTTAAAGAACTGCCCATCCAGCAATCTTCTTCCCATAAGTGAACATTACAACTTAACAGGGTTAAAAAATACTTTTTGCAGACAGAGAGGAGGAGGCAACTTCACCTTCTGCTGTCACTGTAGCACAAGAAAGATTCCAAATATTTCAGAAGGCAAAGAGCATAGAAAAAAAAAGACTTTCTTGTCTAATTCTTACCACCTTTTGTAAGATGTTCTGATACAGAGTTAACATGGTTGGTGAATAGGAACGACACCTCTCTAACCCCATTGGTTAAACTGGAGAAACAGCAAACACCACCTGGAGAAAGATTGTTTTGAGAAAGGAGAGTTGTTTGCCAAGATTGTTTTGGGAAAAAGCTTTCTTGAGAATTTTTTCCTTGGAAAAAAATTAGCAACTGCCAGCAGGCTGAAATCTCTCAGGCCCACACTCTGCCACATGAGGCTTGGGACAGGGACAACTGCCCATCCTGAGGCAGGAAATTGGCAGCTGGTGGGAAGTTGAGATGAAATTTCCTTTAGTTTGGTTTTGCTTCTGCACATCACCTCTGCTTTTATTTCACTAAACTGCCTTTACTTCAAGCCAGGAGTTTTTCATGTCGTTTTCTGCCCCTGTCCTGCCTGGGACATGGAGTGAGAGCAGCCCGGAGCAGCCAAGCTGAGGTCACCCCACCACCAACAGCACCCCAGGCATCCATGGGTAATGAACTTTTAATCACTTTTAAAGCTATTAAAGCATTTCTTAAAGGAATGGCTGACTATACCTGACAGTTCCAGGTTCTCTGAATGTGCCCAGCAATCAAATGGCAAATTGGTAACTGGACAAATCTCACCAAATGCATCACACTGTGAGACAAATCTTCCCTGTCCCAACATGAAATATTTCTGTATTGGCAGCAGTTCTTTCAGACAAAACAAATTTATGAGCCTCCTTTACAAAACTAAAGTTTATTTTCACTTTTTTTACAGTTGTAATCACCAGTTATGGTATTTCTTCAAACCCATCATGGGCTTTCCTTTGTGACAATTCAATATATTAAGCACAAGCCCATCAAGAAATTATCTCAATGAATATGTCAAAATAATACAATGTGCTTTCCCCATCTTCTGCTGATGGGTTTAAATCCAGTCTTTGGGAAATGGTAATGTTTTTGGGAGATGAATCTACTTATGACAGACACACAATTGAAAAAAATGATTTCTTTTCAGACCAGCAATTTAGAAGGGCCAGGAGGAAGATTATATAAACCTAATGAAAGTTTGAAAACAGAGCAGGACTGAAGGCAGTGCATCAACTCCTGAATCTCCAATCAAGAAGGTAACATCTTTAATAGCTTTTTAGAGCTCTGCCTCTCAGAGCTATAATCTTAAGTTATCCAGCTCATGCAGCTCCAATCTTCTCCAGTCTCACTTTTCTCCCCAGTGAGAGATTATGAAATCCATTTATCTTCACCCAGTAGAATACTGCAGCTATAGACACAAAATATGCTGCTATCAGGGAAACAAAATGCAGTGGAAAGCCTTCTGATATATTTATTAACTGTTTAGTGTTTCTTTATTAGAGAAATAATATAAACTCAGCTTCTACAAAATCCCCGAGGAATCAACACAGCTTGACTGAAGTGTGTCATTGCAAAGAATACTGTAAAAAGTTTACTTTCAGGGAAAATGCCTCAACTTTTTATCTACCAAAGAGCAATTCAAACCCAATCCTGACTCTCTGGTAACACATCCCATGTCCATCTTACTCAGTTTGCATCCCCAAAAACAACCAGGAGCCATTAATAAGCTCATTAGCTGCTCCCAAATTCTTCCAGAGACATAAAGTTGTGCCCACACAGGCTACAAATATTAGAATTACTGCTGCTATTGCAATGCCAGCATCTCCAACTGACACTGACATTCCCCTCAATATTAACATCTTACTTAAAATTGGGGATTCTGCTTCCTGCTCCTGCTGATTCTCCCCAGTTCAGAAGCTGGTAACAAGGAATTACAATGGGCAGGGAAGCAGGAACATGCTGAAACACCATATTGTGAAAGAGACCCTCACATTTCACCAACCATCCAAGAAAACCTGTCTGAAAATAGGCAAGCACAGAGAAGTAGTTGAATTCAGGAGCACAGGTGCCTGTGCACAGTTCATCCACCCTGCTGGGAATCTCTGCCATCCCCCAGGATCCAAATCTTCAGAAAACCAAGCCCCAGAATTGCTCAGACACAAGGCTGTCAGTCATGCTTCGGGGAAAATGGAGCCTTGCCCAGAATCTGGCATCAGTTTCAATTTTTTACTCTCAATTTTTATTTTTATTCTGTCAATTCAACGACAAACAGAAACAGATTTCCCAAATTTCACATTAGGGCTCAATTCAATTAACAGTAGACTGAAAATTCAGGCTGAATTCTGAAGTATTCAAATTGCTTTAGTTTTGAGAACCTTTGAAGACAGTCTTATAATTAATTTGCATTACAATAATGTAAATATAAAGACCAGAGGAATGAACCAGTTTTTACCAGCAGGAGCTGCAGGCTCTCTACTGTCAACATTATAACAACCACAGAGAACCTCCTAGATGAAAAGCACAATATTATAAAAGAAATATAACTTTTTTCAGTACAAAACTCTTGATATTTGAATTACTTAAACAGAGCCCAGCTTCCAAAAGAGGCAGTGTTGTTACATGTTCTGTTCAGGAACTTCCTTTTAAAATACAGGGTTAACTCACAGTTTGAATGAGGATTTTTACAAAGGTGGGGAAAAGCCACTGTCCACAGAAATCGGCTTATTCACCTCTCTGACCACCTTTGAGAGCCAAGCAGATCCCTGTTTATTACAGTATTACACAACAGCAAAACATCCAAATCTTTGCACTTAGCATTCAAAAGAAAAAATAGGGAAATAGAATGGAAAGCTCTGAACATCTGTAAAATGCTGAAATGCAAAAAATACCTCTATGGAAATATTTTTCAAAATGCACTGGTAGGAAGTTAAACAGAATGCACAAATTTTTACCTACAAGGATTTAAGAACCTGGACTAGAAAGCTGTCCCTGTGTTTGTTGTAACATTACTGGAAACAGGAAAAAAAAATTAGTTTAAGCAATCTGCAACAAAGTATGAAATACAGTTCTAACAATGCTATTATCCCTTTTGAATTCTGTGTGAGAGGCCATCAGCAAGAAGTTATCATTATCAGCAATGAGACAATTATGACAATCCCTGGAAGCAATAACCTTTTATAAACATCTTGACACCTACAAGAACCCCTTTTCCAGGCACAGAGGACTCGGGTGATAATGACAGATGCTGCAGTCAAGCAGAAATTCAGCATTTTCCTCCAAACTCCCATGTATAGGATCTTCTTTAAACAATATATTTTGGTGTGAATTTGTGTGGTCACATTTGCAGCTGAACTGGGAAGGTACAGGGAACAAACTTCAGTGGAGGGAAGAAAAGCTTTGTAGATTGAATAGTTGAGATTTCCTCAAAAATAACACTTAAGAGCTGCTTTATTTCAAAGCACTACCTGAGTACACATCAAACTTGAAACTTTCCTCGCTAAAATTAAAAACACACAGTCCCATCAGCATTTTAGCATTTTTATTTTTTTTAATTACCTCATTTCAGAGTTGTCCACTTAAAATCACGGTAAAAGCAGAAAGCTCATCATTTAAATGATTTACTACTGTGTTAAAACAAAATCTTTTTGAAAGGCACAGAAAGGGTTTGGGTTTTTTATAGCTCTCCATTTTCAAGATTTTTTTATCCTCATTTAGGATCAAAAAGCCAACAACAGGATAAATTGGTAAACAAATAAATAAATACCCCTCTACACATTTCTTCAACTCTCCACAGATATACACCAGCAGAGTTACATCCACATTTTTCTGGGTTACCATGGTTATCTGCTTCCCTTACTTGTTGAAATTGAAAAAAAAAAAAAAAAAAAGAAAAAAAAAGAAAAGAAAAAAAAACCCAAACAAATTACGTTTAATCAGAAAAATAAACATATTCTGCTGCATCCTATAATTCTCTTCTCCGAAAGTATCAAAGGCCAAGGGCAGTGGGATTCCCATGTCCTGGGCAGGTTTGGGATGTCACATTTCCAACATTTCCAACCTCTGGCCCAACTCTGCTGAGGTTTGGAGCCACATGGACTCAGAGCAGCCCTGCCCACGGAAATGGCTGAGCAGGAATTCTGAATTCTTGGGCCCCTGACAGAGGCCAGCAGTGCACAGGCAATGATAAAGCTCCTAATGCACACAAATTTGCAAGGCATGATGCATTTAATAATCCCTTGTCTGAGCGAGTTGTAAAGGAGCCAGCAGGAGAAATAATTAATTGACGTTAATAGCTCTCGGTGTGGTTTGTGTAGTGCCAGAGTTAAAAGATTAAATAATCTGGAGAGCTCCAAGTAGGACTTCACTCCACCACTCACATTGTGATTCTCTGCAAACCTGTGAGACCCTCAAACACCTGGGACCCTCAACAGAGAGCAAAAGTGCCAACAGCAAACTAAAAGAACCCAGCAATGAGCCCAGCAGGGGGAAATCTGCTTTCCACAGCACTGAGTCCACAAGGAGGGAATAATTCCAGAGTGCCTCCTGATCATCCTGAGTGATGGCCACTGATGGATCATCCTCACAGAGTCTTTTGAAGTCAAAATATTGATTTTGTATCACAGTGTGATACTCCCTGTGTAACTGGATGGAATAATGCAAATTGGTGTTATCCTCATGAGCTTCCTGCCCTTTTAATGCCACCTTGAAAACTACAATAAGGGTTATTCTCACAGGAAAATATGGTCAGCACCTACAACAGCTCTATTAACTCTTGGTTTCAACTGGTCAGTCTCCATATTTTATTTTATTTAGGTCACTTTTAGCTCCACCCTAGCACTTTGAAACCAGAAGGAATATTTTCTTCTGATAAACGAAAATTACAAGGAAAGAGAATCTATCTACAGGTGGAGGGCCCACAGAGATAACCTCAAATCAACTTATACAACCCATCACCTATTTTGAGCCAGAGTGTTTCTGAACATCATTCTATTAATAGAAAAAGATGTGACTCAAGGTATGACTTGGTGCGACCATTTATGAGCGAAGTGGTGGATTTAGCTCAGATCACTCAGTTCAAAGCAAGCCAAGAACCCAATTCTTATTTCCATTCTCTATGTGGCAGGCTGCCCTTTGCTTTCCACTATGGATCATTCCTGTAAGTGTCATTGTAATAGTCACCATTGTCAGAACACAAACATTTTATATCATAGGGCTGAATTAAAGAGGCACAGAGACTAATAGACCTTCTATCATATGGCAACAACTGCAGCAATCAGCAAGTTAAATGGAAACATTCAGTAGCTGCTTCCTAATGAAAACAATATGCTTACAGTCTGTTCTGCATTAATCACACTTACAGAAAGCTGAATTACAGTTCCCTTCCTATGGCAAATATTGCCTTAATAAGATATAGAGGTAGAGGGGGATCAGTGGAGTGAAAATGAAAGATGTGGGGGCAGGGTTAGTTGCTCTCAAGGAAAAAAATCATTGCAAAGCATCCACACTAGAAGAGAAAGTAACGGTCAGGTAATGTCTCCTGACTTGTCTTTCATTTCCTTTGTCTTGTGTGGAGGACAAGCAAGTGAGGAAACAGGTGCCAGCACACTGCCAGCCTTTCCCAGCTGTGAGGGATGCTGAGCACACCTTTCTGGCCCTGGCAGAACCTCCTCAGCAGCTGCATTCAGTTGAACACACACACCCCAGGGGAATATATGGACTTTTTTTAGCAGAGGGAAGTACTTGACTATGCTCCCCTCCTTTTCCAACCACTGTGCTTTAGTGCTTTCCCTGCTGCTGAAGGTGTGAGCAGCAGGGATGCTCAGGGAGCAATGAACCCAGCTAATTACTGATCTCAGGAGAAGGCAAATAAAATCCTCCTGAGTAGAGAACTTTCAATTCAATCATGTTTTCTACCTTGTTCTTAAATAGCAGGATTTTGTTTTTTTCTACTCCCTCAGCCCTTCCAGGGTTCAATTCAATTCCCAGTCCCCTGTCCATCTCTGTGACACTCCCCAGGGCACAGCAGTGTGCAGGAGGGAGGAACTGCTGGTCACATATCACCACACTGTGTTATGTCTCCAGGTGCAGGAGGGTGGGCACCAGCCTGGAAGAGACACAGGGCCAGTCTAGTCTCACCTTGTCTTATCTTCAAGCCCTGGGAGGCATTTGTTCACTTAGGGTGAGCTGGAAGTGTCCTCCCAGGGGCCTTTGCAGTTATTATGTTAATGAACTCAAGTTCTGCTCACCTATTGGTTGTCTATGTCCCATATCTGGTATTGCTTCCAGAATCAGCCACCCCCAAGTCCATAGATGGTCACTCCTCCCGTGTTTCTTGTCTTTTGGAGCTCTGCCCTCATACTGTGTTGGGTTTCTGGGTATTGTGCCTATTTTATTTCTTATTAAAGTGATTTTCCTTTTTGGGCACTCCACCATACTCACTCCTTTTCCTGCACTTTTCCTGAAATCAGGGAACCTAAAAAGACCTGTCCCAGTCCCCATGCTGAGACAAGTGACCCCAAACAGGGACTGGAACCCTGGCCCCTCAGATCTGCTCCCTCCACTTTATAAACCCTGACTGTTCATGCAGTGGTGTGAGTGGAGCTTTACAAATGTGTGAGATCGTATCACCGACCTTATATTTGTTAAGTTTCATTTTAGTGTAGCATTTATTTAATTTTTCACTTTTACTTATGGAAAGCAGTGCTTAAAGCACCCCATCTCACGTATCTTCCTTCAAGAGAGATATTACGAATTTTCTAAGGTCTAGAATAAAGGAATTATTTTTAAAAACATCAGGGACATAAGAACAGTAGGAGTTCTTGCTGGAATGCTGATCCATGTCGGCTGGAGTCCCCTCTAAAGTGCCCCTCACACAAAGCTGCAGCAGGTTCAGGGGCACACACCCCACAGATCTGCCAGCACACAATTCCTTCTCATGTTTTGTTCCATGGGAGAGAAGTTAACCCAGTGTTTGGTTCCAGTGTTTCTCTGTGTCAGCTTTGCTGGAGCCATCCCTGTCCCAGAGGCACTGCAGAGTGCCTCTGACATCACAGTTTCCTCTCATCCAGAGAAAAGCTCTCCTGGGAGGGAACTTTGTCCCAGAGGGATGGACCTAAAAGGGACAAGGAGCTGCACTTCAGCAGCACCTGAGGCTGAGGGGCTGCAAGAGAAAGGAGCATTGGTGGAGATGTCATTAACTTCCACCTGCTCATGGATAATTTTTGGGTTAAGGCAATACCCCAAACCCCAAAGGCACCCCTGAACCCTGAGCAGGGGACAGGACAGCCAGAGAATTTGCTACAAGCAGCAATAAAAACTGGAAACAGCTGTGGAGGTTGAGGGCAGCCTGAGCTGGAGCAGTGCTGGGATTATGGAGTTTAACTTCAGCAGAGAAGTAAGCAAGACAGGTAATTTTAGGGTTGGGGAAATCTGTAGAGTACAAAACATCACTACAGTCCTCTACAGATGGAGAGGTGCCAAACAGAAAGGTGAAAGCACTAAAGGATACTTGGGAAGGGGATCATAATGCAAATGTAGCTCTGTCTGTGACCGAACACATTTATATTCCTGGGAAACAGGCTGAATGAAGTGAGCTCACTTAGAACCTCCCACTTTCAGAGAAGTCTAATTTAAAAAAAAAAAAACTAACACAAACAGGGCTTATTGCATCACACCAATACTAATTTCAACTAGTGCTCCTAAAAGCTTTATGAAATTTTACACCATACCAGAAAGGATTAAGGTAGAAGAAGGTCCTACTGATTCTGTAACATTTACTCCATGAAAAATTCTGGATCAGGCAGGAACACCCCACTGTGAGCAGCAATGTATAGAAAAATCACCAGTCCTGCCCATGAATGGACAAGAGGCAGAGACCAGTGGAATTCATGTTTACAAAGTAAAAATTTGCCTAAGTTAATTTTTATTCCTCTGTGATAGGAAAGGTCTTTGGCATAGGGGTCAAGGTTTGACTCATACAATTTAAGTCAGAGTTGTACACTTTGGAAACCTGGTAACTGAGCATTATGCATGACAAAGAACTTCAGAGTTCTGGCACATCCCATGCAGGCATCTGTATTTAAATGTCAAATAACTGAGAACATATTTCAGCCACAATGAAGTTGTTCAAAGGCTAAACTATTCTCACTCTTATAATGTCTATATCCTGTCTGACATCTGAGTTTAAGTTTTAATTTTCCTAGGGAATCTTCTACCCTCTTTTTCTTCTGGAACAGACATGATCTCCTTACAGTGGTATTAGAAATACAGTAAGTAATCAAAGTAAGATAATTAGATTTAAATGCTTTGTTGTATGACAAGGGGAAAAAAATCAACATAAAAAGAAAATCTGCATTATAAACCACTACCAAATGCCAGATCCCACTGGCATTTTCCAGTGGAATAACTGATTATAAGGGGATTCTGTAGAAGACCAAAAAAATTGCAATGCTTTAGTCCACGATGGCCAAGAAAATATAATTACTTTACTTTTTGGTGTTCACCTCAACATTAAATATATGCAGAAATGAGGATGTGAACTAAATTTGTAGCAGGAGAATTACAGAGCAAAAGAATTGAAATATGTCCATGATTTTTGTTCCCTTCACCACACAAACCACTAAAATAGTAACCAGTTCTACAAATCCTGCACTGCACATTTGCTGAAATGGATCAAATGGGGGATGAACCAGCAGCATCCCTCTACTACTGACTGCCATGAAAGGAACTCTGTTTTCAGGCAAGACTAAGAAAGTTAAGCTTGTAAAAATAGCACTTGAGCAAAATCCCATCTTTCACTGCAAGAGAGCTGCAGGCACAAAATCCCTTGAGGGAAGTGCAGACTGCTGGATTTATTCCCTGCACTGCTCTGTTGCAGCCTGGAATTAGCACCTTGAGGCCTAATCTGAAATAAAATCACAATTATTTTATATAACTTATTATTAAATAACAACTAATCCTTAATCCTCACAAGGTGAACACTGTTGTTCTCCAAAGGTTTTGCACCTGCAGAGATGAAGCTGAAACCTTGCAGAGGGTTTGGGAAAGAATGAGTGACACGTTCCTACTTTCCTGTATTCTGGGAAATAAAGTAATAGTTGTAGATGAAGCCAAAACATAGGACTAAACCAATTTAGCAGCATTAAGGGAAATAGGTGTTGCACCATTGAGGTAGAGCAGCAAGTTGGGAAGAAGCTGATAGAGGAAAAAAAATTGAGGTATTTTGGTTTTTCTGCCATAGGTTAACATGTGGTAACCAAGTACTGAGACTTGAAAGAAAGTTTGTCCTTAGATAAGCTGAAAAAAATTTTAGGTATATTTTAACATGATGCTTGAAACTGAACTCCAAAACCTGATTTGACTTCCAGATGAGAAACTACAACCTAGGTGAAAATGGCAAAAATCCAGAATCTTCCCATCCCTTTTGCCTCTGCAAATCAACAGCATTTAATGCACTGCAGGAACTCAGGAAAACCTGGAAGAAAGTGGCCCTGCTCCTTCCAGTGACTCCTACCAGTCCAGTCATTAGTCACCTCCTCCTGGAGCCTGTTGAAATTTACCTCTCTGCTCAAATGGCATCAAATTTATGGGAACATCCCACTGCAAGCTCAGGCATGGAAAAGTCAAATTGGTCAAACAGGTGCCAGGGTCACATCAGGACCTGACCCAGAGCCCACTGAAGGCAGGCAGGGATTTCCAAAGGCTTTGAATTTAACACACACACAGAGTTGACACGTCAGGGAATCTGCAGGGAAGGCTGAGGAAAGATCCATTCGTCCCTACTGTTAAATAAAATAAACACTAGGAGAAGTCACATTAGCAGACATTTGTTTCGGTCGTGATCCAAAGCGAAGTAAATGAAAAAGGCACTTTTTTCAAACCTGTGTTCTTTATCTTGTCATCCTGTTAACAGGAAAAATCTATTTCTTGGGTTTGTGTATTTCTAAAATAAATGTTATACTTTAAGCTTCTCATTTCATTTAGTATTTTTATAATAATTACATACATAGCTTATGTCACTTGCCTCTATGTCCTCAAAGTATTAAACTAATTAATAAGAATCATTATAATGTTTTGCTTCTGGCAAAAATACTTCTTTTCAACACTGAAATTTTTAGTCTCCGATTAACAGAACAGTTTTATCACTTTTTTTAACCAAATTAATTTTCAGTTTATATGAAGCAAAAAAAAAAAAACTGGCTACCTTATTTGATTTGAGTGTATTAGCACAAAACTTTGGGTTCACTTGGGAATCCTTGTGAAAAATAATGTGTCACTTTTCAGACAAGCACAATAGAAATTCACTAAGATTAAAAACTGAACTAGAAGATATACCCTTCTCTTCCATCTTTTGAAGTGTTCTCAAAACCTTTTCTGTCGTATTGATGATCCACTTAAACTTTTTCATCTCAATCTGATTACTTTGTTCACACTGCTTCACAGATTAGCCCAAAAAAAAGACATTTCAGCCATACTGTTCAGCAAATGCCAAGAGCTCATCTTCATAACATCAGTGCTATGTGATTACTTACATCATATTTCCACAATGTAGAGGATTATACAGCCTGCTGGAAAATCCACTTATTTCACAATTAGCAAAGGAAAATTTTTTTTTTTTGGTTGTAGGAACCTACATGCATTTTTATCAGCTGAGTTCACTAAAAAAAAATAAAAAAAAAAATAAAAAACAGTTGGAAAGAAAAAAATGTCCATATTCTTTTCTCCCAGCAGATGTAATTAATCATAAATCACAGGACAGATGGAACTGTTGCAGAGGCTTGGAAATCTCCACAACACTCCCAAAGCCATTGCATTTGCTGTTTTGTGATAGTGCAAAACAAACAAAAAGTGCTCTGTATTCAAGTTCAATTTTCATGTTTATGTTTATCTGTCTATTCTGCCCTCAACACTGCTTGGTTTATTTCTTATTTGGCTTAAAGAATAGGCTTGGCTGGGATTAGGACAGCTGTGTTCCCTGCATTGCCAATTGTCTGCAGTTTAAAGTGCTCAGCCTTGATCCTCTGCTGTATTGCTGGTCCACCATGAATATTAGGACAGGCAGCTGTCACCACTGCTTGTTAGAACTTTTCTACCCCAATTTCTCTCTCTGCCTGCACAGCCCCACACAGCCTCGACTTCTGGCTTAAATCTGTGATGATCAGAGTTATTTCTGTCACAAATTGAATGGCCAAGGTTTGCTATGAATAATGCCCTGAACAAGCCTGAAAATATTCTGCAATGAGCTTCATCCTTCACCCCTGTGCTCTCAGATGTGCTCCTGAAAACTGGGTGAGGTTTGTCTGGTCTTCACCCCATCTCACCCATGAGTCCCTTTTAGTAATGGAACATCAAGCCTCAGATCATGACACTTTTAAAGATCCATAAAACTGTCTCACTATTATAGAACTTGAGCTGATCAAAACCAAAACTTTTTTATTTTTTCATCATTTTCAGGACTTGCTCAGCAATTTTGATCTTGCAAAGTTCTTAAGCAACATGAAGAGACTACAGAAACCCAGGGGAGATGGAAGTCTAATGAAAACCTCAGGGTTTAAACCTGCCTGATCCAACCCCTGGCACTGTGGTGCACCTCCCTGAAATGCTGTGCCTGGGCACCACAGCAGAGCTCCTGTCCCACACCTGAGCTCAGGGCGTTGATCTGAACAAGGCAGGCAGAATCCTGATTTCCTGCATGGTCCCCCTGCAACAGCACTGCACCCCCCCAAGACCAGGGAGATGTTTTCTATATAAAGAAAAGGGTTCCAGTTTCATCCCAGGACCTTTTAAGCGAACACCAGAAATGTCTTTGCTCTCCTGGCAGTAATTGGTCAATGCCAAGACAAAAGCACTGATAGGTGTCTTTAGCTGTTCCTCAAAACGTGGCTGTTCTCTATTGGGCTGTTTGCCAAAAAACCCACCCAAACCTTCCAATACTTAAGGAAGAGCACGAAGCTTCTCGGCACATTCTCGGGGTGTTGTAGCAGGTGCAGAAGGGGGTTCTCCTGCAGTGTGCATGGCTTTTGTTTTGAGTCATTTTCTTCTTTAATTAAAACCTTTTTGCCTTTACAAGACACTCCTGACCGTGCCATCTCGCTAATTATTAATTAGCCATTTTTGAGAAGCTGCTGGACAGCTGTCAGGGTGTGTTGGACCCTCGTGGAGCTAAAAACATCTGGCTTGGTGAGAATTCCAACAGTCCCTTTCCACTGTTGTCCACATCCTGGCTGAAGCTGTTCCCTGTTTCACCAGCACAGTGTCGTTCTGGTTTTCAGCCTTCTGATTTTGTTTGCATATTTCTACCGGAGTTTCTCACGCATTTAACATAAACAAAGTAAATTGTTTTTTCATTCCTCTCCGTGATGGATTGCTGGTTTGACCACTGGGATCAGAGGGGTATTCCGCTCAACCCCCCAATCTTTGATCAAATTCCTAATCCTATTTAAACCCCAAATCATAATAAACTTCCTCTTTCTCTCCTCACTTCTCAACCTGACTGGTGAGTGTCGTGACTGTGACAGCACAGCACTGCCTGGGCAGGGTTTAATCATCCCTCTCCCTCCCATCACTTCACTCTGAAGAACATTCAGGGTATTTCCGTTCACACACGAAATCATTTCCCCCCGATTTAAAAATAAAATATTAAAAATAAAGCCGTCAAATTCTAAAAACCAACCAGTGCTTGGAAAGCTGGCAGTTTCTCTTTAAATATTTCAGTGATGTATTCATTGATTAAAGTATTTCATGCCCAAATCTGTGCAATCAGCAGAATTACCATTACTCATCCCATCACTCACTCTGAATCACAAAATGCTACAGCTATGAAAAGATTAAATTTGTATTGGCTTTTGAGCATGAAAACTAAAATAAACACTTCAGCAATAAACATGTCAGCTAAGTGGCACTGCAGTCCTTTCCATAATCTGAGGGAAAATAAATGCTCACAAACTGTTTTCCATGTAGTAGAAGAGGTAAAATTACAGAAATGTCTGTTCATCTGCTTTTACATTAAAACTGACAGTCATGGAAATTTTTTTCCAAAGTTTAAGTCTGTTGATTCCATTTCAGTGATAAATGTCAGCACGTTTAACTTACACTTAAGTAACTTTATTAAGCACTAAAAAAAGCAAGAATATATGGACGTTCTAAGGACATGCTATCTTTACTTTTTGCTTGCCTGCCTGTAAGAAAATCCTACTGAATTACTTGTGTGAAGACTTGCAAATTTCATGTTAAGACATTTGTTCAATATTTTAAACCAGAGCATTTTAATAATTCAAAATTTGACAGAGAAATATAAACTAAAGGAATTTTCAAATAAAATTCCTCAAGCAATTTAAGTTATTTATGTCTCTTTTGATATGAAAACACCCAATTATTTTTGAACAACCTGGTGTCAGTAAAATATCAGAAGCTTAACAGCAGGACTGGAAATACAAATCTGTACCAAAACCTGAGGCTTGAGGAGGTCGTTCCATCAGCAGCATTCGAATTAAATTTTTCAGATGAGAAGCTCCTCTAGAACTTCAGTCAAATACTAAACAAGGACTGTAACAAAGCTGTGTAAGCACAAGAGTTTTTTATTCTTTCCATTTCCCTGATGTGGAAAATGAAAACCAAGAACCTTCTCCTATAATAAGATAATTCCCTGGGTTATTTCCTTAAATGTTCCCTGAATTTGATTGTTGATTCTAATCTAACCTTATTTCGACTCCCAACAATCCTTAACTAAAATGTTTACAAGCTGGAGAGCATACATTGTTTCTAATTAATTTACAATTACTTAGTTGGAAGTTAATTACATCCTCAGTCAGGACAACCCAGTTCACTACTACCAATTTACCTCAATTATTCAAATGGATTTAATTGATTTTTAATATATTACTCAGATGCAAACACAGACTGAGCCTGACGTCTTCCTTTTGCAAGAGAGACCCTTAGACTGCTTATGATTTGCATAACTTTGTGAAGACTTTTCTTCATTAAAAATAAGGACAATAAATTTTCAAATTAACTTGCTGTCAATAAAACACCCTCTTTTCACATTTCAGGCTCAAAACCCAGCCTTGCAAATAGCCAAGTGCTTTCAGCAAAGGGTGCAGCAGTCTCAGAGCACCAGCTTTCCTTCTTAATGTTTCTGAATGTTTTCTAGTTTGTTTGGGGGTTTGGGGAGGTTTTGGGAAGGTTTTTTGGTGGTTGGTTGGTTGGTTGGTTGGTTGGTTGGTTGGTTGGTTTTGCGGGGGGGGTTTGTGAGGGTTTTTTGTTTGTCTTTTTTGTTGTTGTTTTTTGGGGTTTGGTTTTTAAGTTGGTGGTTTTGTTTGGGTTTTTTTGGTTTTTTGTGGTTGGTTGGTTGTTTGTTTCGGGGGGTTTTTTTGTGAAAAAGGTTAGATTTTCCATTGGGACAAAAGTCTTTGTCCAGGCAGTACAAGTGTTCTAAACATGGGTTTTACTGACAATTCCCTGCAGCAGCCTGCAGAGCAGATCCAAAAGTACTCCCCAGGAGATCAGCAGGGTGCAGCTTTAGGTTTCTAACTCTTGGGAAATAAATAAAAAATGCTCAGGTGGAACCCAATCCCAATGTCCAGCTCTGCTGATGACTCAGATAAACCCCATTAAATTCATTCTATTTTATTATGCCAAAATTCTCATTTGCAAATTGAGGATAATTTATGGAGCAGACTGAGATCCTGTGATAAACAGCCCTGAAGAAGAAGCAAGTGCTACTGCTGATGAATTAGGCATGGCAACACATCCTTTGAAAACAAAAACAAACCCCAAAAAAAGTCCGAGTGACTCTAGATACAGCACTGCATTCCCCAGGATTTGCATTAGCACTTTGATCCAACAAACTCTGCATTTCTTTAGAGGGAACAGAACAGCTTGTCTCCACACTCTATTGTAATTACCACTAAACTGCATTGGAAACTTGGCAATTCTGAATTTCATAACACCCATGACTGACGTTCCTAATTAATACTATTGTTTTTCTCCTCTGGCTGAGTTTCCTGAATGCCAACCTCCATAGCATAGACTGAAAACAGACATTAAAGGAAATAACATCAATGTTAATCTCTAGCACAAATATATTAAATGCCTCAGTAACGCACAGAGGAAAGGACAGCATTCCTATAAATAATGGATCATTGCAGCCTGATAATCTTTATCCTCCTTCACTAATAAGATGATAATCTTTCTCCTCCTGTGTCCTTGCCTTTGAATTTCAGTGCTGCAGTGGCTGAAGTGCATTACCAGCTCTCCCTCTCATCTGGCTTTGAAATCTGTAAATAAAAGACCCTTCCAAAAGAGGAAAGCAAAAGCAGCCTAATGAAGATACAATGCAGAACACTCTGCTGCATTAGGCCCTGATTAATTCTTTTTACTTTCTGTCATCTGAGTGCAGATCTGAGGCCAGGAGAACTCATAAAGTTATGTATTTGGTTCGTGCTGCCTCGCTGGGGAGAGAGCTCTAATGTGCAGCAGAGATCACAGATCTCCAGGGGATCCCAGCCTTCCTTGCAGAGGCACAATCAGCATATTCAAAAGCAGCTCTGAGCTGACATCTCTGCACACTTCACTCAGGAGCAGTGCTGGGCTTTATTTCTGCATTTCTCTGTGCTGGAGAGGGTCTGTAAGAATAGCAACTGCTCCTGGTTTCACAGCCAGACTTTGTGTGGCAGGAGAAAAATATTTATTATATTAAAAGTTCCTCTCATTTGAGAAATACTAACCTGGCTTTTTATCTTTCATTTGAAATAAGAGTCTTGATGCAGGTGGTGGGGGAAAAAATCATGGAAAGGAAGTGAGTAGGATAATGTGAAAAGCAAATTGACTATTAGAGGTGCGCTGAAAACTATTTTATTTATAAATACTATTGTGAACTGGTCTCACAAACAGGCCAAAAACCCACAATATTTAAGTTGAACCCAAAGCATCCTACAAACCCATGATGTCTCACTTTGGCAGTTCTAAGGAGGAATAAACAGTCTCTTTGCTGAGATTGGGAAGTAGAAAACGACCTTAACTTGGTGAGCCAAGAGCAGTTGGAAATCAGCAAAGTTTTGCTTTAATTTCCCACAGACTTCCAGCAGTCCAGATGTTAACACCTCTAAGATTTAGGTCCAAAATTTAGAATAATTGGTTCTGACAGAATTAAGCTGAAATGAAATGAAAAAAATCACAGTGGTGACTGTACCTTACATATTTCACATACTGATCAAAAATATTTGAAGTAGAATATTCTACACACTAAACCACCCGTATTTCTTTTCTAAATTGGGCAGATCAGCTCTGCCTTCACAGACCTCCCAGGAAAAGAAATTTGATGGAACTTTCACACCTGTCTCTCAGAACTCAAGTTATAAAGAGTTAAATTAACTCCTTGGTGCAGTGAGCTGGCAGGCACTGAGAAGCATTTAAAGAGAGTTAGAGATTCAGTCTAAATGTTGGAATAGTGTGTGGAAAGCTCAGTGCCTCCTGTTCCTAACTCTGCAGATTGCTTCCAAATGTCTCACTTCCACGAGAACCAACACAACCCCAAAATAGAGCAGCAAGGCTTGGAAATGCCATTCAGCAGTGGCTGCAAGAGTTGGGAGCCTGGTGTGCACTGAGAGCCCAGTGCACGTGTGATTGATTGCAGGGTCTGTTCTGTTGGAGCCTGAGCACAATATGTGATGGGTTTTTTTTTTTTTCCTTTTTCCATTTTAGCCCATGAAAATGTTAAAGGTACCAATGTGTGTTTGCCTACTGAGTTCCAGGAAAACCTCACAAATTTCAATGCGCTGAACGTGTCAGTTTAAGTCAATCGTGCTTTGTTAAATAGTTGTGATATGCTTTTGGCTTATATTTTCACTTCTAAATGTGTATCTAAGTTGAACTGAAGTTTCAAAACAGAATAATTAAATCAACTTGGGGGAAAAATGTTCCAGATTGAAAATACACAGACTAAAGCAGGTGCTTTCTTGACTTCTAAACTTTAAAGCATTCTGAGTTGGGAGTGTCCCTGTGGCAAGTTCCCTATTGCTTATGGTTTCAAATTCTGCAGACTGTTATTTCCTGTTAAAATGACTTTACAAAAATTTCTTAAATGTCATTTTGCTTCATTTTCAAACCATATAAGTAGGAAATGCCAAATGCACTTAAAGTCCTAGTAAATGCCTTACCTACAACCTTGCAAATATCAAGCAGAGCATCCACCCTCAGATCTTGTTTTGAACACTTCCCTTTTTTCCCAAGGTCATTCAGTCAGCACAACACTCAAAGACCAAAAGCCTCTGCATGTCAGAAGCCTTTATTTTTTCTTGTCTGCAATGTCATCTCCATCAAAGTCCGCAAAGAGCTTGGAAGAGGCTCCAGTCCCTTTGCAGCCCAGCATTTTGTGGTGTGTGGTTTGAGAGAAGCTTTTATCAGGAAAAGTGTCACAAAAAATTTCTTTCTGAGCCCCATCAAGTTCTGTGCTTCACTATGGATACGTTCCTGGAATACTGAATATTCCCCTTGCAAAGCTTTGACAGGCTGGGGCATGTGGCACTTCTAATGATCTTTGTCTTCTACCCTTCACCCCATGACACGTTTTATCCTCCCATTCCTCTCCTGATATCCCATACCCAGGGTCCCTGTGCTGTGAATTCCTCTGCAGAGCTCAGTGCAGCTGACAGCAGCCTCTCTCTCTCCTCATCCTTGGGGCTGTGCTGTGGGAGCTGCACTCCATGGCAGAGACAGCCCGTCCCTGCAGACCCTCTGGTGACCAAATCACAGCAAGACTGACAGAAGTGACACCAGGGACAAACACATCTACTGTCATTGGCTTCTGCAGAAAATGTTTATGATTCAAAAGTAGT
>VWZU01017937.1:678841-700483 GCA_013397095.1 Sterrhoptilus dennistouni | reverse complement strand
GAAGTAAAAGACAAAAAAAAAAAAAAAAAAAAAAAAAAAAAAAAAAAAAAAAAAAAAAAAAAAACCTAAATGATTGAACAAACTATTAACAACAAAAATACTCAACCACCACTGTTTCAGCATGTTCCTTTTGCCCTTTCTGCTTTTCTCTGGTCTTCTCCTGTTTTGTTTTCTTTTTCTCTTTGCATCTAATACTTCTGACATGATTCCTCTTACTTACTCCAGCATGACTTTTAGTGTATTTATTCAAAGTTATATGAAGTGTAGGCACTTTATTTATTTAATCTTTTGTAATTCGTCTTCTCTTTTGAAAAGGACCGTGACTGCATTTATGAAAATGTCTGTAGTTGAGTGCACAATGTTTTCACTGCTGGTTTGGGAAATGTCCTTCCCAACAGAAGCTGCAGGATTACAGTGTGTGGATGCCAGGGGAAAAGCTGCAAAACTTAGGGAAAGGATATCAATGTGCAAGGATGGGAAACTCTAACCCAGGCCAGTGTTATACAAGAGAAAAGAGATTCAGCAAAATAAGGAACTATTCTGGAAATGCAGCAATCCCCCAGGAGAGTTTCACCAAGAGACAAAACATAAGAGGAGTAAGAGAAGATTTCAATTTTCACAGAAAACAATTGTTTCTCAATATTGCAGTGCTGGCTGGAGAGAAAAGAGACCAGGCCCCAGGTAAACCTGCTCTAACTCCAGGAAGACTTACAGTGACATGGAGATGGCAAGAAGTTTTTTACTTAAATAACATAATAAGCATCTCCAGCTGATAAACTGATATTGAAGAAAAAACACAGCAGAAAAACAGTAAAAGGAATCTTTTTTTCTCCAAGGATTCATGAGAAATAAAACGATCAAGGGAGAAGGAATAGATGAACCTGCAGGAGATGACCAATACACACCTAGGAGTTATTGCAGGAGCACTGCCAATAACAAAAGGATCCCTTTTAATATCTGAACTTATTCTTATTCTTCATGCTTCATGAGGGGGCGGGGGAAAGGAGGAGGGAGAGTATAAAACCCTGCTTATTTCCAATTAGAAATCAGGATTTCAAAGGCCAAATCTTGTTCTCAGCAAATGCATATAAATCTGTGGTTAATCTGCCTGCCAGACAGCCATTTTAACAGCACACTTCCCCAAACAGCAATCATGGCACAGTAACTGGCACCTCTTCTCAGAGACACTGCAGATTACCTCAGAAATCACCAGCACAAAGCAATGAAGCATGAAATATATGACCCTCCAGGTGAACATTGCCCTATCTCAGAGCCTCGTTTGTAAGCTGAAAATGTACCATATAGGCTCTTTTATGGAGACTAACATTTAAAATGCTAATGCAAATGGCATGCAGGGAAACAGGCACTTTGAACACACAAGGGCATCCTCAAAATGCAGGGACATCACTGCCAGTCCTTTTGGGAGGTGTGTGATGAACCTGAGGTATGTGTTAAACCAGGAGCTGGTGCACAAAGTCATGTTGAGCTTTGTTCAGCTTCAGCCAAACCTCTGATTTCTCACCTGCTGTACTTCAGATTTTTCTAGAGGAGGTTTTAAGCTGCTTTTTTCCTGCAGAATGCCAGCCTGGGCTTCAAGTGAGCAACACCTGATCATCTTTGTATCTCCCCTATGGTATGCAATTAATCAATATCCTCATCCTTGTAGATATATCTCAGCCTCATCCACCCTTGCTGGCACTGTTTGCATCCCAGGGCATCATTTGTGACAATTAACAGCTGCTTGTTTTATCAACTTGGCTTCAAATCGTTGTTTTGAACATGTTCTCTGCATTATGTATGTAAAGAAGTGATGAACCATGGTAAAAAAAAATTATGTTAACTCTGAATAGAGCAAAGACTTGAGAATACAAGTGTGCTCAGAGCTTCTGGGGCATTGGAGAACACTAAAGAAATAAAACATAACATTACTCAGAACTGAACATGGTGAAGCTTAACTGTGCTGAATTTTATCAGCACTTAATTTGTATCAGATGAAAATATTACAGAACTGCAAATTAGTATCAGTTGAATCTGGCAAAAGTAAAATTTGACTGTGTCTTTAAAAGTTTTAGATGTGGTAAAATTTAGCCTCTTCTGGCTCCATTATTACAAGAAAGGCCAACTGAAAATTTGATATATAACAGATGGACATAATATAGCAGCAACATGGATAAGACAATGAGAGCAAAAAGCTTTGTACCATTACAACAACAACTTGAATAAAGCCGTGAGGTTTAAAGATTACCTCTCCCAGCATCTGAAAATACAGAGATAATTGAGTCTGATCTTCTTCAAAGCTTTCCACCCTCCTAATGAGGTCTGATGGATTCAGCATTGAGGATTTAACAACAGGTGCCTTTACATGATGTGGCCACACTGCACAAACAGCACCTGTGAGTGTCCTCAGGAGTGCTAAAGGAGGCCTCACTCTGCTCCCTGCAGCAACAGCTGCCCTGCTAAAGAAAGAAATAAATTCTCTTGTCTAATATTTACAACTTGCCCAGGCTCTGGCCTCGACCCCAAAGCAGGAGTTTGTTTCTATCCCAGTTATTGATTTATTCTCTTCCCAGTTTGGGGGTTCAGCTTGCACTGTTTGCTGCAGCTTGGTGGGAAAATCAACTCTTTCTCAATCCAAACCAGCACATCAAGAGATGCCAATCAATAGTTAAGAGTCTCAGCTCAGTGACTGTCAGCATTACCCATCACTGTTTATTTTCATGGGTTTAAAGAAGAAACACCTACATGGTGAATTACACAATCTGGAGTTTGTTAATAGATGATCTAATAAACTGCATTACCCTTAACCAGCTAAAACTTATAAAATGCATCCTTTGACTTAATAAACACGCTCTAAATCATAGATAATGCTCCTATAAATCTTTCAATAAAATACTTTGGCCACTTGAATTATAAATGACACATCCAAAAAGTGTTAAATACACCCAACTTTCCTAAACAAAAATACATCCACAACTCCTAAAACCCAAATGAGAACTTGCTCAGGCTGCCCAGGAGCAGTGTCTGTGTGGGGTGTTTTTTGGGGAGCTGTGACAGTGGAGCTGCAGGGGCTGAGCACCATCAATCAGAGCCCTCTTGCTGCAGGAGGCAGAGCAAGGAACAGTGCTAAGCATTTTTCAGAAAATGAATAATAACCCAGGTACCTGGCACCTGCGTGTGACGTGAAGCATTACAAACAAATGAGGAGTAATAGAGCTTACTGGGCATAAAACGTTACTGTTTGATAAAAAAAAGTGCAGAATAAGCAAACTAGAAGTAATCACCCTGAGCACTTCCACCAACTAAACAACCTTTAAACTTTCTGAGGTCCTACAAAATAACATGATGGATTAGCATCTGCAGGAGGCTATAAAGGGAAATGAGACAGAGATACTTTGAAACGATCCCAGAATTTTTAGTCTTACCTTTGCTCTGTTACTGTTCAAATACTAAAATATTGAGTTAACTATTTTAATGGTCCAGATCTTCCTATTGTGTTCCCCAGGCTTTTAAAGTGCTTGGAGAAATGTTATTCAGGCTTGAGGCATTTGCCAAATTAATGTCTGGAGACTGCCAGGCATTTTAAAAAGCAGTGCCAATTAAATATTTCCTTATATTGCATATTATTGAATATACCTTGCTAGAGATCCATCTTGCTAACAGTCCCCCTGCTTAGAACTTTAAAGAGAAAAAAAAGGAGGAGGGAAAAAAAGACTTTTTAAAGGAAGAACAGGCTGATCCATGTGCAGATGGAAGGTGTGCAGCTGGATACTGTTCAGAAAGGTGAGCAGTTACTGCATTTGCTGGGGAAAATGTTGCCAGTTTGCTGAGAGCTTCACTGCAGAGAGTTGGAAACCCCATTTTGCCATAGAACTATATTCATTATTCCTTAGAAATCAAAATTGAACTTGGATTCATCATTACCAGTTCCTCGATTTTAGCAGACAGCAATTGCTGCCATCATATTTTACAATTTGTTGGTTTGGGGATTTTTCATCTGCTTTAGACTCTTGCTAAAAATTCTTTGTACCTGTTTTGTCTTTCCAGAAAAATCCTGCTCATATGTCCCAATGGGTTGAGAGAATTTAGGGTCCCTTCAGTGGAAATACTCTATATTTACATTAATAACCAGAGGAAATTTCTTGGTCACTGATTCCAGCCACTACGTAATAAATTCCACTTGGAAAGGAGAAATAATTCACCATATACATGGAGGAACATCTGAAAAGAAAGATCCTTGGAAAAGCATTTAGATTCCCCAACTACGTCACCTTTAATTTAAATCCAAGGACTTGGATTTTATCATGGGTTTATATTCCATATTCAGGCTTAGAAGAGCAGGCAGAGTAAAGAGAACTTGAGCAAACACTATTTGCTCATCTTCCAGAATGTTTGAAGTTCAGAAAGCTGAAAAATTGGAATTTTGGACAGCCACTGCCATATCCTTTTGCTTTCATAAATCACAAGCTGTGGGGAAAGAAACCAAATAAAGGCAAACTTATCTTACTTTATTTTGCCCTGAGAAAGGTAAGAGAACAAAAGTTCTGCCATTCCTAGAGGACAAGAAGATTGAATAAGGCAGGGCAGGTACACAGAGCAGTGCCTACATGTACAACTGACTGGTATCAAAATTGGCTGTCTTATTTCCCCTGAAATTAAAGTGCATTTCTAAATGCTCTTTAGAAAACAATACAGTGCCAGTCTGTTCAGAGAGAAGTGAGGGATTCAGTAGGCAAATTTACATTTGGCATAGTTGAAATGTTCACACTGAAAGAAGTGAGAGCCTTTGTGTTTTGAAACACAAAAATATCACACTGCAGGAAAAAAAGAGAGAAAGAGACAGTGGGAACAACTGAGTGATGGACTGAGAGATAAACATTGTGCAGTATTGCTCATCCAGGCAGCCAGCAGCACTAAATGAGGCTCCCAAATATCACTGCTGTGGTGATTAACAGCCTTTCCCACCATTTAAAAATCATTTCTGAAACTCTAAAGTGGATGGATTTCTCCCCACTATAATTAATCCCTCTATGTTTAATTGCAGGAAGCTACAATGGCTTTTTCAATCCGGCATTTTCAAAGCTTGAACCTGCTCTGAGCTGTGAGGGGCCAGCGGCCACTGGTGTGTGCAGGTGATGGAGAAGCTGCTCCCAGCAAACACCTCAGATCTCCAACAGCCTCAGGGGGAAGGATGCTTTAGGATTTCAGTTTTATATTTTTCATGTATTTGCAATCCTGCAGTTCTTTAGTGTAGAACTCTAAACTCTACACACAGTGTCAGATGCTGTTCTCCCGTTTTGGTCAGACACAACAATTCCCCTCCAGGGAATCAAGGACACCTCACTGCCTCAGGCCCTGAAAGATGGAAACAAAAGTGAGTTGAGGGAACAAACTTGGTCTGAATGACTTCATTACCTGAAGCTGTAATTGGAAAATTAATCCCCAATAGGCCGAGCTTATCAAAGTGTGAACACCTGTGACCATTGTCCATTTTGGGTGGTTTTGTCTGCCCTAAATGTACCTGAAGAGCCTTCAATAAATAGAACTGCTTTTTATTCTCTGAACTCTGTCTGGCCTCTGCTTTCAAGTAGCCACAAAAATCATCAGTTTAGTACAAGGAGAGCAGCTGGGTCTGAGCTCTGATGGGGCAGCACAGAGCAAAGGCAGCAGTGAGAGAACCTTTGGGCACAGTTTGCCATGACCAGCCCAGGGTGGTGGTGGCTGTGCTGGGGGTGAAGTCTGCAGAGCTCCTGCAGGGTCACAGCCCTGTCCTAGGGTGGCTTTGTGACCCTTGTATCCCCAGCAGTCTGTTCTCTTTGTGCTGTGTGTTGAGTTCTGTGCCTTTAACACTGGTTTTGAGAGCGAAGCAGGGAAAGGAGAAGTGCACAGTTTGTTTTGAAAAGCAGTGTTCACTCTGGTGTGTTCAGCTGAGGCACAGACAGCAGGGAGACAGAAATCTTTTTTGCTTTTAGTTAGGTTTAACTCTGAGGCAGAAAAGCTTGCTGGACAGCTTTTTTTGCTTTTTTTTTTTTTTTTCCTTGGGCCTGTTTAACCCTGCTCTGGACTGAAAAACCCAGAGGAGCACTGAGATCTCACACCTGCAGCCCACCAGAGCCTGGACCTCTGGAGGGGCTGATGAGAGACTGAGTGAGCTGGGCTACCCACAGCAAGGACTTTCTCAATTTACCATCTCACTCCAGAGCAAAAGCTTTTATTGTTTCATATTATTCATTCTTTAGGCTTGTGGGCACTTTTTTTGTTGAATAAATAGTTTTTTCCGCTTTTCTCTGAGGAGGTTCTTTTCCCACCGGTTGGGGGGAGAGGCTGTTTGGGTTTGCTCCCCAGAGAAACCCTATTATGGGGTTTTCTCCCATATTTGCCCTAAACCAGGACAAGCCCTCACTGCAGCAGTGCACAGACATCTCCCCCAAGAACCACCAGAGATAAAGACTAAAAATCACTGAGGCCATGACAGCAATACCATGCTCTGTTTGCAGATCTCCCTTTTGTTTTTGCCAAGCTGCTTCTTGACAAGGAGAGAGCAGAGCAGTAGCACCAATGTTCCCTCTCAGCAGCTCCAGGCACTCCTTGCCATGAGTTTGCAAGTAATGCAAGGGCTGAATTCTGCTATTTTTGTCCTTTATGGCTTTAATACACAACACCAAGATCACCAGTGTTGCCACAACCTCTGGCACCACTTAAATGTTATGTAGGTAAATAACAGAGATAAACTACAAGTAGTACAATATAGGGGGGAAAGGGAAGTTAGCTGAGAGCTCCCACACCTCTAAATAAAAAAAAAAGTTTTGGTGTTATTTATGTATGCATTGTTATTTATGCAGCACTGAAAAGGCTTGGATTATTTCTGTATTGGCAATATGGCAACTTGGCATTTCCCAAAGTCAATAATATAAATCTGAATTTTGTTAAAAACACAAGGCCTCTGGACATTGTGAGAGGTATCAGTGCATCCTTCTGAGCTTGAAGGTATTCACTTAACACAACTTCACCAAAAATAACTAAATTCACAATATCATCATTGCAGCACATCACATCAGCTTTTTCAGTCTCTGCCCAAAGATTACCTCCCTTCATTAACTTTGTTCTTTTACAGCAAAAAATACACAAAAAGCTCGTATAAACAGACTGCTGAAATGTTCTCTTTGTCACTAGAACAAATTTTCTCTTTGTCACTTGTTAAAAAGACAAAAACAACTTTCAGATCCTAACCCACACCCAATTCCCCATGCACAGAATAATATGAGCTTAATAAGTTTACATCCTTTCACACACATGCACAGAGACTTTCCAGAAATAATCACCTTTTTTTGGTGCTGATGAAACACTGAAAAAGCCCTTTGGGGCACCCAGAACTGAACTGGCTACTGGGTGTTATTTACCTTCCTACTTCAGTTTATTTGAACATCCCAACTTAGAAATAAGGGCCGCACTGCCAGGTAACTCTGCCTAAAATGCAGAGTGAGGGAACTAAATTGAGATAGATGTTCCTGAACCTCAGGATTGCTCTGTGCAAGGGAGACCCTCCTCTCACATCACCAAAAACACTCCCAGGTGCTCCTCAATGTCTGCCAGGCAGGCACAGAGCCCACAGCTCACAGGAGAGGATTCATCCAGAGCCTGGAAAGGATCTCTAGTGTTGCATCTCCACAATTCCATTTGAGCCATCTCTGTAAGGTTAAAGATTCACCTCTAGTTGACTTTGCTCCCTGAGCTCTTGGGTCCACATCTCGAGTGTTCCAACATCTGCTGGGACTGGAAACTGTCTCAAGGGGAAAAAAAATAATAATAAAAAAAGATAAAACAGCAAAGTGTCCTATGACCTGGGAGCTGTCACTGTGCATGACAGTGACAGTGCATGGCTGCTTAAGACTGGCAAACAAAGTAAACTTCAGAGTTTTCATGGTTGTTAGGAGGGTGTCACAGGAGCTGGCAAGACTGAGGTTGGGGGAAATGACCCTTTCCTTGTGTTCAGAGCTTGTGAACCCAAAGTTGTGCCCAGTTTGGGGCCTCACAGTCTGAGACAGACACTGGCACAGCCGAGCCCGTGCAGATGTCAGGGACTGCAGCCCTGAGGACTGAGCAGGGACACAACGGGGATGGTTCAGCCTTGGGAAGAGGCAGCTGATGGAAGTCCTGGCTCCCTTCAGCTCCCTAAAGGCATTTTTTGGGAAAGGGAGACAGAGCTGGACACAGGGGCACAGCAATGAGAAGTACAGACACAGCCTGGAATATACAGGAACTGCTGACTAGAAAGAAGGAAAACAAATTCAATCAGGAATATGGTCAAACATTGGAAGAGAGGTCCAGAGATGTTATAGCAGAGATTCAAAACTCAGCAGAGAAAGTGAATAAAAGTATGAATAAGCAAGTGCAAAAAAAAATCCTTCAAATGAACATCTGTGTCTTCTGATAACATTCTGAGCCTTTTAGTGTGTTATTCAAGAACCAAAACCCAGTTGTGCCGAGCCCCAAAACTGAGATAAGTTCATCACTCTGAAGTGTTTACAAGATGGAGTTACAATGACAACTGATAAAACAGCAAAAAAAGCAGAGATTAACAATGGAAGTGCTCAGAACAGAAACTCAGCAGCAGCACCATCACAGCACGTCCTACACACCGTAATTAATTCATCCTGGTATCCAAAATTTCAACAATCTTTTCAGCATGCTCAAGTACCTTCAGAGAATGAAGCCTTTGTAAAAGGAGAACGTAATTTCAAACTCAGACTCCAGTGATGACTGAAGACAAAAGCTGAAGGTGCACTGGTTAAAGACCCTTGTCATGGCCTTATTACAATAATAAGGCTGCCAGTGGATGGAAATTAAAGGCATAATTGTCCTCATTGAAAACTGTTCAATTTCTGCAAGCTGGGATTCTCTTTCCCCTGCATGTTCCCTCCTCATATTAAAAAAAAAATACCCTCTGTAATCATAAATGCTCCTATTCAAGAGCAAACTCTTTTCTTTCACCACTTTAAACTATTAAATAGCTGCCTATTTTAATATTGCAATGGATTGGAAATCATAGCTCTCTAAAAAGCAAAATACAGTGTCCTAAGATTTACTCTCTCTTCTAAAATGCTGATTTCTTGTAGACAAATAGCATTCTATTCTGTGTCAATTTATTCTAAAGGGAGAAAATAAACCAAAGAAAATGTATTATACACATAGCTGGACCACAATAACACAAAGTTTTACCTTTGGAAAAGCTTGGATTGTTTCCTTACCTTGGACTTTGCCTTTTTTGCATTGCTAATCTTGTTAATGAGCTGCATTTGCTCTGAATTTTGCATCATGAGAATCACCAGACTCACAAGGTCCTCAGTTTGTCTATTGGTTATAGAAGAGTATGTTTGACATTGGGAAATAGTGATATGCCTTGAAAAGGTAAAAATTTAACACTTTCCATTAGGGTCAGTGGTACAACAATACTTGTCAGTGGCTTTAAAACATGAGGATCTGCACTTCATTTTATTCAATTTAATAATAATAATAAATAATAATAAAAAATAATAATAAGAAGAAAACACCAAAAAAAACCCCACTAAATGATGTCTCTGCTGATTGCTGTGTCTCTCAGGCTGACCACAGAGTGACCAGCCACACTTGCAGAGCTGGAATCGTGACCAGCCCAGCTCCAGAGTTTTCCATTCCCTTGTGCTCCTCCCAGGATGAGCAGCACACCTGAGCACACAGGGAACAGCTGGGGAGTCTCATCTCACACCTGTGGATGCTGAGATGACATTTGCTTTCAGCCCAGCTCCCAGCACAGCTCCATTTCTGCACCACCAAGGACAGGGAGGAACGATGCTGTCAGTCACCCAGCCCCGCTCCTGATGTGCTCAACTTCTGACAAACACAGTGAAAGAACAAACCCAAACAGAGCTGAGGGCAGGCTGTGTTTAAAATGCATCATTTCTAATACAGCTGTAAAGCCTGAGTTCATCTGTGCCCTCCCCATCCCCTGAAGGGTGCACTGCTCTCCCTGCAGCCCCAGCACTGCAACCTCAGTGCCTGGAGGGGTGTTTGCATTGAGGTTTTCATTCCAAAATCCCCTGCTAGAGCCTTGCTGTGCCACAGTATTGCTCCTGGCATCCCCTTTTCAAATGAGTCAGTCTTAATCTTTTGATTTCGAGTAAATGATTTGAAGCTCCTCAGGTAGGAAACACTGCAAAATAAAAATTCTCTATACTCCTTACACATTGTAGGGGTAGATTTTGGATCACTTCAGTAATCTGCTGTAAGACTGGATCAGGCATCATAAATGAGTGTCTTTTGGGGGACTTCTTATAGAACCCCCCTCTCAGAGTCCTTTCAATGATCCCCAATGGACACCAGGCACTGGGAATAGCACAGGCTCAGAGCCTGAGGAGGGCAAACTCTTACCAGTCTCACTGTTGATTTATTGCAGCAGAAATGTCGTTGATAAACAGGACCCACACATCACAAAAAGCAGAAAAGGACTTTTTTTTTGGCTCATAGGGGACATACAGAACACAAGGCTTGAAATGGAAGGTCTTTAAGAAGGAAAAGGGTCTGAGCTGAAGGTTAAATATATGCACAACATGCACTGGGAGAGTCTGTGGCTCTTGGACTCCATCCTAAACCTTCAAAGTTCTGAAAAAAATACAGAATATTTAAGTGCCCTAAAAAAGCTCTTTAAAAGGATCCATATGACCCCCAAGCAGTGTGTCTGTGTTATGAAGGAGCACCATCACACTCAGAATAGAAGCTCTTGCATTTAAAATTCTATGTTTGGCCAAAAAAGAAAATACATATTCCTTCTCCCTTGTTACATTTATGTGATTTCCACACTGCAAAGAGGAACAATTGGCAGAACTGATGGCACTGAGCACTTTGAGCTTACCTAACACACAAAAATAAATGCTCTGTAAAATAATCAGGTGTAAGTTCTTACAAATCAAGAGACAAAAAAACCCTTTCCTCCCCCATCCCAATTAATCCGACCTTGAACTGGTATTTCTAAGCAAAACTAGACAGGGGAAATGCCGCTGAAAAAAATAAATCTTCCAGCACTTTCCCTCTGTAAGTGGTTCAGACAAGACTGAGAGGCCACAGAATGAGTAAAAAAGGGACAGCAGTGGACGAATGAAATGGGCACAAACATGTTTCCCTGTCCTCATTATTTCTGCAGCAATTTTTCAAAATGCTGTTGACACCATAAAAGTCCCCAGGGAGAACATGTTAAGTAAAGGGAGAGCAGCTCCATTTATCATTAAGGGGACAGCAAATTTGCCTGTAGAAATTATGCCAACCTGCTAATACAGCTAATCAGGAATTGGTGAAACCAGATCTTGCTATTACAAGTCAAGGCAAATCACAGAATTTCACTCTGATCACTGGGGATTTCAGAGTTGTTCATTCTGGGGAATATGTTCTGCATTGCTACAGCCAAACTTGGGGTGAACTGACCAAAAACCACACTAATAACAACATGGGGCAGGTGAATATTTTACTTTGAGAAACTCGAGTTCCCTGTCTAATCCTGGGAAAATAAAGGAAGTTTACAAGGCTTTGTACACAAAAAGTGCATTATAGCAGAGAGATAGTGTTGCAGCTGAGGTGGGAAAAGATGTTAAAAATCTGTTTTCCTAGGATCTGAACTTCAGATAACTCACTTCCTTTTTACATTACCATTCTTCAGGAATTAATTAAAACAGAAAACCAGAGGAGGGTGAAACCAGATGAAAGGGCATCCATAGGTAAGAACAGGACCTCTGCAAAGCCACTTCATCTCTACTGCTCACTTTCAGTTCTATCCTTCACAATGGAAAGAAGGCAAATCAAGATGTCCTTTTTTTGACAGAGCACACAGAATCCAGGCCTTTGCAAGCACAGGCAAATATTGCAATGCCTCAGTTTGGTTCTGTTGGGTTGCAGCTGCAGATGAGACTTTTGAGGCTTTGAGCAGAGTCTTTGAGAACCCAGTGAACATTCTGTAAAGGAGGCGCAGGAATTTAACTACATTCACAGGCTGGGATGTTTATTCCCTTTTCAGAAACACAAATCCCACCATTTGCTTTACTAATCTTTTTTTTTTTTTTTTCCCTGCTTTCCATTTATTCTATTCATTTAGGAAGGTGTGCTCTGTACCCTTCCAGTTTTCTCCAGCTGGAACTTCCCACCACAACTGGTCAGTCTTCTTGTGCAGAGAAGAGTTTCTCTTACAGCTCCTGCACAAGTGGTGAAGGGATGTTTCACCCTGTTCTTTATGCACTGGCCAGCTTCCTAAACAAAGGCAATTAATTAATTCCACACCTTTTCAGAGCGACCTGGGATAATCCTGGCAAATGCCATATTTTGGATATGGGTGGAATAAGCATCTGCTCCACAGCAGGATGGGTTGGGCAGAGCAGCACATGGAAATCAGAGTCACTGGGAAATCAGTCATGCAGCAGCTCAGAAACTGTCAATAATGCACAGATAACATGAGGATGTGCAGAAAACACTGACACTTGTTCTGATTATCAAGCAGAACTTCTCCCTGCTGCCTGCAGGTCTAGAGAGCAAATACCTCTGCATTAACACATGCCTTGGGTAATCCAGAATGCTGGGACCAGCATATTAAAAGCAGAAGGGCTGTCCCTCATCAGATTTGGTTGTTAGTTTGGGCTCAAGGACACGTGTAACTCTTGCTGTGAAAAATAAAATACGAATTCCAACTTACTTTTAAAGGGGGGGAAATACAAGCATGGAAAGCTGCCTTATCTGCCTTAATGAATGAAGCTGCAGCATTGTTCTGTTCAAAAAGCATTCCCTAACAGAGTCCCTCAGGGAGGGGAGGTGTTCAAAAAGGCTGAACCCTAAGTAGAAAACAAATCACAAGCCCACTTGAACAAAGTCCATGACCCTAAAGCAGAACAGATGCATCTTAGGCCCTTGTGAAGTCTTCACCAAAGAGCAAATGTTGAAATCACAGCCCTTCTGACACAGAAGAACCTGAGGAAGAGATGCAGTTTGCCACTGTATTGATGGCTCAAATGGGTAGAATTCTGAAATGTAAACACCCCTGAGACTGGATAGCCATTTCATGGTTTTGTCATGAAGAATAATTTACTTTTTGTAACCCAGATCACCACCAGAAGGGTTACCTGGTTAACAGGTGTGGAGAGATCACACCCATGAGTCTGTAGGATTCCATGACACACAAGAGCAACAGAGGCTTTTTCTCTAAATTGCTCCACTTTCTTCCAGATGACCACAAATACCACAAAAACCACCAATCACCACTCCTTTCTGCAATGACCCATCACCACAGTGTGAGCCACAGGAGTTCCTTTAATAGCCTTAATTAGAACTTGGAAGATTTAGTGCCATATTTCCATAAACCAAAAAAGCACTGGCTGCCCTTGCACAAAGCCCAGTTACAGAGCTGCAACAAATCACTTTCTTTAGCGCTGATATTTTTTTTTTTTCCTATAACATATAAAAGCTGTCCAATTTGTACCAAGCAGTAAAAGGCCCCTGGCTACATGCTAGGATAGAGGATATCCAAACATGCCTGGCTTCTACCTGAGTTTTAATCAGAAATATGTATGTGACAATGGTTCTGTCCCAGTTCTTTCAAGTGAATAGATGTACTTTTAACTGAGAAGAAGAGAGATGTCATTTCAGGGCTAAAGGAATTCATGAAGACATATTTAGGACTCAGGAGAAAAGATGAAAAGACTCCTGAAATTAACATTAACAGCAGGCACACAGTGTAGTCTTAAACTATTTTTAAGGCATTAGAGACATAACACCTGAAGGCTACAAATGTGTCTTTCACAAATATTTCATCTAAGTTATCATCTGCTGCTGGGGTCATTGACCAGGATCACACACAAAGGGGGCATTTCTCACACTCCAAGGTAGGTAAAGGAAAAATGGGGGTTTTTAGTATATTCTACTCTTCAGAATATATTTAAATATTCTCTACCAGTGACTGAGGCAGGCACAGCATTGAAATTCCCCCTCTCCAGTGGGATGTTTTCAATCCTGCTTGGGCTGCACTTGGCCTTGACCTTGGGCTGTGACAGATCCAGGTCCTGTAGCTGTGCACAGAACACTCAGAGCAATTCCCGTGAAAAACATCCCTGGGAATTTTCTGTGCCTGGGGAAATTCTGGGATTTAAGTGCTCTGTGATGGCAAATGGAGTTTGTGCCACTTGTCTCAGGGTGACAATTCCCAGAGGAGCCTCTCAGGACAAAACCCCTTGTCCAGCAGCAGCCCCAGCCCAGCTCATGGGGATAATAATAATAATTATATTTATGCTGCACCTGCTTTACCAGAGGAGAAGAAAAAGAAACTCATTGAAACCCTTACATTAGTTATATGCTGCTGCATGGCAAGTCCTTTTCTGCCCATAATTCTGCTATAAATATAAATATATAAAATAATTACTATATTCTAATATATTTTTTTTTCTATTATAAATATAGAAATCCAAAAGATAAAGGTGGCAAATGGGGCAGCTGACCTTCTGTCTTTAAATACAATAGATTTCTGCATGGAGTCAGATTTGAAAAAGCAGAAAGCAGGAAATAATAATAAAAATTGGAAATGTTTGCATTTTTTGGTTTTGTGTAATACCTTTTAAGACTTTTGTCAAAACATTGACTCTTCTCCCCCAGTTGGGGTAGTTATTATAATTTCATTGGTAAATAAAAATACTACTTTGCTACTTTTTAAATTTAAAAATACCAATTCTATATTTGGTACTAAAAAAATATATGAAAACAACATGGTTTGATTGAAAGAGGAAAAAACTTGTTTTGCCAGCTTAAAAAGATAATTTGACTTTAGTTAACTTTAATTAACTTTTCCACCTGCACTCTCCCAATGAGCTGAGGGGGAAGATTAGCCACTGCACATGATGCTAACAGGAGTTCAATTCAATTCAATATTTATTATCCATCCCGGTATTCTGTAGGAATTAATTCATTTAATGAGCAAACAGGCATTGTGAATACTAGAATGGATTTTCAACACTTCAGGTATTTGTGTCAGTGGAGGTAACAGAGAAAATATTTATTTGTGGGACGCTGGGATGTCCTTTTCCCCCTGTGCATTTTTCTTCTCTACTGATGTTTTCACCTCAAAACTTCCCTCACACTGACCCAGAGTCAAAGCACTGCTCGTGGTGCAGCTGGAGTCCATCTGAGCTTCTCTTACTGGGACAAACTCCTTCTTTAAGGGGGTAATTCTGGATTTCAGTCTCATTTCACTGCTCTACACCCCACTCATTGAAAACCCTCTGCTAATCCTTTGTTTCACCAGCTGGTGGGATTAAACATTCATTTGGGGGTTAGATCTCTTGCCCAGTTGTAGGTAATGAATTTCCCAGCAATATTTCAAGTGGCGACTCCATTTATCAAAACAAAAAAAGTTTCAAAAGAGGTATTTCAAGCTCCCTCCCATATTGCAAAAGAACATCACAACCCATTGCTGTTATTTGGGGATTCTTGGATCAGATTTCAATCCCTTTCAAGCCCCAGCTCTTTGCCTTCACATCAGTCACTCACATTTTGTTGCTGCGCTCATGAAGTGTTTTATTAATGAAGATGGAATAACAAACACCCACGCTCTGGCACATCTACTTCAGGCCTCACAGTTTTACTTTTCTCTTTGCTGGTACTTTCACACATTTGTTTTTCCATATTTCAGATGCTCGAGGCCTTGATAGCATCATTATAGAACTGTTTAATCAAAGCCACAGTTTACTCTGACAATATTTGGCATTAGTAGCAGCTATAACTCACCATAAACATTCCACTGGCAACTCACTCGTGGGAGAGTTTTCAGTGGCTTTTACATAATCAAAAATCATGTGGCATTAAACAGACACTTAGGTACAGGCTGTAATTCTGAATTATTCTGCTGTGGCTTTTTGTGTACACGGAAGAAAAGCCAGCGGATTTCTTCCATTTGTTGTGTATAAATTTAAAATTAAACAGCGGCAAAAAACTGTAGCAGTAAAAAATTTATGTGTTCCCCAAGGAGGGAGAAACCCCATTCAATTGAGTAATCAAAAAACAGAATTAAAAATATTTCAAATGCCTAAAAAATGTCCAGGTTCAAAACCTATTTAGAGGAAAAAAAAAAAACTTAGGAAGAATATTTATTAGAGGTTATTAAAGGCAAAAATGGAAATTTCCAACAAGCCATTACACCTTGGTCCTAAGCTGGGGAAATTTAGGGCCAACAATAAAGATCCTTGCACAGCTGCTGGTTCTTAAAGGTTCATAATACCTGTTAGAGGCCACAGTGGAATAAAGCATCATGCACAATGCTCCCACCAAGTACAACCACTGTTTTCCTCTTAACAACACTTTCCATCTTACTTAGGCAGGAAATTACTGGCAGTTTTCTTAGGATGTAAATTGGAAAACACTGATGAGCAACAGGCAGAACCTGCAATTGCTTCAATTACTCTCATAACCCCTTCCTTTTTAAAAACATCAATACTACAAAGATTGCTTTGGGGGAGCTTATTTCTTCCTGCATTTTTTTTTTTAATAGTATTCTGCATTAAATGGATGTTTAGCCATCTCCTCAAGAAGCAAATCTATCCCTCAGCACAAACACTTCCTTCACAGCTCCTGTGGAACTACACAAACAGCCAAGGGAAGAGATCAATATCACACTATTTTCAGCTGTTTGGTCTTCACCCTTAATACAGTCACACTGCCAGAATCTCCATGTGTGGTAATTGCAAATTGTTATAACTTTTGCACCTCATTTGCATTTATGTTTCAAACATCCGACCACCAGATGTGTCTGTTTAAACAGGTAGCCACCAATCTTTATTCTGGGGCTGAGAGATTCCTGCTAAAGTGCTCAAAAGCAAATGCTTTGACCTTTCCCCAGCAGAGTGTTCACCTGCTGCAGGTGAAGAATATCCAAGTGCTCTGTGCTGTGAGGACATTTATCCAATCTCCCCTCAGCCATACCACACTCTCTCACTTTTGCAAAGTGCACTGACAATCAGAACATTCTGTGCTCTGCTAAGTAAATAAAGAAGGAGGGTGATTACAGCCATTTTCCAGAGGAACCTGAGATGTGCTGGACTTTGCTGACTTGAACTCTTGGATGTCAAAATTCTATCCTGTGAAACCTCTCATGACCTGACATTTATACAGACAAGAATCTTTCTCTCCATTCTGGTGCTAACGTGGCCAAGAGGACACTCTGTCACTGCACACTCCCACCTAACACACAATAAAAATGAGTTCTGGAACAAAATTAAACTGCCTCAGACGTGATTTTTTCCCAGATTTTTCTCTCTCCAAGCAAACCACATCTATTACCAGGAAAGAAAAAGAAAAAAAAAAAAAAAAACAAAACCCACAGAGCATTGCATGTTGTAGTTCATTTCAGTCTCTGTCAAACTGATGCTTTCCCACTAAAAGTAAAAAAAAATAAATTCCAACAATAAGCCCCAGACATTTTATAAACCTGATATTTTTAAGCAGCAATTTAAAAATCTATTTCTTTCAATAATGAACAGGAAAATCATACAAATACAAGTTTGAATGAATCTAAGTTGCTTTAAAAATCAAATTTTTAAGTGTTTTATATTCCAAAAAGCTTCTCTTCTACCATTATTACATCTGTTCCCTGCCAGGTGAGAGCACTACTGCACCAAATTCAGCACAAACACATTTTAGGCTTAGCAGGGAGCCTGGGTGAGCTGCCAGGGGCAGCAAACCCAGAGCCAAAGCACTGAGTATGGAGCACCAATTTTGTTAGATTAATTCCCTTTTTCTGACCCTGAGACAGGGCTCCTGAGAGGTGTTTTAGAGACTTTCATTCCATGTCTTGTGTGAAGGGAGAGACAGTACAGATGTCACAATTCACACCATCACAATCAGAACCCAAATTATTTCCTAATTACAATCCATTATAAGCATTTTTTAGCCTATCACTTTTTGCCACACAATGCTGCTAATGCCTTTCGAGCTTCTTTGGTTTAAATACCAAATTTAGGTATTTGGTTACCTAAATATTTTTTGGTATACTCGCCTTAAAATACCCCTCGTGAGTCTTGCTACAAAACATCTTTCATAATTCTATTTCTTTAAAATATCTGGTCTATTTGCAAGGTCATCATTTGGGAACTTGTTTTTGGTTCAGGTTCTCTCTCAGCAATGTCTGTCCTATTTCATGGCATTTCTAAGTCAACATATTTCACCTCAGAGTTTGCATAAAGATGCATAAAACTGTGTGAGCTTTTTGTCAGGCTTTGAGAATACTCTACAGATCCATTTCCCACTTTGGTCCCACATCCAGCACAGGTTCAGTGTAGTGCAGAAGGTTTTTCAGACAAAAAAAAATATTTAAAAATAAATAAAGAAAGAAAGAAAGAAAGAAAGAAAGAAAGAAATTCTGAGAGCTGTGGCAGTGGTGGATTTTGGCTCTGGGGGCACTCCAAGGGAAGGTGCAGCTCTCTGTGCAGTGTCACAGTTTGCTGCCAATGTCACTAGATGGCATCTCGGCATCGCGCTCTGCATCCCGGAGCGATCTGTGGATACCTCAGCTCAGCAAACACAGAAAATCCTGCCTTGTTCCTTATGCCCCTCTCTCCATCCGACTGCAATTCAGAAGATTTATCCCCATAAATTGGCCCCCAATACACATCACACTGAGTTTGCCCAAATGACAGTGCTGCTACCATTGGCAGGGGTAACTGGCTGATTTATAGCCCTCATCCTGATATATAAATTGTGATTCTATCACAATTCTCAAAAGTTTTTACTGCTGGATTCTAGAAACAGGTTTTCTAGTTTGGTGTTTAGTTTGCTTGGGTTTGATATATAAATTTTGATTCGCATCACAATTCTCAAAAGTTTTTATTGGTGGATCCAAGAAGCAGGTTTTGTAGTTTGGTGTTTAGTTTGCTTGGTTTTGATATATAAATTTTGATTCTTATCACAATTCTCAGGAGTTCTTATGTCTGGATCCTAGAAACACATTTTCTAGTTTGGTGTTTAGTTTGCTTGGTTTTGATATATAAATTTTGATTCTCATCACAATTCTCAAAAGTTTTTACTGCTGGATTCTAGAAACAGGTTTTCTAGTTTCGGTATTTGGTTTGCTTGGTTTTGTTTGCTTTTGATATATAAATTCTGATTCTCATCACAATTCTCAAAAATTTTTACTGCTGGATGCCAGAAGCAGATTTCCTAGTTTGATGTTTAGTTTGCTTGGTTTTGGTGGTTTTTTTGATATATAAATTCTGATTCTCATCACAATTCTCAAAAGTTTTTATTACTGGATTCTAGAAACAGGTCTTCTAGTTTGGTGTTTAGTTTGCTTGGTTTTGTTTGGTTTTGATATACAAATTTTGATTCTCATCACAATTCTCAAAAGCTTTTTACTGCTGGATTCTAGAAAGAGGTTTTCTAGTTTGGTGTTTAGTTTGCTTGGTTTTGATATATAAATTCTGATTCTTATCACAATTCTCAAAAGTTTTTATTGCTTGATTCTAGAAACAGGTTTTCTAGTTTTGGTGTTTGCTTGATTTTGTTTGCTTTTGAAGTCCTGGGTATTAGTACTTTTCAAGCACTGCTAATATGGGTAGAATGCAAAAGAAAATCACAATAAAAAGATATTAACTGAACAATAAATACTTTTTATATTAATGAAGCACTGATTTATTTGCCTGTGGGACTGATAAAAGCATCAGAATGAAGGGGATGTGATTCCCACACCACAGCTAAACAGGCCTGGTCTGATGGGCAGCTGTGCAATGCTTAAGAGTCTTGCTGTGCAAATATTTATGCAAATCAATAACTGTATTCATTTATTTTCCCAATAGCACATTTTCACAAATCCTGACTGAAAACTAAGATTCAAAGGCCAAGCAGGGCAAAATGATCACTTCCCCTTTAGTTTCATGTGGATGATGTAAGCAGAAATGACAGAAGTGCTGCACAAAATGTATTTTATACCCTGTTTGTTTCAGTGTCTTGTGTCCGTCTCTGGGAGCACCCTGCACCCTACAGCAAATTTAGTGCTGCTGGCAGTGAAGAACAGCAACTTCTGCACAGCTTTTACACAACTCTGGTGCAGACACAGCCTTTTCCTGCTTTTTCTTCATCTCCATTATCTCTTTATTAATTTATTCTTAGATTGTGAGCACGCTCACCAGCCCCTCCCTGAAAGTCTACTAAATTCCAGTATTTACAAGTACCAAAATTTGATTATTAACAGCAGTAAAAGCTTTTGGTTTTCTCCTTTGCTTTTCCTGGAATTCCTTTTAAAAGAATTCATTTTCTTCTTTAGACATGCCTTGTGTCTCTGTGTTGAGCTGCTGTCCAACCCCAGCTTTTCTTTCCACACCACAAGAAGATTCAAGGATCTTTTATCAAACCATACCTGGCATTTCAGCAGCTCTCTGGATTCACCTGCTTGTTAGCACCTGAGTTTTCTGCTACTGGAAATAGTTTATTCTTATTTTATTTATTCTCTCACCTCCTTGGCTACAGCACAAACACAGGAGAATCTCTGATGGTGAAAAGAAGGAAGGCAGCGAGAACAGGGCAATTTCTCAGTTTCATCTCTCCTGCCAGAAAAGATGACACCTAACTTGATTTTAATCAATGAAAAACTCAAAATCTCAACCGTGTCAACTTATCCTGGAGATCTGCTTCTCTAGGAATAATAAATCAGCTCCAGCTCTGTCGACACCACACCATCACCACTCCAGGCAAGGTTACCCCTGATAAACAATATTCAGTACCTGATTTAATAACAACACACAAGTAGGGGCTGATGGAACAGGGAAAAGCTGCCAATATATTATAGGAGTTTGAATCTAAGAATAACTGGTCTGTCTTATACAGACAGGTTGTATGGGGAAAATCCTCAAATTAGAAATGTTACTTAGTGATGAATTGCATTGTCTCGTCATCTGAATGATACTGGAGGATTTTCAAGGAGATAATGTGGAAATATTATCCATAACATATGGAATAATGGCTGTGACCTCCAGCCATTGGGCCAGTTCCTCTGCTGGGATAAAAGCACAGCCATGGGCATTAATAGGGAGCAAAACACTGGCAGCAGATGGAGGTGGAAGGAACAAAACTCAGGATTCTGTAGCTGCCTCTGACTTGCCCCATCTGCTGTGCATTAAACACAGCAACATTTCATGTGCCTGGATTCACAAATCAGAAATGTAAGGGAAAACTTTACAAAATCTTCTCAGGTAAATTTTTCCCCTCGTGCTGTACTCCCTTGAGCAGAAACCACTCTCTGATCCTCATGACAGAGCTGTAAGGAATTTCTTCTATTTTTCAGTATTTCTCTAAATGAGAAATAAAACCAAACTTAGCTAGATATCTTCCAGATTTGTTGGTTTTATTGGCACAATAAAGTTGGATCAGCTCTATGTTACTATTGGAGATGCCTGCACAATGCACTTCCCCTTCTCCCCCTGTGCAGAAGACTCTCCCCTCCCACCCAACCCATTATCCAAATGCTCTGTGATGATGCTCAGGGAAGAGTTATTTTTGCTTTCAGTTCTATTGTTCTCTCCCTGGTAGTGACAGATTCATTTAATATTTCTTTAAAAAAATGCTTACACAGATTCCATTCAATAGGAATCTGAAATTTAAAGA
>VWZU01017937.1:643203-678805 GCA_013397095.1 Sterrhoptilus dennistouni | reverse complement strand
TTTTTTTTTTTTTTTGCAAGCCATTATCCCCAGCTAATAGATATCCCTCCTGAAGCAGCAGCAGAGATGAAGTAATTTCAGGTACTATCACATTTCTATTCAGATCACAGGCAGCAATTCTTGCAGCGATTTTATTTCTCAGCAAAAAATCATTATTGTCCCTCCTGAATTACCCTGAAGAGTCCTATTTTACTCCCACTACCTTTTCTCAACATTGCTTGATTAAAAATACAGCACATGGTATTTGTTATCAAATATCAATATATAGATGGGAGTGTGAGAAATGGAGACTGGGGGAAAAGCAAAGGCACTTTAGAAAACATAAACCTTTAATAAGCAGGAAGGAGAATTTAAAGCAGCCTAAGAGAAGCTGCAGATAGAAGAGTGCAGTACTTAGAGGAAGCCACAAGAAAAAGGGACAGAAATCCAAGGATCCAGCCCTCCAGAGTCTGGCAGCCAGTCATTTTACAACTTCCTAAAGCTCCCAACAATAATTCCTTCAGTTAGATTTCCTTAGCTCTGCAGGTACAGCCAACTGCCTGATGAGATTTAAGAACAAAAGAAAGGCTTTAAAAGACTCAATCACTCAGCTTAATGAAAACATCTTGAATTATTTAACAAACAATCTATTAGGCAGCTTGAGCTATCAGGAAACATGAAGTTTGATAGATCTGACTCCCTGCTGGAGTCTTAAATCACAGTGACTCCAGTCCTTTCAGTGATGTAACACAAAAGTGAATTCATCCTGAGATTGAGCTGCATTAGACTTTCATATAGGGTCTGTCACTAAGAGCAGGAAAAGCAGCCCACAATTATTTAAAAATAAAAAAAAAAATGGAAATAAGCTTTTCAGGCTCTGGAACTGGGACATTATTCAATAGTTCTTTCTCAGGTCCATTTGAATTCTCATCTGTCAACTCCCCTTTTATTACCAGACTGTTCTATAAGCAATGATCTGGCAACACACTTGAAAAATCTACGTATTCCTTCTCATCCATCACAACAAACAATTTTCCAAGGCACAACAGAGACAGTGTAATTTCAAGAGCAATAAGCTCAACTCCTAACTCATTATTTTTATGCCATTGTAGTGTGGCATAAGAAATATCCTGGAAAACAGGCAACCTTTTCCTCTTTCCATCACAACCCTCTTCAGTCCATCAAAAGGCACTGCTAAACATGCCTTTGGAACTCTTTCCATCACTCCAAAATAAGCAAAAAATTATTAAAGTCCAAGCTACTGAGGCTCAAGGAAGACAATTGAAATCTTGTTTGTTAAGCACTAGCTCAGGGTCTGAAGACACTTTGTTACAGAAAACAAAAGGATTTAGCCACAGAAAAGAAAATAAAATTCATTTCCCTGAGACAGTTTGACCAATAAATTCAGGAAAGTCCCCACCCTCTCAGTACAAAATGACAGGTGTTCATCAAATTTTATCCTGCACTTGTAAAATCGTTTTCTAGTTTAGAGAACACATTCAGCCAGAAAAACACTACATCATCCTTCAAAATATTCCTTTTTAACCAGCACAAACCTAATTTTGATGCAAATATATGAAGCACAAAAAAACCACAAGTTTCTAAATATAAAGCTCCACCTCTCAGAGCATCATTCTGAAAGATAACTTTTGACAAACTAACAGAAAGGCTGTGACTTTGTGTAGCAAGATGTTCCAGCAAGAAGCATCAGTGCAGGGAAGAATTATTGAAAGATATTCTTCCAAAACCTATTATATGGGGTAAAAAAAAAAAAAAAAAAAAAATCCTGTCAAATCATTCAAATCATCTGAGCAGTTTAAAACCTCTTTGTATACATTTTCACTTTTCAAGATATTTTTGCATATCTGTTGGTGTGACTAAGCAGTTTGAGAAGCCAGAGATTTCCAACTGAAAGACAGTGCTCATTTGGAGGAGATCCAACCACCTCCTCCTTTCAAGGAACTGTTAATGTTTGATGTTCATGTTTAAAACAGCATTAATCATGCCTGCAAACAGGGGAAAGGGGGTTGCCAAACATTCAAAACACTGAGTATCTCCTTATTCTGGCAAAAATCCACAGTCCTACAACCTCGAGTTTGAGGGGGATACAGAGTAGATAATCAGGAAAAGAGGGGGGGAAATAAATACCCACACTGAGTGTTCACAGTGACATAATTTCAATTCCTGGCACTATCCAAGGAGAGGCACTTGGAAAGGCCCTGTAGCACTACATTACTGCTTCAGAGAGACAAAAAAAAAAAAAAAGATTAAAAGAACTTGACTGCAATGACTGATGAACTCTGAGTGACACCAGGCAGTGCTGAGCATCACCAGCCCCTCCGTAAATCTGTAACACCTTAGCATAACCTTGGGTTATGGGACACATTTCCTGCCAGAATATGCTGTTGGACAGAAAATGAAGCATAAAGCAGAGACACAGGGTAGGTTATAGCCAACCTTCAGGCCAGGTTGGTCCAGCTCTGCTCATTTTCTAAGCCAACAGAAGCCTTGCCCTTGTGAATGCTTTTCTCTGAACTCACCCAAACTTCTGCTCTCTCTTTTGGATGTGCCCTCCTCACTGCAACACAGAATTCCAGAGGTGCTTGCAGTTGTTACCCCACCCTCCCATTCCCTCAGATTTTACCCCTCCTCTGCAGAGCAGTGAGACAGCCTGGAGCCCAGTCTGTGAGTGGAGGTGACTGTTGGAGTCCAGGACATCCCCTTGGATGAGCTGGGACCTGAGGAAAGGAATTTGAGCCCTGGACAGGGGGTGTGGAGCTGGTCCAGGGGGTTTGGAGACCTTGGCACAGAGCCCAGGAAGACACTGAGTTTGATTTTAGTCCATGGGAGAGGATTCCGACACTGAGAGGGGAATTGCAAACCACAGGGTGTGAAAACAGTAGTTGAGCACAGTAGAAGATGCAAAATTCAGTAGTTTTAGGGTCATTAGAATAGAGGTAAATGGGGGGCAAAATTGTGAAATTTGGGTGGTACCTCGTGTTCTCCTTCCTCCTCGTCCTCCATCTTTTGGGGTGGTGATGACAGAAGGCAGTGAGAGTGGATTGGGTCAGAGTAGAAATGACCCTTCTAGTGTGAGCACTGGGCATTGGTATAAAATTGTAAATAACAGACACATAGTTAGTTATCTGTATAAATGTGAGGTGACGCCCCATCGGGGGCAGTCCCCTCATGTCCCAGCCACTGTCCAGACCTCGGCTGGGAGAAAATTCCGAGATATCAAATAATAATCAACACAAGAAACCTGAAAACAGAACCTTGAAGACTCCGCTTTTTTATACCAACACGACTCGGGGCTTTTAGAGGGCCAAGGACTTTAAACAACCTGAATCTGGGGTGAGGAAACCCTCCCCGAGAGGTGACACAGTTTGTAGCACACCCAAGAGAGAGCCACAGGGCTATTAATGAACCAAACTGCAACAATTCTGATCACTTTGCCTCTCTTTGCCAACACAGATATTCCCTGTTCTATATATTCACATATTAAAGAGCATTTAAGCCAATTCAAGTGCAGTCACTTCAAAAGCAACAAGGTGTCACAGGTAAGAGTCAGTGCCAGTGATTGATGACCAAAACAATTTAAAAGAAGATCTAAACTCAGTTACAAAACCTAATCCCTTCAGCAAGATGCTTTACTTACTGGACCTTGAGGACTGTTCTTGGCACTGGAAACCACAGTCATAACATCAGATTTATAGTCCTGAAAAGAGAAGAGGGGGGAAGAAATAGTCAGATTAAAAATAATTGCTGGCACTTTACATATCAGGACTAAAGACCAACACTGAGCACCAGTGTGATTAGACTCAGAGGTGCCATTAGTAAAACATTTCATTAGGGACATTTTCACTGCCGTTCATCCTGCTCCTTAGACCTTTTTGAGTAAATTACACACGTTTTTGGATCTACCATGATGATCCCCAAGGAAGCCAGCAGCCTGATCTCTCTTTTGGAAGGCACTGGGGTGGGGAGGACAGGATGATGATGATACAGCTGCAGCTTTTCTGGTGCCTTTCAGAAACTTGGGGGAGAGCTCCACTGCCCTTCCTCAGCCAGGCCTACAGGTGAAATTTGGATGACACTTTCTCAGCCACTCCAAATTCTCTCAGCATCTTATGACAAATGACTCTCTATCCCATCAGAGGAACCTTGATTTATTTCCTGCTTAGCAACAGCCCTGAAAATGTTGTTCCAAACCCCTGGAGCACAGGTTGTGCAGGGGGCAGGCCCACGGCTGTGCTGGCTCACCGTTCCTGTGTCACATCCCCATCTAGGTCCACTCTAAAGCAATGTAAAACCCCTCATTTTCTACCCCTCGGGAAGCTTCTCCTACAGCCCATCTGGCATCCCACAAGTCACACAGCAGTTTGGGGCTTGGGCATGAGAAAAAGTTGAGTACCCTGCTGTTATTGCAATACAGAAATAAAGGCTTGGAGGGGTTTTTGACAGAAGTGCCACAAGTGGCTAAATACAGGTGCAATAAATTCAAGTGCAAGACTCAGGGCAGTAATTTAAACAGCTCTGATTTTGAAAAGGATATGCCAGAAAGAGTTAGCAGGTTAAAATTTTACCTCTTCCCTAATGAATGCAGCCATTGCACTCATATTTCTCTTTTGAAAAGGCCTCCCAGGGCTGGCCTCCTCTTGCCTTTCCTGTCACTAGAGATCAGATTTCCATGGCAAGCCAAGCCACACAGTTCCCCCTGTTGTTTGGGAATGAAAATCTGATAAACTGAAATTGAGGCCTATCTGTCCAAGACAGCAAAGAGTAACTACTATGAACTTCTTTGAAGTATCATCATCAAGTAGGCCTCCAGATATAAAGCTTCTAGAGCCTTTATTTATAGGAGATGTGCTATGACCCAGGAGACAGATCATATTTCAAGGAGCTGGTATTAATTCTTCACTCCTTCACTTCGAGTATCCCTCAGTCTCTAAATTGTATAAATTAGAGTATCCCTCATTGTTGAAGTCCAGGGCATCCCTCTGGTCACCCTGGAAGGCCACAGACCTCAGCAGAGAGGTCTGGGACCAGAGCAAGAGGGTTTGAGATCTGCACAGGGGGGTTTGGAATCTGCACAGGGGGGTTGTAGTAGACCCTGGCATTGAGCCCAGGAAGACACAGTCTTTGATTTTAGTCCATGGGAAAGGTTCCCAACACTGAGAGAAGAATTGCAAGTCACAAAAGTGTGAAAACAAGTAGTTTAGCATAGCACAGGGTGGAAAATTGTATAGGTTTGGGTTTTTAAAATGGAGGTGAATTGGGACAAGATGGAGGATTTAGGGTGGAACCCTGGGTTCTTCTCCTTCTCCCTTGGCCTCCATCTTCTGATGTGATGGGAGCACAAAGTACTTTAAGGGGATTTGTTCAAAGTAGAAATGACCCTTTTAGTACAGGTGATAGATATTGGCATGTAAATGTGAATAATAGACACATAATTATCTGTACAAGAGGACAGAGCTGCCCCATCGAGGGGGAGTCGTCCTGTGTCCCAGCCGCTGTTTGGATCTCGGCCGGGCACAGAGAAAATTGTGAGATATAAAATAATAAACAACATGAGAAACTCAGAAAAACAAGACCTTGAAGACTCCAGTTCTTTCTTGCCCTGGCTCAGGCCTCTCAAAGGGCAAAGGACTCTCAACCACCTGAATCTTGGGAATTGACAAAACCTGAGACTTCACTCTCTACTCAATTTAGCCATTGCAAACATCATCTCCTCCTTCACAGGAAGTGCCAACAAACAGACTTTACATGATGGAATCCAAGAAACTTAGAGTTTGGAGTTTTAGTGTATAGTGATACATATGAGTCAAGATGGAAGATTTTGGGTGTTGTCTTTGTCCTTCTTTGCCTTTTTCTTCCTTCTTCATGGGTTTTGGTGGTTTTCTGTAACTGGGTGAAAAAGGTTCACATTGCAGGCCTTGAGTGTTCATTATTGGGTCAGAAATATAAATAATACAGGTGTCACTTTGATATTGGGTAATTATCACTTAAAAGACCTTGGATAGAGCTAGGAGCTCTCCATTTTACCTAATTTCTCTATCTGGCTAGTTGAGCTCATGGCTTGTGAGCCTGTAAATACTGTAAATAGAGAAAATATAATAAACATTCCAAGTCCAAACTCGAGCGTGGCATTTCCTGAGTATTATTCATCATGACCTTGGCAGAGAAAAAAAGAAGCCAAAACCTTTACATTTACAAAGTGTAAATAGATGCCAAAGTACCATCAAAATCACCTCCCAGACAAACCCCTGCAGCTCAGTTCCACAGCAGTCACAGTTGTCCACAAGGATGCTGTAAACTGAGCCCAACATTGAAGAAAAACACCAAAAAAACCTTCCCTATTCCAGCCTGGATGATTTACTAGTGCCTCCACAGCCTTGCCCACTGCTGTGCCACTGAGCAGCTGTGCCTTTGGGGGTTTTCTTCAAGTTTACTGCTGTTACTTTCCTCCCTTCTGTCCCTTCAGCTGAGCTGCTCTGTCCCTGCTGCCCCCAGAGCCCCTTCCCTGCTCCTGCTTTGCTGTGCCCCCTGCAAACACACCAGGATGGATGTGCAGATATTTGTATTCTGTGCCCATTTCCTTCCCCTCCCCTTCCCAGCGGGATGTTCAGAACTCCTCAGGCTGCACCATTTCCCTGGGATCACAGAGCTCAGGAAGGACTGTGGGAATCCAAACTAACCTTTTTTTGCAGGGTTGTTCCTCCTGGGAAACTCCCTAGGAGAGGGAAGAGTTTTGTTTCACACAACTCTTCCAGGAGGCAATGCCCCGAGTTCCAAATAAATATGACATTTTAAGCAGCTATTTTGCAGATTTATTTTTTTTTCTCCCCCAACTCAGCTAATTTCTAAGCATTGCACAGCCCTGTGAACCAGTAACAAGTGAATAAACAGCTTTAGGCCAATGCTCCATGTGGGACACCTCCTTGGGAAGCTCATGGTGTGCTCCCTATTAATAACTGACTTACCACCTGTGAAAATCCAGGGACATTGAACCAGAAAATAAAAGGAAAAATAGCAAAAATCCTCAGGTCTAGGTTGGTTTTTAGGGGGGAATAGAGAATTCCAACAATCCAGACTAATCTAAACCTGTCAGCAAGAGCCCAAATTCCTTCCCCAGGGATTCCAGATGCTTGGACTGGGATTCTCCAAACCCCTTTCTCCTCCCTCTGTATCACAGAGGCTGAAATGCCCCTCCCCTCACTGCAGCTGCAACAGCAGCATTCAGCACTGATGGACAAAGGAGATTAATTCCCATCATAATGATTTTCACATATAAAACACTTTCCCCTACACCATTTCTGTATTTACAGCAAACAAAAAATTGGTTTGTGGAGCTGCTTTTGCACTCATTTTCAGGTAATGTGTCATAATAATATCTGGTACATGTTCAGGTTATGCAAAGTGTTGTGCCACTGACAAATCATTTAACTATGCACTTGTCTTGGAGGCTACAGGAAAATGGAAATTACACAGTTTCAACACTGCAGCAGCACAATAAACAAAAACTTTCTCCCTCCTGCCGAGCTACACTTCATGTTTCTATCAGTGCCTCCTCCAGGTAATTTCTTTTGGTTCTCTTGTTTCCATTAACATTTGTATTTTGAGGTGATTTCTACTTGGTACTCAGAGGTGGAATTGCAACAACCATTTACAGGCTATTTTATTTTTTTCTGTTACCAAGGGCAGCTGTGCTGTGTCCATGCCAGGCTTTCCAGAAGTTTCTTATGATTCCCATTACTATCCATCTGCCCTTAGAGAAATCAAGAAACAGCAATAAAACGCTCCCTAAATTTTATATGGGGCACAGCCTTCTCCCCACCCCTCAAACTGAAAGTTTGGAGTAAATGTCAGCTAGCAGACATTACTATCCATTCTTCTGCCTTTAATGGGAAAAATAAATTTTGGCAGTCTTTCCCCAGTGTTAAAAGTCTTAGCTACTCCCTGGGGATAGAAGGAATCAATGCAAGTAAGATCCATATTTTCTTTCTTGGAACACCACTACTTCCAGCAATTTATTTGACTGACTATGCCTTCTATTACCATGTAAATTGTTTCAGGCTGCAGGAAAAAAAAAAGTATTAATCTCCCCTCAGTAAGTCATAAAATAAAGAAATCAATTTCAAGGTCAATTTAGTCTAAATAACACCTGCTGCCCTTTTTGTAACATGCAGACTCCTCTGCAACACTAAGTTGCTGTCTATAAAGGCATCAATACGTGATGTCTCACATAAATCAGGGTGCTGTATGGCACAGCACAGCTGATTTGCAGGGTACCAACTGGGGCTGGCAAAAAAAAATTCAGAGCAGGTCTCTTCTCATCACACCTCTTCAACATAAACAGGAGGCTTTACAGCAGAAAATAAAGCCAAGGGAGCCTGGAGGCTGTAGGGGTTTGGTTTTGCAAGGAGTTTGTGCCTTGTGAGGTTTTGGGGACATCCAGCCCTGTGATGGGAGCATTTAGATCCATGAAGGGTGGGCAGCCTCAAGCATCAGCTTCAGAGAAGGGGAAAAGGACAAAAAAAAGTTGTAGTAACAAGAAGAAATCTTTCTTTCTGTTGGAAAGCAGAGTGGAAGGGAATAGACTGGAAATAGGATAATGGGGTGGTTTTTTTTCCTTATCCTAGAATACAGAAAAGGGAAATAACTTGAAATAGTCTCACCTGCTTCCATGGAGGGAAAACTTTTAAGTGGAAATCTATTTCTCTTCTGGTCAAAACCTGTCCAATCTTTATTTAAAGTATATTTAGTGTGCCCTCATTGGCTGCATTTGATGGCTCTAAAGGGGCAGCACATCCATGCCCTCCCCTGAAAAGTTTCCCTTGAACTCTGTAACCATTCTGGGCCCTTACAGAAAAGCTCCAGAGCCCCAGGACTGGGTGGCCTGGTCACTGTGCTCCTCCCCACTGTGGTACTTTCCCATAAAATGAATACAACCATTTTTCCTTTCCCATGTCCAATTCACAGCAGTACTGGTGCCTTGTTAAATGCAAAGCTCCTGACAGGTTTTTATTTCTTCCTCTGGGTTCCCCAGCAGAAGACAATCTGGACAATCAATACCCAAACAGAAGAAGTTGCTGAATGAAGCAAATATTCAGATATTCTGGAAAGGGGACTCCATATTCCTGTAAGAGTCTCTAATGAAAATAAAACAGTGTCCTCAAGGCTTCTGAAAATGGCTGAGAACATAAAGATGCACAAGGCTGAGCAGAAAGCAAACTGAAATCAATTTACAGAAAATGCTCTAACATAAAAACCCTTTAACCCAGGAACAGATTGTGGCTTCCCTACCAGAGATATCCCAGAGCTCTGCCCCAGGGTATGGAACAGCCCCAGGTTCTCCAGGCATGCCAAGAGCAGTGCTCCATGCAGAAATGTCACAGCAGCAGAATTCTCTCTCAGGCTGGTGGGCAACAGTAGGTGATGTCCAAAGCCTTCCCATCATTTATTGCATGGCTGAATCTGGAATTTTTGAGGGGTTTCACTTCTTGTTCTACACAGCATAAAAACCTTCCTACAGCAGAGAAAACCAACCCCAACTCTGTCCTTTAGAGCAAGGAACACAACACTCTTCCTGTTTCACAATTCATAGTTAGCACTGGAATGTGGAGCCATTTTTTATATATATAGTCTTTGCATGTATTCAGCTTTATCTGGAAGAAAACATTTCATCAAATAATCAAAATAGATTTAATCAACTCTGATATATTCATGTATTTATAGAGTATAATGATTCTCCTATGATGATACACTAGCAAAAAGGAATGCTGCCCTATTCCAACAGATAAAACTCAGTGAATCAAAGGTTACACAGAAATAAATTGGAAAACATGAAGTCACAGAAAAAAAAAATCATTTATTTATTGGATATAAGAAAACATTTCATTTTTTAAATCCATGGTCCTGAATCCTATTTAATGCAAACTTCTCTGTGAAATCCCACTATCACAAGCCAAGGATAATGGCTGTGTGTCAGGAGCTGCCAATATACTGATTCAGTGAGTCAAGAAACAAGGATGAGATTTACTAGGAGTGATAAGCATATTAATGTTATATCATCTAAAATCACACAAACACTCATTTTGCAGCTGAATGTGTCTAATAGCATGAGATTCCACAGCAGAAAAAACAAACAGAAGCCTGGCATGGCTGTCCAAGGGCTCAAAAGATTAGAAGAGCAACTTTTTTTAAAGGGTTTATTTGTTTGAGGTAAAGGAACAGAAACAACCACTAACTTCAGATGAACAGCAGAAAGATCAGTGTAAGACACACAAGGAGTTTTGTTTAATGGGAAATTATTTTTTCCATGTGCCAAGAAGCTGCTCCAGAATCCTGAACAATGAATCCTGTAAGGAACAGGGAGAGATGTCTCCCAAAGATGAGGAATATAAGCAGTGCAAGAAGAAACCCAGAATATTCCTGACTGCTCCTGCTCAACCGAATTATTATGTATTTCCTAATCTTCCAGCAGTCCATGGAGTGGGTCAATTATTGCAGGATCTGCTGTGAAATCAAGGTGAAGAAAAAAGACAAAAACAAGGAGAGAGTTAAATAAATACTTCCAAAATGTAATCACAAAGGGCACAGATGAGCATGTCTGACATTGCCCATTACCTCCCCAGCAGAATTACTTTGGGTTTACTGAGGCAGGAGATTTCAGTAACCTACAAGTCACTCAGGAACGTTTATCTGGGAGTATTAGGAGACAATCAGGAGCAGAATCTGCAGAGCAGTGATAATCATCAGTGAGGTCTCAGGGCTGGAAGGGCTCACCCTGGCACTGTAACAGCAGCAAACATCCCCAGGGATCTCAGGCATCCAACCCTGCCCTGGCTGCAGGAGTGCTGATTGTACAGCCCCAGTGACACTGCAGCTGAGCTCAGATAAGGAATCAGAAGTTTCTGTCTTTGCTGGAAGCTCAGAAAAACCCAGCTGGGCTCTATCTCCACTCCAAACAGCCTTGGATAATGTTTCCAATGATTCCTGTTTTTCACCCAGCAAAACAGAAAGGGCTGGAAATCTCACAGGAATGTTCTCCCATGGCATCCCATCACCAAAACCCCCCATCAGGAAATGCTCAATTCACCAACCAGCCAACGTTGTCATTAAGTGGATTTAAATGCAAAAGATGCATCCACAGTATTTGTTCCCCTGGGGACAGAAATATTTCTTAGGCTACAGAATTTTAAGTCAATGATTATATTTTAAATTTATTACCTGCCTGATCACTATTGCAGGATGCTTCTCACAAATGAATATACTTTTTTATTTGATTCTCTGGCACCAGTTAGAATGGAGCCATGCACAAACCCAAGCACTAATATTCAGCAATACACCACCCACCTTGCATTGTCCTGCCCCAAAATGCTCAGACAAGCCATGATCAAGTTTCTAGGGCTGAGACTTCAGAGAATAATTTAAGTATATTGTTACATTACTGGGAGCAATTACATGATTGTGAAGTTCACTTATTTAGAATTGGTATCTCTCATATTACTGTAAAATTAACAAGCATTACATGGAGTCTTTCTGAAAAAAAAAAAAAAAAAGACCAGGACAAACCCTGTCCAGTCTTTGCTATATTACATGCAGATAAATTTCCTCTGTAGGGACTGCTGCTGGTCTAACATGACAGAGTCTTGCCTCAGAAAATAAATATTTCACTGCTGTGGAGAATTAGCAGTTTTTACAGGCTAAACAGTGAGTGGCTGCTTCTCCACAGAGCATCATCAAGCTGTCCCAAAGCATTCTCATCTTCCCTTCCTGCTGCTGGCAGCAGAATTCCAGGGACTCTTCTTCCATGGCTGTGCAGTGATAAGAGCTGATGAAGATATGTAGTTGAAATATTACTACATTACACCCTGTGCTGTGATTTTTGACAAGTGACCTTCCCTCAGCTCCTACCAGGGCAGAATTCTGTGCTCTGCCCAGGGCCTGGGGAGCTCCCCCAAGAGTTCTGTAAACCTGGGTTTGCTTTATTCACAGGAAAATTTAACATATGCGCCACCTGTCATTTGTTAAAACATTATAACACCTGTTCCCTGAATGCCATTTCAACACACACCTGCAATTCCAAGCCACCTTCAGCCCTGAACACTTGTTGGTTTAGCACAGATTTCTTTTGGCATGGATAGAAAAAAACTACAGTTAAGTATTTCAATTTTCCTTATATACTAGCATTCATGTTATTTTTCAGGAAGGTTGATGAGGCCTGAAATAACAGGAGATTTCTTCCTTTTTATTGAAGAAATACATATAAATGCAAACAAAAGTGAGGAATCAATTCCAAATCCTAGGATAGCTTTCCAATAAATAAAAGTGAAATGAAAATTCAGTTGCATGCAGCTATTACAAGCTCATATAACTCTGCCAAGATAGCACTTCAGCTCCGTGTTTATTTCTGTCAGAATAATGTGAGGAATGCTCTATCAGTTGGAACTGGATTACAATAAATAAGATTCAATTTAAGAACAAATGGCTCGAGTCCTGAGCGCAATTTAAAATTTGTATATTTGAGGAAAAATAAATCTATATCTCTCGCGAGGAAATAATGCTTTGGACAGTGAGTTTATGAAGGGATACAAGCTATGAAATTATGTAGCTGCTGCTAATGTGCCACAGGACCTGTCAGCTAAAGAAAAACAGCAGTAAAACATAGAAGCCAGAGAGAAGGAAGGGAAATGCTCTGACAAAGAGCTGAAATATGCAGAGAAGGGATGAAACAAGAATAGAAATTAAGGCAAAATCCTGGTGTCATTTCCCCATAACCCTCATTGCTCTCTGCCTGTTTCCATGGCATGTTGTGGACACTGGAATAACAGCAGCAAAATGGGTTCTGCCAGAATTCTCAGTGTCTCTGTAGTGCTCTAAGACATTGGAACTTAGAGCAAAAAGTTGTGGCTGCCTTCAAAATGAATGAGGAGATCTCTCCACATCCCTTGTGCTGGACCTGTTTCCTAAAGATTTCTCCTCAAGAATGTGGAACCCAGACGCATCATTTGTATCTAACTCTGTGCTCCACAGACACTTTGAATTCTGACACTATTTCAAGACCTCAGATAAATTCCAAGTTGGAATTTTCATGGATGCCAGGGTTTGACACTGGGCAAACTCCAGGCACACACTCAACCCTCCCCTGCCACAGCTGGGCAGAGGAGAGAAAAAATTAACACAAGGGTTCTTGAGTTAAGGACCAGGAGAAAAACACTCCAAGGGCAAAAAAGGTTCAGTTTAGAGGTACAAAGTGAGTTTATTACTAACAGAATCAGAGGAGGATAATGAGTTTCTACTTGTGGAATTCAGGCTGTTCTTTACAAACTGTATGTGTCCATGTAAAATAAGGGAAGAAAGGCTGGATTTTTGGGTTTCTGAAGTAACCTACATCCCTCGGGCTGCAGCAAAAGGAGCTCTCTGTGATGATTTGTTTCACTAGAGAGCAGTTCAGTGGGCACAAAAACCTCTGAGCAAAGGACAGAGGGCAGATGGGCCCTCCTGACAGAAATGGAAATGCACCCACGGAACCCTGCAGACCAGGGAAATTACAGCACAGGCCTTTCCTTGAGGGGCCACCAAAAAAAGCAGCAGTAGAAGGAGGGGAAAACCTGGGGACAGCTTAGACCAAAGAGACCCAACTCTCTCCATGGCATCACCAAGCCCTGGTAACATTAACAAGCCCCCAAACACAGACACCTTCACCCCTTTAGGTCATAATGCTGAATCATGTCCTAAATAAAGCACTGAAAATCAAACTTCTCCACAAGCTAAAACCTGCAACTTTAAGTCACAAAAAGCTTTCATTTATTCATGAAGAAACTTTCATCTCTGCTTGCTCCCTAAACAGAGCTGTGAGTCCAAATGATTTGTGGCTGTTTTAGTTTGAAGGCAATGAAGATGTGCAGTGAGAGCTCTGGGTGGCTGTTTGCCAAGACAAAATTGTACCTGACAGGTGAGAATTCACTTCTGAAATGGACATCAAATACAAGGAAAGATATCTTTAATACTTGCAAAACAGACAGAATTTCCCTTAAAATAGGCTTTGAGTAGGATTGAACAATCTATGAAGAAGTTTACAGGACACAAGAAGCATTTTAAATAGTTCCTCCTGGTTTATAAAAGTGACTTAGCAAATTTCCAAGTCATTGAAAAGTGCAAGGTGAGAATTTTCACCGGTTTCCCCCGGTGATGGACTCTGCAGTGACACCCAGCTGTAACCCGACGTGGTTTCTGTCTCTGCAAAACAGTTTCCACCTTATGTCCCCTGACACAAGTGACACAGGCTCCTCCTGAGGCTTCCAGCACTGAAATCCTGCAGCACAGGCAGCTCCAGGATTCCTTCCCTGGGTCACTGTGCCCAGCACACATCCCAGGCTCCAAATATAAACTAAGAGTGTGCTTAACCTTTGGATATTTGAGAGATCCACTGCTCCAAGACAATCTGTGTCCATCATCACACATTCCTCTGAAATGACACAACTGCATTTTCTGAGAGAGAGAGAAAGGAAGCATTGATTTCACCAGAGGTGGATTTGCAAATGAAATCATAGAGATGCTCATTTCAACGTTTGCTTGGCTTTGACAAACCGAACTGAATGTGGCCAGTGCAGCACTGCCAACGTGTTCAACATGGGAACAGAGGGAAAGGGAAAGAGCCATCAGCCCCCAGTTTACAGCAGCCAGTCTGCACAGAGAGCTGAGCACTCCCACCCCAGAGTCACACACAGCTTCTGGCAGCCACAAGTGGAGCTGCAGGGTCTGCTCTGACAGCATCAGGAGAATAGGCTGAATATTTCTTTGCCAGTGAATGTGGGCTATGCTGTGGGCCCTGTTCTGCCTAGGGTTGAAACTCAGCATTGGGCAGGACAACTCTGCAGCTTCCAGTCTCTGCAAACCTCTCTGCTTCTGCAGAGCCACAGCAAATAGCTGAAATTCAAACAGCTGCAGATCTAGATGAACTAACTGTGTTTTATATCTCCAGTTGCTTGGCCAAACATCCCCCACCCAAAGCAGGTACTGCACCAGCACTGGCTCCTGGTGGTTTGATCTGTTTCAAACACAGAACCAGCTCCCTGGTTATTTGCTAAAGCTGAATTCATATGGGAAGCTGCTCTACCTGGGACCTGCTCTGTTCTCTGAAGCTTACTGATTCTGAAATTAGAGTCACTGGATTATAAATCAAACAACATCTAGTTAAAAAATAACCACAGCAGTATTAGAGCTCACTGTTTGGCAGGAGTACTGGCTGTGCCTGTCAGAAATGGATATTCAGTAAAATGAACCCAGAGCCAAAAATTAATGTCCCAAAGAAAACTATTTTCCTTCACATGTAATGAAGCATCTATTAACAACAGTCAACTTGTAAACAAAACCTCTCTAATAAAGGGTGACTTCTTCTTGCTGCCTGTCCAGAGGAACAGTGGATTTTGGCACATTTCATACTTTGGCCTTCACTCTTTCACTCCTCAGGCACCGAGGGAGCAATGGAAAAGAGATTATCGTCTTAAAGGAAAAGAATCCTGTATGCAGATTGTGGGCCTTGATACCAGCAGCCATAATATCCCTTTATATTCAGAAAAGTGCTGATAAGCACTGCGACTCCGAGAGCCAACGTTCACAGTGCTGCTGCCTGAAGGTGCAAACATGAATTTAATGCTAAGCCTACGTTACACTTTTAGTCTTTAATCACCTCAGGCTGTGCAAAGAGCAGCTCCATCTCCCCAGCTCTGCTCTCACTGGAGGGAAGGCTGAGAGATCTCAGCCTGCATGGCTGAGGTGATGGGGGAATGGGGGACAGATAAAACCTGCAGATCTGGATTCCCCAGCAGAACAGGACTAACACCAAAATCCTGACAAAAGCAGTGATGGTGGCTCCCTCTTCCCCCAGGAAGAGCCAAACACTGATCAGAGCTGTTCTATCCTTAGTTTTAAGCCCCTAGAGCCCTTTCCATGGCCTTAGTCATGGAATTGAAAAACATTATGAAAATTGAGAAGCCTTTTGGGGTTTTTCTGATTCACAACTAATATTTCCAAAGCGAAATTTGTTGTGTTTTAAACAGCCCACGTTTATATCTCTGAAATTGCTTGGCAATACAATTTTACAAAAACTCAGAGCAGCAATCCAAAGAAAGTGTTAAGAAGACTTCTATAAACACTGAGGTTTTTCCTACTTGCAAATTAGACTGACAAAATCTCAGGCAAGGCCCAGTCTAAGAGTTTCTAAGAGTCAAACCTTGTCTTCACAGTCATTCCATCGTTCCCCTGAATCTCTTTTTCAAACAGCAGCTAAGCTTAAGCCTGGAAATAGCGAGAAGTGATTCTTCCTCCTAGAACATTTTGTGCTTTCTTGCCAAGTCATCCTGTGGATGTGCTTAACTACAACTTCCAAGTCAATTGGTGTGGTGGTTCCATCTGACACCCATCAGTCATCCTGTCCTGCCCACAGACCAGGCAGGCTGCAAAATGCCTTGTCAGTCTTTCAGGCACTGCCTTAACCAAACAGAACTGGACTAACAGCAATGCCAAGCTGTCACTCTACATTTATCAACAAAAGGGAATATTTTTTTAGGAAAAAAATAATAATAATAAACTCTCCTCGCAGCCCTAACGCTACATGACCTGAAAAAGTTTCCTAAGGGACTGAAGCCACAGAACAAAGTTTCATTTCATCTTCCTAGATCTCAGAGCTCAATTTCCCAAGTTCCCAGGGACCTTCAGCAGTGCTAAACAGAGGCAGTAACAAATGTCAGTGTTTACTCTGAGATCTCTTTGTTAGAGCTCTCTGTACTCAGCAGTCTTTAATAACCCTCTTTAGGCACAGGCAGAGCATGTTCTGCATAAAGCAATCAGGAGTGACTCAGCACAGTGTGTCTGTCATAGCTGAACAAGATGGAATTGCAGGATTTAACTCACACAAGTAATCACATTCCCTGTCAAGACCCTTCCCCTCTCCTGGTAAGTGAATCACCTTTGTTTTCCAGCACCACAACCCCAAAGCTTTGCTTTGGCTTTGCCACCTGCAGTCCCAGGCACAGCCTCAGGTTCTGCTCATCAAGGGATGAGATGCTGCAGCTTTGGAGCTGCTGCTGGCAGGGCAGGAGGTGGAGAAACCACCCCAGAGGAGGCATTCCCAGCTCTGTGAGTGAACCAGGAGCTGCTGCCAGAGGAGCTGGAATTTCAGCCAGTGCTGATGTGACAGGAGTGTGCTCACTATAAACAACAGATCAGCCACAGTGCCCAGCCCAGGGCAGGCTCCTGATGCAGGAGGTGCTCCAGGACAATTACAGAGGTCTCCTGGTGACTGCAGCCAGCCCTCAACCAAAGCCACTGCTTTGGTGCAAAGCTCACAGTAACTTTTTCTTCATAATTCACTGGTTGTCCAAGGTTTTCAAAAGCTGGCTCTACATTGCAGATGCTGAGGTTAACAGCAGTGCAGTGGGCAACAGGAGCTTCCTGCACCTAGTTTACAATTAGAGCTTTTCTTTTTTAATTAAATATCAAACCAACCTTGAATTTCCACGCCAAGACTTAACTGAGCTGACTTGACTTTCATTACTTAATGAAAATAAGTAACCAGGAAAATTTCTGGGGGCTTTGCTGCCATTTAAAACAATGTTTTTGATAAATTGTTCTTCTTTGATAGTACATTTGAGCAAGAACTTTTTCTGAATACAACACTCACAGAGATAAAGAAACAGGATCAAAGAAAATAAAATAGGAGCCCGAAGAATAAGACAGTTAATTAACTTCAAAAAGCAGGATATACAACTCAAGTCATTCCTTAGGGTCATCCATCTAACCAGGTTTTAAAAGCCTTCAGTTATGAAAACTCCACTTTCCCCAAGTCATTTATTCCGTTTCTTTTAGAAAGCTTTTCTTAATGCCAAATCTCGATCTCTTTTGTACAATTTAAGCCCATTACCATTTGCTCTTTTCCCCGTGGGTCTGCATTATCATCCTTGCCTGAGTCTCTGCAGCAACTTCTCCTGCATGTAAAGACCACCAGTACAGCTTCAGAGGTTTTTCCTCTTCCTTAATCTCAGCAACCCCTACTTTTTCAGCCTTAACTCACATGCAATAATACAATGAATAAAAGTCACTATTTTACATAAGTCTGGGCAGACAACGCACGACAAGAATTGAAGGTGAGGCTGAAAGTGAAAGATCTTGAATTTTTCAACAATTTTGGAAAGTGGAGTAGCACCTGGATCATTAATATTCATAGACAGAAATGCACACGTATTTACAGACCACTTTGCTTTTGGGCTATTTTATTGGTGGATCAAACCTGAAAGGATTTCCACACCTATTTATTTCTAAGCACATGCACACCTAGGCAGAGAATTGTTCCTGAGCACAACTGGTCATCTCAAAACTCCCAAAGCTGAGCTTTATTCAGCTTTCAGGAGCTGGTTATTTAATTCCAGCCTGGAAAGCACAACCACAGATGGCAGCTTTTGGCCCCAGCACCAAACTCCCAGTTGCAGCTCCCTTCAGATGCAGAGTTTTCAGCTGGCCCATAAAACCAGAGACAGCTGTGAAATTCAGTCTGGTCAGTCTTTGAGATGATCAAACTCCCAGAGTGGTTTGTTAGTCCCAGCCCTGTTCCTGGAGATCCTGGATGTGTGTTGTATCCAGGATCTCTGAGCCACAGGGATTCTCGGAGTGAAGGACACAGGAAAACACTTTCTGCATGTTCCAAAGTCAAGTTCCTCATTCCCACCCCACTCTAGGAACCCTTCACTCTTAGCAAATAAGCCCTGCTGCTGATACAGATGGAAACACACTCACACCGGTGCAGATGGGGTTTATTTGTAGAAATATCTCTCTAAACATAATTAACAACTAATGGCAGCAAAGAGCAAACACATTATTTGTCTTTTTTTTTTTTTCCACTTTGAACCCAGAAATAGCAACCCAGCAGGAGAATTACTTGAGTCAAATGAGCTAATGAGGAGACTATTCCTGTATAATGAGATCTAGAGAAGTCTGTACTTGCCTTAGCTTGTTCTATTCATAGTGTCTGCAGATTTTACTCTGCTGTTTGGACTCCACACACACCTGGTCTGTGCCTACCAACACCAATATTCCCAAAGTTTTATCTGTGGAGGAGCAGCAGGTGTTAAACACTAGGCTGGCAGTTACATGACAGAGCTGCTCATCTTCTCCTTCTAAAGCCTGGTCACCTTTGCAAGGCTGAAGGGATAACCAAAGTCACTGCAGATTTAGAACATGGAAAAGAAATCATAGAACTAAAATGAAATATACTTCAAATTATGGGTTGGTTTCCTAATGAACTGTCTTTTCCAGCCCAACAAAATTAGGTGTGTTCTGTGGTAGAATCAGCACCTTCTTACAGGTGTTCCTGCCAAACATCTTTTAATTTTATGTTCATTAGTAGCACAGTTTGAGAAAAACAAAATATCCTTGAAGTCGTCTGTGCCATAACAAAAAAAAATATATCATTTCATTGTACGATGAATACTTTTGCCTATTTAATCATTATCTTTATAAACCAAGGAAAAGATTTATTTGGTTGGAAGTGAAAACCAGACTTTGGTGTCTTCTGGGGCAGCAGGTGCTGAAGTGAAGCTGTGTCAGGAAGGCTGAGCAGCAGCAAAGTCACCTGAAGGCTGGTTGAGCTGCCCTGGTGCTGCAGCCATGCCCAGGAGCCTGGGATACACAACCTGGGCTCTGCTGTGCCTGGCACTGATCCTTGCCTTGGGGCATGTCAGCACAAAGGGAAACAGACTGCAGGTAGAATAATGAGCTTGGGAGAACAATAGAGAGACTAAATCTGGTGAAAGAAGCATCTGCTGGAGCAGAGCAGCTGCCACGCCACGCCAGGAGTGCTGCCAGTGTCACAGCAGAGTTCAGCTCTCACATGGCACTCACTGACCATTTCTTTTAAAAGTAAAATAAGAAAGTTCTCCTGCCTTACAAAAGAAAAAAATGTAAATTAGTACACAGTTTCAAGCAATAGAGACGTGAGATTTGAGATCTATTTAATGATTTATGTGGTAAGAGATAAAGATCTGTAGCTGAAGTAAAGAGGAAAATCTTCCGAGCATGGGAAAATGAACACTGCTACTAACAGCTAAACCCATCTGCTAGTACCCCAAACTAACAAAAAATGAGAAATTATTTAAAATTTCTTAGAAATTTTGGGTTAATACAGACCTCCCTACATTCCTGGCTGAAGAATCTCAGGATATTTCATTGCTTAATTTAACAGAAGCTGCATCAACTGAACATGCTCACCTTCCCCTGCCTGGGCAGGGCTTCACTGATCCTGAACTGGGACACACAGCTTCTGTGCCAAGAGAATGTAAAGAAACCAACATCTAAATCATGCTTTTATTAGAGCCATACCTGCCTTTTCCTCCTTTTTTATTAAAGAAAGCTTCATTTTACCTGACTTTTTCTGTTCCACAACTGCAGGGTGCCATGCTGCTGCATGCCATGCATCACAAATAGATTGTTCATTCCTACACATGCTCAGCTTCTTCAATGACATCTGCAGTTTTGCCAGGCTGACTGTAAATGGAGCTCCTCAGGAACAATTAGGTCTCCCAGAAATATTTAAGACATTTAAAAATCTTTGGTATTTAGCTTCTGATAGTTCCATCAGGACCATAAAAATCTATCAGGTAAATAGGTCTTTAGAATGATCATTATTCAACCACACATTAATGGTTCCTAATGACTAGGAAGATGCTGTTCCAGTGCACTGAGCAGGCTCTTGTGGCATATTGATATGCACAGGAAAGGGCATGCAAATATCTCTGTATTTACCTATTTTGATTGTTGACTGCTTGCAGAGTCAAAAGACCATTTAATATGTTTCCTAAAATAATTTAAATGGCATAATTAGGGCAAGTTCAAGAGTAACCATTTTTAAATGGGCACATTTAAGTAAATTTGTTTCCACTGCCCCAAAATCCTTTGTTTAATATGAGCAGTACTTTTATACATAGGCAAAAGCTATAATTTCTTTTTCTTTGTCATAGCCTGGCAACAGGACACAAAATTCCTTCTGAACTACAACTAATTGGGCTATCAATTCTATTTTTACAGACATTTGGGCAGCCTGGTTCCAGCTGACCAGCAGGAGCACAGGAACAACCCAAACAGAAGCAAGTGCTGCCTGTCCTCAGCACAAATAAATGAAGTCAGAAGAAATGACAAGTTCCTCAGATTAGAAGCAAACAACAGCTTTACCTTGTTCCCAGAGTGATTGAATAAAACGTATCCTAAAGAAGAGAGAGAGAGAAATTTCATTTTTTTCCATAGCAGTAACATATTTTTTGCTGGCATGTCAACCAAACTCACAGGAAGCCGCTGAAGAGCCCTCAGGAAGACAAACCCTGAGAGCTGATGAGGAATTTCACAGCCTGACATCAAATCTTTGTTTAAATTCCAGTGCAGTGCAGGGAGAGGTGCAGGAAAAGGTCAATTAACACCAAAAAATAATCATCTAATGGACAGTAATCAGTGTATTAGGCAAATCCTGTTTTCAATCATTTTTTGCCAAGTCAATAACTGTCTAACTCTGCCCAAAGTCACAATGCAGAGGCTCAGCCTGCATTTGGAGCAGATGGCATTGCCAGTTATTTGCCTGCAATGACAATGGCTGCAGACATGCCACAAAGTCAAAGCAATGCACACTTCTCCTTCTGCCATTAACCATCAATCACTCTGCAGTTTGACCTGTGGAAATGCCACCATTCTGCTTTATAAGGTGTTCAATAACCAAAAAAAAAAATTACTATTTTATATATATATATATATGTGGAGAATATTTAATATCATATATACATTTATAGCTGTAATTATATAATATATAGTTGATATTTACATGAATTTTTTTCTATAATTGCATATTCTTTATATAGTAATAGAAAAAACAATTACAGAAATGCAGAATATAATTTCCTACAATAGAGACCAAAACTCAAGATTCAGGGTTTGTTCAAATGGAACACTGAAACACCTTTAGGAAGCTTCCCTGCACATTTTTCCCATAATGAACTCTCAATCCAAATGTCCTTTCCAACCAGATCTAATTGTAACTCACTCCACTGCATCTGCATTGAAAATATTTTGATTTCTGAAAGATCCTGCAGGCAAATTTTTATGGCCCAATCATCACAAAACCCCCACCCTGTAATTGAAAACAGACCCATTAAGTTTGGTAAATTAATGGATTTGGTGGATTTGGTGCTCAGATGATTAATAAAGACATCAAGACAACACATGAAACTCTAAGCACTCAGGCTCCTACTTATTGATGGGTGAAGCTAGAGAGGCCCTGCAGCAGAATTATCCTTCTATGATCTCAATCTGTTTTCCATTGATTTTCCTTACACAGCAGTAAGTTTTGATTAACTTTAGAAGCAGCAATGACTACTTCAAAATGCCCAGAATTGATCAGACATAAGGATTTCCTGTTAAGTAGAAATTAAAAACAATATTTCTTCCAATATCACAATTAAGAAATGCCTTTCTCTTTGCAAAAGTATAAATGAAAAGGCTGCCATGTTCCTATGGCCATTTTGTTGGCTTGGAAGGTCATTAGGACACCTCCCAAAAAAGTGAGTTAATCCCAGGGAGAAGTTTCTCCAGGTTAACACAGCACAGCACCAGGAATCCTTTGGTGACTGCACAGCTCAGCTTGTTACAGGCACCAGAAGACACCACGTTTACAGCAACTGAAAATATAAAACACTAGCAATAACCCAATACACCAAAGTAAACAAAGCCACACTTGTAAGTAAAGCTTTTGAAATAAAAGCTGCCAGAGCAGTAATTGAACATTTCAGTGCTGTGTTATTGCTATTGACAACCATCTGCAAAAAACTCTTTTGTCAGGGCTGATATGGATCTGGGTTTGGCTTCTGGAATTGCCTCCTGCTTTAACTTACCTTCTTCTTTGGGAATTTTCCACAACTGGAAGCACAGTGGACTCTCTCCTAAAACTTCCCACCTTGTAAACGGAGCACAGAACAAAGAGCAGATTTGTTTTCCTCAAGGTTCTGCTGACACCCTCTGAAATCTGCAGTTCTGCGATAACAGCTCTCTTCTCCTTTTCAGATATAGATCTAAACTGACAGAGCAACATCCCAAGATCAGCAGATCAGTGTAGCTGCTCGAGTCATTAACTGTTCCTAAGGTTTGTACAGTTGAGTTCATCACACAGGCTCTTCTAGAGGCAAATTTTACATTCCTGTGCTCTGGTAGGAAAGTAATAAATTGGCTGGATGTCAGCTCTGTGCAGTTCAACTTCCAGAACAACTTCACTTCCCACAGTGCCTCTCTAAAATGACATTTTCTTCCTCCAGCATGATGGGAAGCACAAGTTTGGGATTTTTTTCCAGACACACTCGTTCCATACTCTGCTGCTACATTCCAGATCATTGTAACTCACAATTCCCTCTATCTCCTCAGCATTTCATATTTTTAAAGCCTTACAATCTCTCTCCTCCATAATGTTATCTAAAAATAACAACATCAGGCTGGCAGAAAAACCCACTGCAGAAATTTCACACCATTTTCCAAGCAGTCAACAGGGAATCTCCCACGGGGCTGCACTCTGGGCAGTGAATGATGTGTATCTGGAGAGAAATATTGTGGAATCGATGCTGGAGATCAATCACTTTAAAGAAATACAGTCATTTGGGACAGACTCTTTTGCAGGGCAGAAAGCAACTCTGCTGGAAAACCACTTTGTGCACAATGTACATTCGTATGCAGAAGTTCATTTATAATATATCTCAGGAGATGCTACAGCTTGCACGCAGTTATTTAAATAGTTTGGGGACTTTGCAAGAGAGATTTACTCTCACTCTCCACACATTTTATTATGGAAGGTTTATCATCAATATTAAAGTTTAATTCCCCCAAAGCAGTGCATTAATACATTCATAAGCTTTAATACCCAGAGCTTTGTGCCCACCTTCATCATATATTGAACACGATTGTCAAACAACAGTTCCATACTTCCCCCGTCCTCCTTTTTCATTTTAAAGGGATTTCAGCAATATTTCAGAAGCACAGGGTCATTTTGATGCACTACATTTTGCCTAATTTTAAATGTCTGCCATGCAGAAAATTGAGTTTTATGGTTTTCAGAGTAAAAACAAAGACTGCAGACCCCCAGCTCTCACGGCTCGTTCTTTTCAAGCAATTTTGCTAATCACACACGGACCTTTTGCTACATTTATTATTTATTGCCTGCCCCTAAATCCTGCTCTCAAGTTCACCCATAATCATTTGGGTTTTATGCCCTTTCAATATTTAAAAACCATCTTTTGCTTTGTGTAATAAACCTAACATTGGGAGTCATTTCCCATTAAAGATCCATCCACTATTCCATACTACTTCCAGCAGGTCAGTGCCTGTCCTGTGCTTCTCCTGCACTCTGAGGTATTGCAAGAGAAAATCCTGTGTCTTATTAACCAACTAATTAGCATGATGGCACAATTAACTATTTTTCCTTATGTGCTCTGAGCAAAGAGGAAGAGGCAACACACAAAAGGAGCAAGGAAGGACATTAAAAATAAAAGAGGAAACTAATTTAATTGCAATGAATGAAAGCAAACAGCAGACTTATTACAGGAGGAAAAATGAAAGTACTCCCAGAGGCATTATCACTTGTCAGAATTGCTGCTGCTCCTTCCTGACACCATGGCACACACTGGGGAAAAAAAGGGCAATTCAGAGATCATCAGGAGAGCTTTAAAATTGGCTTTTGGTATCTGAGAGAGTCCACACTGGGAACCAACACAGCCACAAACCCCCCCAACTGCCTATGAGTGAAACCTTAATTCAATATGTAATTTAATTTGGCTTCTGCTGCCTGTAATTGCTTCCATCCTCAAGAACAGCTGGCAGGCACCAAGACAAAACTGCACACTCAGGACAGCAGGAGGGAGGGGTTTAATTAATTTTTTAAAACGTTGTGTTTTATTTAGCTTTTGCTGCCATCTACAGTAATCATCACAAATCTGCACAAGGAGCAGGTGCAGCACCAAAGCAACAAAATAAACCTTCAGCACAGTAACAAGCTGGGCTAGACACACACCAGGGGACTCCCACTGTCACTGCAAGATCTAATAAACCCTCTTTGCAGAAAAACTTTCTGCCTCAGCCGGGGCCAAAAAATTCATTTACAGCTATTTGTCAGCTCTGTAAATGAATTAACTCATCCACAGAGCTCCCAGACACGAGCACAGCCTTCCTGAGTCTGTGTACATCAACGAGGCAGCAGTGCTGGCTACAAACTGATCAAAGTTTTAATTTCTCCATATGAGACTGGAACACTGACTGGCTCAATTCAGTGTCTGATTCTTCCATATGGCCACACCACAAAAATGTGGACACCATAAGGCGTCAGTTTGTTAATTTGCTCCCAAAGAAGCTTCGTGTGATCAAAATATTTTCCACTTGTTATCTTAATTAATGGGATTTTTTTTTCCATTCCAGAGTAATGCTGCACTTGTTCAGAAAGCTGTCCATCCCATAAAGCCTGTCTGCGGCACAAGGCAGGATGTACAGGAGACACTGGAAATGTCAGCAGGATGAGGCAAAACACTTAAATAAGAATGCAGCATCTGCTTTGATGGTAATTTTAATTTAAAATTAAATCATTTGAAGGCACCTCTGACCCTTAGCTTACCTTTTCAGTAACTAATGCCTGATTTCCAGTTCTAGAGTCTAACCAGGGGTTAAATCACCCACTGTGGTTTTCATCTCAGCTTTGTGCTGTCACAGTATTTGAACCAGCACAAACCCCTAAAATCCAATTTCTAAATAGATTGATTCAAATCCTTCTTTTATGACTTTTTTTTTTCCTCCTGTGATTCTTAATTTTTCTTTTGGGGAATTTCTGCTCCTCCAACAGTCTGCAGATTCCTGCTGCCTCCTGTATAATGGTCCTTGGTGTAATTCTGAGCACAGCCTTTCCTGGCTCCCAGAGCAGTAAAACACACAGGGGTGTTCTCAGCTGTGCAGCCCATCCAGAGATGGGCTCTAATACCACTTTACACCTTTCTTACTCCTCTGAGTAAGACCGGGCTTAAACTCAGACTTATCACAGCAGTGGAGAGCACCATTATCACCTTGTCAGAGTTGTCTGCTGAGTATCTTTGAAATCCAGTGTTCTCAGATGAACCTTAAAAAAAGATACCCAAGGCAAGACACAACTGGGAAACCAATTTTCTTCACTTTTTGGCAAAGATTCAATCTTATCTAATATGAGTGCAGAAAATATTTCTGAGGATTCAACAAAGCCAGCTTAACCTTTTCTTAGTCTTTTTTTTTTGATAACTCTGAATTAGGGAGTTAATGTTAGGGTTTTTAGAAGGATAAAGCATCAAAATATTTGTTGATTCAAATTTCTGCCATAGCACGACCCACTGAGAAAATGCCCTTATCAGCTGCTGGTGGTGAAACCCAGTTTAAGCCATAACAAAATCTCCTGAAGATCAACAAAAACTGGTGTCAAACCAAACATCTCTTTTCTAGCTACATTTTAGTACACATGGGGACCATTAACTACATGAGAGTTTGAGCTAAAGTGGAACCTGGATTGGTTTTGTGGTATTTTTTCTTTATTTCCTATTTCTGGAGACCACAGCAACACCAGGTATGATTTCTCCTACTTCCTAATTCTTGGAAGGAGAGGTGTTCACACCAGTGGTAAAACCCAGACCAGTTTCAGAGTTTCATTTCTACCTTTCCTTCTTCCAGCATTGCTAAATTGCCTTCAACAACCTGTCAACAAAGGTCCCTGCATGTCAGCAATCAGAGCTATTGCAAATATTTAAAAGGTCCATGATATATTTCCCCTTCTTCTTATATAATGCAACATATAAAGAGAAAACAGACCTAAAAAGAAAGTCTGAGAAAGTTCCTGTTCCGGAGATCAAAGAAGTGAATTCTTGACTACACAAAACGCCATAAAATTAATTCCTTCAGGATTAGGATTATGCCCAACGCTTCTCCTTTGCATAAAACACGCACTTCAATTTTTTTTTTTTAATTTTTTTTTTTTTTTTTGGCCCAACTGCTGGAAGTCAAATAACCTCAGAGCTGATCCTGAAGTGCTTTTCCCCACTTGTTATGCACATGGCATCCAGGAGGGCACGGGCTGCCCTCAAGCCAAGGAACTGTGCTGCCAACAGCTTCCTACAGCTCAGACATGAAACCTTCTAACCCAGCAGACAAGATTTCCTCAAATAAGCTTCTTACAGACAAGATATGAGGAATTTTTTTCCCGTTTTGTTTTTTTAATTCAGTGAAGTTTTATTAATAGAGGTGAAATCTGTAGGCTAAAAAAAAAAAATGTAATAAATACACCAAAGGTGTTTAGGGTCTGATCTGTTTGCACAGTTTTGCCTTCGCATATTTTAGGGGCAGTTTGTCTATTTATTTAAGAGTCCCATCATTAAAACGTAACATGAACTAGGGAAAAAAGCTTCAAACCTAAAAAAACTAAACTGAACACTGCACAACACTTATTCTATGTCAGTCTGTGAACACAGTGGGAAACAAGATTCACCAAATTAGATTTGAAAACCAACAATGAATCCTTTTAGAAAACCACTGAGTACATCTGCAGTCAAAAGGACAGGCAAAACTTCTGTCCAAACTGTTTCTAAACATTCTCATCATTCTATATGGTAAAATATTTCCCAATTAAAAAAAAAAAAAAAGAATATTCTTAAATGTCAAGTGAGAAATTGGCATGAATGAAAGGTGTAATTGCTTGCAGTTTTAATAATTATTTTTCAAATGCAGCATTATTTCACAACTCCATGAGTAGGGTAAGGCGGTTACACAAGGTCCTCTGTAGCTGGCCATGGTGCTGATTAACACCATCAATTGTAGCAGGAATAACTGCTGATAGCAAAACAAAATTGACAGCTTCAAAAGTTCAACACCTTGTCTTTATTCCCTTTGGTTTTTTGATAAAGTAGCTGAATTCCAGCTGAAGCCAAATATCAGTGCTCAGAGGAATTCACATTCTGTACACACTCCATAAGCCACTGAGTTACAACCTCCAGTCAGAAATATGCTGAACATCTCAGATTTAAAATAATATGAGAATAACCAGGCATCCTTAGCAGCCACTGTTTGATTGTGAGATGCAGGGGGGTGGGAGTGAAAAGTGGCACGTTTCATCTTGGCTGACAAATGCTCCCCAAGAGCTGCAGCTCCGTGCTCAGTGCAGCACTTGGGGAAAGCCAGGAGAGCACAAAAACCCTCCAGCCATTCCTACAAAAGCATTGCTGTTATTCCCTGGGAAATCAGACATGATGTGCATCAGAGTTTTCACAGCCACAGCCAGCACTGGGAATGGTTTGGGGAATTTTAACCCATCACTCACATCATTAAAAATCGAACACAGACAAGCAGCAAGTGGTTGCAACCAAATTTGTACATTTGGGGAAAACCATGTATTTCAAACAAAGCACACTGAATTATCCATACAGCAGGCCCACAGGAATTATGAATTTCCAAAGATAATGCTTCTGATTGAACATAGACTAAAAAATATGTACAAGATATGAAAAAACACTGAAATTTTATGTAAAATGTGCTCTTCCTCATGACACCATGTTCAAATATCCCTCCCTTCTCCAGAGTGCATTGAAGGAGCAGAGAATTCACACCTTCCATGAGATTTAGCCTGGACCCAGGTCAGACTGGTGACCAAACCAGAATTCCCTAAGAACTTTTTAGTACCCAGAAGCTCCCACTGAGCTTCAGACTTGAGTCTTAAAGAAAAAATACCCCTAAAGGTACTAGAGCAGCTGTGGGAATGGCCCAAAGCAGCATAGCTGGAGTCAGCACAGGGGGAAGAAAGATTTATGGATAATAAAAGTAGGTAAATAATTGGTGTAAATCATGGAGGTAAAGGGTTGAGCAGAAAGGTTGAGGGAGAGAGACAATTCCTTCTGACAAAACAATGAGAGATGACCAAAGACCCTTTAGTCCTGGGGTGAATTTTCAATTAGTCCAGCAGCCACAGAGTTGGACTCACAAGGAATCCAAGCGGAGGCAGGACTAAAATGAAGAGAAAAGGCTACAGAGGCTTCCCCGTTTGCACAAACAGGCACAATTTTCAGTCAAATTCCTTCAAAGTCGCCTGCAGAGCACATTTGGGTACATCCCTTGTGCCAACAGTGATGCCTTCAGTTTTATCTTCCATGTATTCTAGATTTTGTCCTGCCCAGGGGTGCAGCTCTGAGCTCACATTCACTGTCACTCAGCTCTTCATAGAGCAGGGAGACAAAACAAATCCTTTCCCAGATGGAGACCTGTGGCGGTGGGTTGATGAGCGCTGATGGTTATCCTTTGCTGATATGTTACGTGTTTAAGTTGAATAGTTTATGCCTTGTTACCCCTTATTCTTCCTATTCTTAAAACCAAATGGCAGTTACCTGTCGATCTTATTGTTTACATGGCACCTTCTCCTGCCAGTCAACCAGAGACCTCTCCCAGTGTCTGGAAGCTTCTAAGAAGAGTCCTGGGTGATTGGCTGGAGCCAGGGTTTCCCCCTCCTACAAGTTAAATTATGTACCCTGAATTCCTATCATTGGTCCCCATGCTCTGCTGTCCCACGTGTTCTTTTTCCCCCTTTAAAAACTGAACCCTTCAGGCGCTCGAGGTCTCTCCGTCTCTCCGTCTCTCCTGCTCTCCATCTCGGAGCCTCGGCCCTGGGGTTGGAATAAAACCTCAGTTGCTGTTTCATCGGAGAGTCCCGTCTCTCATTTCATCTGCGCCTTAGCAGTGGCTCTGTTTCACTGACTCAAAGACCCCCAGGTTGCGGTGGTGCCAGGGCTGGCTGGAGCCAGCAACACCGGGAAAACCACAGCAGAGACCAAGGACAAGGTTACAAGTTTCAGGCCCACAAAAGCACAAACAATGGAGGGCTGAGTGGAGAGAACAAGGAGGATGGAACTTCACAACCTGAAGCTGTAATTGGACAATTAAACCCCAATATGCAAATGGACCAAAACTTATAAAAGTGTGAGACCTTGTGACCTGTGGTCAATTTTGTGACCATTTTGGGTCCACCTTGGGTGTAGCCCTGGCCAGGCTCTTGCCCTGCCCAAGGTGTATCCTTGAAGGCCTTTTAATAAATATTTACTCTATTAAATTTTTACTTAGCTCTATTTGTCTTAGCTCTGTCCAGCCTCTGTCCCAGGTCAGCCTCCCCAAGGCATCACACACACACCTGTAACCTGCCTCTCGTGTTTGCAGACCCTGGTGTGTGACAAAAGCCACCCCAAAGGTCTTTCACAGTAACACACAGAACAGGCATTTACTAAACCATGGGCAAAACAGAGGCTCTTCTATTCAAATTAATTATGTAATCATGGGCAAATCGGAGGCTCTTTTATTCAAATTAAGGCTTCAAAATAACTTTTCAGAGAGTAAGACTCCACATAGATTTGTCAACCATAAGAAGCCGAAAGATGAGTCAAAGGGCAAGACCAGCTGCCCTTGGGGAAAGGGACACAACTCCAAGGAATTTGTCACCAGCTCCATCCTGAGCTGTCCCTGGACACAGCACAGGCCACCAAAGCCAGCCCAGGGATGTCCATCTCCACCTGGGGCAGTAATTGTTTGATAGCTGTTATTGAGAGATGACCACCTGTGTTAGAGCCAAACACAGAGGGGCTGATGGGCTCTCTGTGCTTTTCCACTACAAACAACCAAATCAGCTCTAATAGAACATCTAAAATTGCTGCTTTTACCCTGGCTTGAAAGAGATGATGCAGAGCAGGCCTGTGATTAACTTTTCCATTTCAGATGCAATACTTAAATCAGAAAGCTTGTCTGATACTGCTGAGAGCAGGGAGACTGCAATTTTCCTTTCTGTATCATGCCCTGACAATGAGCTGACACTATTTTAAAAGTACTGAGCAATTTGAAAGGTTTCCAGATAGCAGAGATTTAAATGTACTTTGCAAGCTGAAATGGGCTCAGCTTTTGCACTCCCTTGAAGAAAAAAAAAAGAAAAAGGAAAAAAAAATCAGAAAATTATTTTACCCTTTATAATTACAAATGTGCTCATCTGGGGAAAAGGGTTAAGGCCATGTGCTGGGAGCTACAGAAATGTCAGTCATTAAATAATCATATTGACAGAGCACATTTTTAAGTGTATTTTGCAAGTAAATCTGGCTACAAAGCATGACACAAGCAGGAAATGTCTTATTCATCTCCAGCTGCAGTGCGGGGAGCAGGGGGAACTGCTCCAGTGATTCTTTACACCAAAAGTTCATTACAAGCAGAAGCTGACACAGGTCATAAAATATTAGGAACAGTTACAAGGACATTCCACAGGAAAAAAAATATTGATTTTATAGCTAAAGCTGCCTTCTTACACCAGTCCAAATCCACTCCATTGCCTGCTTTTCTATGGACTCTTTGCTCTGAGCAGCTACAAATGAGATTGGTGATTAATTTCAGTTCTGTAGCAGCAGAAAAAATCTGAGTGCAACACAAATAGGAGGAGGGGAAAATGTGGGACAAAGAGTGGGGAAAGAGCAAAGATACTGAAATTCCATTCTCCAGTAGTGTCCTCTCTCACATTAGACAGGATCTCAGATGGGAAGGAAGTTTTGGAGCATTAAACTTTAACAACTGAACCAGACACGTTGCTGTATCAACCGTGAGCTAAACCTCACAGGAGAGAAAGGCAACTCGTGCTATTCATCTCTCCAGATATTGTCATTCCCATTCTGCATTCTCATCCCATTTACCTGTCATGTGTGTACATTAAATACATCCCAGTAATATCCATCAATGCCAAGGCAAAAACTGAGATAAAAATCTTCCAATGACCCTTTTCACCTGAGAGAAATTGCTGTTTGAAATCTGTTTATGGACTCTGCTGCTGCCTCCTCCCCAGCTGAGGCTGCAGGTGCTGCAGGAATAAGGGCAGGGCACAGCTCACCTGGGCTGCAGGTGGGAACTTGTGTTTGGTCTGTGATGTTCAAATGAGTGTTCAGAGAGGTCCTGAGCCCAAAAACTGTCACAAGAGAAACCTGCCATCCCTTCCTCACTATCCACAGTGCCACATGAAACAGCTCCTCACACACACGTGGGCCAAAAATTGAAATAATTTCACTGTTAAAACTGGTTTTTCTGCCGTAATTGATTGTGTTTAAGCAAAACACATTAAACATTCCTGCTTCAAATTTAGAATAAACTCAATTTGATGTTGTGGCCAACACCCCACTGGAAGGAGCAGCTGTTACGACAGAGAGTACATATATTGTTTATATACTGTATATATTTATACAAATGTTTATCTATTGTTTGCACTTTTCCTTACCTGAAATACTTTAGAAAAGTCAATTAAAATTTGCAAGAGCACATCAAAGAAAGACACATACACCTGGAGTTTAGAGCAGCCTTTGCAGTGCATGTTTTTCCCCCCTCCAAAAAAAATCTGATGCCCAGGTGTCCAAAATCATTGCTTTCCCAGGAGACTCTGATGTTTGCAGCCTTTAAATCCTCCAGAGATCTCAACTGGAATGGCAACTCCCCCTCAGCACAGCAGGGCTGTCCCAGGGGGTTGGGGGAACCAGCCTGGCATCAGCAATCAGTCACAGCATCCCACGTTCCAGCTGCTCCCAAGGGTGCAGGAGAAGGGTGGGAGGCGTGGAGGGCTGAAACAGCTCTTCGCGTTTTTAGAAAAAGAGAGATTTTTCTTTAGCACCCCAGTGTGAACCATAAATTAGAGATTAAATGACCTTTAGGTAGAGCCTTTTTGAAAAACTGTAAACTAATGAGTTGTGATGACACTGTGATGTCAAATCTTACCCTCCAGCCTTATCCAGCCTTTCCAGGGACAGGACTTTGCTCCAGGCTGGGGTTGCAGCACAGTGTGCAGGATCCTCCCAGCTGGGCAATTCCAGCCAGGAGCAGCTGGAAGATGCTGGTGATGCCAATGTTATGATCAGTCCCACAAACCAGCTGGGCAAATATTTCCTCTTCAAATAGAAGGGAAACTACTTAAGCTCTTACTTTGTTAAGGAATATTCCAACCATTTTTCTACTTTAACTAACCGGGTGCAATTCTTTCCTAGGGTACCACAAGTCATGTACAAACAATGGTACTTTAAATCACACATTAATTGACTATTTAAGGCATGAAATGCTCCTTTTTGCAGTGATCTTTCATTGTGACACAGGCAATTATCCTCAAGGATGGGGATCTATAGCTCCCTGGACTGCTGGACAATTAGTGAGAGTTCATAATAATCCAAGCACGCCTCGTTATTGCAGCCATGGATCAAATGGTAAACTAACAGTGACTGCCTCTCACAGACACATCTGCAACTTGCTGCTTAAAATGGATTTTGAGCACACATTTCATTATCTCAAAGGGCTCCTGTGTGTCACACAGGGAATCATTTCACCAAGATCCCCCCTCCATTAAATTCCTGGTAAATTTGGTCCTTTGGGAGGCTGCAAGGAAATATTTCTGCTCGTGGAGAGCACATAGATTTGCCTTTTGAACCTTTTAGGATTTCCTCTTCAGATGTCCAGAAGGATCTGAACTCTGGAATCACTAAGTTAATTTATGGTCCCATATTGCATCACTAATTACTTGGATCAAGCCCTTAATTCTTCTAAATGTGCTCAGGCAGGAGGGGATCTGCCCACACATCCCAGCACGAGCAAGGAGTAGAATTGTCTAAAATAGCCAAGTGCCTTTTCTATTCTAAAATATTTTATTCTTTGCTATTCTAAAATAGTCAATAGCCTACTAAAAGTTAGGGATGCCCAGGCTCCTGCATGCACTTGGATCTTGTGAAAATCGTACTAGCAAGAAAAAAAAATCCACTAATAACTTGGAGCCTGGCCCTGGAGTCCCATCACAGTAAAACTCTCACAACAATTTCAGTGAAAACTGTACAAAAAGATTGCTGGATGAAGTTCTTATAAAAAAAAAAGAATGGTCCCAGAATTGTTCCACAGCAGCATCAGCCAGGAGAGGAACAACCAAGGCCTGACACAGAGCCAGGTGTGTCATGGCATGTCACCTTCCTGCTGGTCAGAGCATTTAATGCAGGTTATCTGCAAATAACCCTTCCTCTCATTCCTCAGCACCCATTTCCCAATCTGAAAATTCTCTTCTACACCAGGACCTGAAAACTTTCTGACTTTTTCTTGCCACATCGAGCAATCTTTAATCAGCGTGACACAAACCTCAGTGCAGTGGGATAGGTATAAAACTCACTTTTTGAACACTCAAACTTGGTTCCTACAGGCCATTTTTTACATCGGCTGTCAGCACTCAAATGCCACAAAAGCTTTCAGCATGAGTAAGCAATGCCATTTAGAAAATCCATTTACTTTGTCTCCACCAGTAATCGTCCTTCATCCTTTTTTTGTGAACATTTTAGGAAACAAATTTGAGTTACAGGTGAGCAACCACAGAGAGCAAATAGTAAGTTAATACCCTCAAGAAGTAGTAATATATTTTAGAGAGGTGGGATAACACTCAACAGAACAGCCAGAGCTGTGGAACAGAAGCTTTTATCCAGAGATGGTTCCAACCACAACTCACACCAGATTAAGCTCCCACACTTGATCTCTGCAAATATGAGGATATAGCACACAATGCCAGAATTTAACTGATACATTTGGATCATTTTCCCTCCCCTTTCCTAGTAGTGTTCTTTGAGACTTCCTAATCCTGCACACTTTCTACTTTCCCCTAATCTGCCACTCTCAAATCAACAGTCACTCGAGCAGCTTTGAGGTTCTCTCTCAAAAGTGATTTAGTTCACAAGACAAAAAGGCTTTTTTTGCTTCTATTTTAATGGCATCCATGGAAACTAAAGTCTCATTAGAGTTTTAGTCATTTCTCATAGTTTGATGGCAGACTATTACATGGTGACTCTCAGTAAAAGTGCTCTAATCAAAAATGATAATATCGCTAAGTTTATCAATAAAGATACAACAACAACAAAAAAAAACCTTACTGATTTGTCTGTGTTATTTCTGTTTGTTTACCTCAGTCCCAGCAACTACTTTTGAGATGTCCTGTTCATAATCAACTCAACTTGAAAATCCAAACCACCAGCCCCTCTACTTCCATTTTTCTCTATTATTGCCTTCCTTCTAATTCCCATCCAAACTCTCAGTTATCCCTTTATTAAGGTTTTTCTTCTCCACCATTCCACATCCCATAAATCAGGCGAGGAAAACCTTTCCCACGGAGCCCTGCAGTGCCTGAGAGATGAGAGAGGAAACCGCAGGAATTCTGCAGCCTCTCTGAGGACATTCAATAATTCATCACCGGGGCAGCGACACCCGTTTGTTCTGGAGATGCCAAAACCAACCTCAAAGAGATCGCAAAGCCAAACGGGCCGGAGCCCTCGGGGTGCTGGTGGTGACAGCCTGGGCACTGTGTGAGCTGTCACCTTTGATCCTGGGCAGTGTTCCCCTGCCCCTGGGCAGTGTCCCATTGACCCTGGGCAGTGTCGTCCTGTCCCTGGGCAGTGTCCCCCTGTCTCCGGGTAATGTCCCCCTGTCTCCGGGTAATGTCCCCCTGTCCCTGGGCAGTGTCCCCCTGTCCCTGGGCAGT
>VWZU01017937.1:625226-642884 GCA_013397095.1 Sterrhoptilus dennistouni | reverse complement strand
GCGCGCACTGGGAGTGGACCGAGAACGCGCACCGGGACCAGGACAGCCCCTGCTGCTTCTGCCACCCCGCAGCCGCCCGCCCCAAGCCTGTGCTGCTCGGTGCCACCCGGCAGTTCTATGAGACAATCGTTTAAGATCTGACGGGTTCTCTCCATGCTGCGAAACGCCGAGATTCTCTCCCCATGTCACTGCTCATAAAAGGCCGACAGCTCACCAGAAATCCATTCAGAGCCAGTTCTGGGAACATACTATTACTGCTTTCTTCACAACATGAAGATTTCGCTTCCCTTTTTTTCTCCTGAGTTTTTACATTGACAGTTTTTGCATTTTAATACACAGACTTCTGGGTTTTCTTCACTTACCCATAAAGCTGCTGCGTGATGACATAATTTCTCCCACAGCCTTCACTATATTACAGATGGAACATTATTTTCCCACTACATCAGAGGGGATATTTGACTTTCCATCCCAAAGAGCTTCACTCTACGATCAGTGTTTCCTGGAGTGAAATTTTGGAGAAACATCCTTAGCAGCACTTTAGAGGCTCAGTAGACCTCAAGATCCCCCAAATTCTAATTCTAATTCTCTATAGCCCTAAGTGAGTTCAAGGATATGGGAATCTGCACGAGGAAAACATAGTTAAGAGGGAGGAAGGGAATGTAGGGAATAAAGGGATTAAATTGAACAAGGTGTTTGGAAGGAAAATCATTAGGAACAATCACCAGACATAACACAACTGAGAGCTCAGCTCCAGAATATATTCCAAGAGGGTTTTATATTCCAGACACAATCTCCCAGACCTGGATATTTTGAATTCTGCACCAATCCGGCATAAATAGCAAGGTCCTGCTGCATTCCGGGGTGAATTTAAGATTGTCCTGGCCCATTAACAAGCTCATGGCACAGTGTGCTGCTTGTCCCATGTGTCACAGAGATCCCTGGTGTCAGCTCCAAAGGGGAACAGCCCCACTCTGGGATGTGCAGAACCAGCTCAGTTCAAACCCATAAGCAAAACTACCTCAGCCAGTGGATGTCTGTCTGTCCGTCTGTCTGTCTGTCTGTCTGTCTGTCTGTCTGTCTGTCTGTCTGTCTGTCTGTCTGTCCCACACAGAGATAACCCAGCCCTGCCTTTGTCCCGATGTTTGGGGAAATCCATCATCCAGTTGATTTGAAGCTCTATAAAAACCACCTTTGTATTCTAGGAAGCCGCTTGCTGCGTTTCCCTGGCTGCTCAATCCATCACGTTCGTAGCCGGCTCCTGCCAAGGAGCAAATTCTTCATTGAGTATTTTATAGCTATTGCATTTTGTGGAGACAAACTGTGACTACCTAGATCAGAATAAATAATAGCAATAAAAATAAAGACTTCAGTGAGCTGATTTTCTTAAGCACCATCCAAAGCCTTTCACTTAGGAATAAGACATGACTACGAGGAATGTTGCCTGTCATCCACAGTGCAGGAATCTACTCAGTGCTGGCCCCTCATCTCTACAATTTAAATTATTTTCTGTTGTTGTAGCAAAATCAGGAGATTAAACTGGTTGGATTAATAATGGAACCCCATTGTGAAAATAAATAATTGCTCTATTCATTAAATGCTGCACTGAGTCAAAAGGTCTGGGGTAGAGAGAAGACATTTCACATTGAAAATTGCTTTTCACAGACTCTGCAATTCTTGGGTTGGTTGCTTATAAGCAGTACATCTAGAGTGTGAGTCAAAGAGTAGACAGGTTAGTGCTGAAATAAACACCCTGAGTAGGGATTGTTTTAAAGAATGGGAATTATTCCAGAATCCTATTCCACTGTAGTACCATCAAATCCAATAATTTCACTGCTACAGTGAAGCATTAGGAACAGCTACAAAAGTAATTTGAACAATGTAAGGAAAATATAATAACAGAACACTTTTATTTCTCCAGCTTCCACACACTGACTTGTTTATCTGCAGGAAAAAAAAAAAACATTACAGGGGAACTTCAACACCTTCACCCTTCAGTGGTCACTTCTCACAGCCTTATCACAAACTGCTCAACACGAGTTACCTCAAATAAGCATCACACAACGCAATGAAGGCAGCAGATGAGGGAGCCAGGGAAGCAGGAGAAGTTATTCCTGCTGACACTGGGGAGCTGCAGCTTTCCCTGTGGCAGGGGAACAAGGTTTGTGCTGCCCAGTTCCCAGCAGACACATTTCCAACCCACAGCAGTCAGTCTGAATGAGACTGGGAACAGCAATGGGAGATGTGGAGCTCCTGCTTCAGATCTGTGCACAAATTCCTCGAAACAGCTGCCTCCTCCTCCTCCTCCTGAGCCACCCAGCACTCAGCATTTCAGGTTATCACCTTCCCCAGGGTCAGGGCTTTGTTAATTAAAGCAAACTCCATCATTTCTGGGGTGATCTTTGACAGTCCTAGAAGGGTTATGGGGATGAACATCACAGAGCACAGCTAAAATTTGGATTTGGAAGTGCTGGGGGATTTAGAGTGGCAGAGCACACTGGTCCAAATTCCCAGACCTGTGGGATAACTGGGGGGGACTGTTCTGGGACACATGGAGAGCAAAGTCCTGAAAGACAAATGAGTGAATGAATATGAGTGAAAGGCTGGTGCTGTGGGGAATGGAGCAGGGGAAAAGGACTGTGTTGAGTCAGAAAGAAACCACATCTTTACTGCCTTTCATCCATGGTAACTCCCCAAGAAAAAAAAAAAAAAAAAAAAAAAAAAGGGCTCAGACCTCACAACTCTGTTCTTAAACTGTTTCAATAATTTAGACAGTGGACTCGGAACAATCCCTACGTATAAAAAACCAACTGCCACGAAGATCAAAATAAAACTCTAGAACTATACAGGAATATGAGCTCTTTGTCAGATGCCTGCTCACAAAACTTAAATACAGCTGGATCCCTAAAACACTCAAATATTTCTCCATGTTATACCATGCACTAAAATTGCCAGGTCATTGCATCAAGTGAGAATTCAGAATTATCATCCCTTATTGCTGGGACACAGCACAGGAACTGTGGCTACACCTGATAAAATATTGGAAGAAATTGATTTAGTAGTTGGACACCATTTTCCAAAAATACCTGACTAGTTTTTTACAAGTTTCAGCAAGGTTAAAAGGTGATGAGGAATAGTGAAATCTTTACTCCAGTCCTGATTTTGATCCAGATTTGTATTTAGAAATGCTGAAATATTTTCATTCCAGACATAGTGTCTGCATTACCAATTCTAACAGCTCATAAAAGGAACATTCATAATCAATTATTACAGAGTTAGAGCTGCATTTTAGCAATAAACTGTCTAACAGGAAATATTTTCTTCATAATGGCAAGAATGTCATCTTTTATAGCCCTTGTCCCACCAGTGACAAAGTGCTTTGATCTCCAAATCTGGAGGGAGGACGAGCAAAGTTTTTAGAATGGAATTGTTCTTTATTAGAATTCTTCTCCACTTAGATTGTTCAATGAGTGCACAATTAAACCCCTCACAATACAGGCAGGGCTGTTATTCCACCCCTTCAAGCATTTGCAGTCAGATGAGGAAAACTGATGATTTCCTCAGTGCCCAGGATGGAGAAGGAATGATCCAAGTGTGAGCCACAGATCCCTGGTCCTTATTCCAGAAACTCTGGAGCCCTGATGTGGCCAGGGGAAAGCACCATCACTTCCATGCCTCAGTTCCTCCACATGGGAAAAAATTAATTACATACAAGTGTGTTAACACTGAAAAAGATTGATTATTGTTACAAGTATTGTAGAAACTTTATGTTCAAATATATACCATGTGCATTTTTCTTTTATATATATATACATATATATGTGTGTGTGTGTGTGTGTCAAAGCATTAAATCAACCTAATTTGTGAATGAAACAATTTTTATACTGGTGAAATCTCTGACTATTCAAACCTGCAGCTGTGAAGAGGCTGCTGAATCCAGCAGGCCACCTCTCATTTGGAAGCACTTGAATCCCACAACTGCCAGTCTGAGGAATTAGGAAGTGAACATGGAGAGCTGACACTCAGGAGAGAGAAAGTCTGGAACTGTGGGTCTCCCACTCCACTAGACATGCAAAAATACAGATAAACTATACAAGGAAAAAAACCAACACCTCTAAAAATCCAAACCATGTCTTGTTACGAAGCATTCTGGAAAAAAAATCTCTGAGGAAACCTGGTGGTAACACCTAAAAAGTGCAGGTTAGAGACCATTATTTAAACTCAAAGGATTTAATGTGGCACTTAGTATGACAGGCTGCTGTACTGCACCCACCGGGCTCGGCAAGCTCAGTGTGCTTTAGCAGCTTAGTTCTACTCTAAGACTCCTAAATGTCTGAACTGTCTGCTGAAACCTCTTGCATAATGCATTAACTTCCCTCTGAACACATTCTGGCATTCCCCTCTCTTGATCTTTTCTGGAATCAGGAAGTATCAGGGCACGGATAAGTAAGTGGGTGAATAATGAAATAAATTTTAAAAACCGTCTCCAGATTTTATAGCGGGTCACCTACCTGCTTCCTGCTAAAAAAAACCCACACAAAAACCAAAATAAAACCGAAAAACAACAACCCACAAAGTAAAGGACTCGTGCTTCTTGACAGGTTTGAGTGGAGCTGTTACAAGTTCTGAAGTCACTCAGAGGAGATTCCCCAGTGCTCACTCATGGCACACAGCAGCTCAGCTCCTCCCAAAAGCTGCTCCTGGTTCCCCTGATTTCAATTTTAGCCTTTCCATTTTAGCCAACCAGGGGGAAGGAGAAGCTGCAGGAGGAGAACCAGGGGGAAGGAGCAGGAGAACCAGGGGGAAGGAGAAGCACCAGGAGAACCAGGGGAAGGAGAAGCNAAAGCTGCTCCTGGTTCCCCTGATTTCAATTTTAGCCTTTCCATTTTAGCCAACCAGGGGGAAGGAGAAGCTGCAGGAGGAGAACCAGGGGGAAGGAGCAGGAGAACCAGGGAGACGAGAAGCTGCAGGAGGACCAGGGGGAGGAGAAGCAGCAGCAGGAGAACCACAGGGAGAAGTTGCAGCAGGAGAACCAGGGGGAAGCAGCAGCAGCAGGAGAACCAGGGGGATTCCACTTGGATTCTTTTCTCATGGCCACAGTCTTCACCTTCCTCTTTTCCCATCTCCATGTGTATCACTGTTCATGTCCCAGAGTTTTGGGACGCAAATGATGGATTTCCAAGCAGTTTATTGTATTGTCAGTCACCTTTCCCCCGTGCCCAGAGGAACTGTGAGAGTGTCACTGAATGCAGAGGAGGACACAAGGCATGTAGTACCTGTAGGATTTGGGTAGGAGGCTGCAGGAAGGATGTCAGACAGACAGACAGACAGACAGCAGGGCTGGGATCTGGCTGACCTGAGCTCGAGAGCTGCAGCACTCCCTCCCTGCACATTCCTCAATTTCCTCTGCTAATTCCATTTGCCACCTTATCAGTTTTCCTGTTTGAGCTGGGCAGTGCTGTGCCTGCCTGCCTCACACATCCTTAAGCCTCACAAAAGTGGCTGGAATATCAGACACCACTCAGGCTGCCTTTCCAGAAGTCCTTTAAAAAAAAAAAAATCAAAGGCAACTTCAGTCATTTGCAAGTCCCACTCCCACACTTCACACACACAAGTTACAAAAAGGAGCAGTAACACCAAAGGCTGCTGGTGTCACAAATGCCACCTGGGAGAGCTCCAGGGCTGGGGATTCACTCCTATAACATCAGGGACCAGGTATTTGTTTGTTGTAGGGCTTTCTCCCTCCCTGGAAGATACCAAAGATGATGTAATTAGAAAGTTAATCAGGAGCTACAGGTTCTCACATCTTAAATCTCTTGATCACACGAGAAAATTCTAAATTCTTTGTGAATTCCAGGTATGATTGCTCAGGTATGGGGAAAAGGCAAAGCCTGACATTTGATGCCATTTCCTAGACCAAAGCACAGCCTGCCACTGGAATAAAATCAATGCCAAGCTCATAACACAAAGGCAGCACACACAGCACAGCAGGCTTGGGAACCAGTGTCAATAAGTGACCCACAGCTGCAATCCAGTGCAAGGAGCACTCAAATGCCTGAGCAAGATCCCAGAGCAAACTGGGAGAAGAAACAGACAAGACCCACTAAAAAAGATAAAATTAGCATATACAATGAGACGAACTTGAGGGATCTCTCTGAGCAATCCCTGTATTTCCCCACATCACCTCAGTTAAGCCCATTTCGAAGTTATGTGAGATAAACACTAGTTTAAAAACCCCAAACAGCCATCTTCTCCAATAAAGGGAAAGCACAGTAATCTGCCTTTAGTAAAGGCCCACAAATTCAGCTTATTAAGGTGCTCTACTTCCAAAAAAAGTTTTTTGTTTCTTAGGGAAAATGGGCAAAAACACCCTCATCACACTGGTGGCTGCACAGCCACTGAATGGGGTTTTCCTCTGGCTAATACTGTGTAAATATCAACTTCACCACAGCAAAGATAAAAGTTGCTCGAGAAAAGAGCATTGTGCTACTTCTTAAAAAGAGAAAAGCAACAGAAGGAAAGGAGGCTTGAAGAAGAAACAGAGGGTAACTCATTAAACACACACAATTGTACACACAAATTTTGGCTAAGGCATGTAACAAAAGCAAATACAGAAATAATATATAGCAGCTTTAGTCTACAGCTACATCTACACTGTAATTACAGTGTGTTGCTTTAAAAAAAAAATTAAGGAGAGAGACAGAGACCAGAAATAAATGTGGGAATCTGGTAAAAAATACTGAAGAGCAAACCAAGTATCCCAAAAGATTTTTAGAGCCTGTGGGGAAAATTGGGTTAACAGTGAGACAAGCCATGCCAGAAAGGTCAGGATGGAGACACACACTGGAAAGGCACACAAGAAAATACCAGAAAACCCCAGTGTGGAGCTGGGACAGGGTAAGGGGCAGAGAGGAGACAGACTAGACCAGTGCCCCTGAAACCCCACACATGGAAAGGGTGACATCAGGATCTCCCAGGACCACTCAGCCAAAAATCACAGCACCTCAGTGTTACCTTCCAGTGATTTCACAGCTCCTTTCCAAGCTCTTCATTAAAACTCGAGCTGCCTACTCGCCACCTTAATTTATCCGTGCTTTGAAAACTGCTTTATTGTACTCAGTGCTATATTTGATCGTTGCATTTTAAATTAGCCACGTTTGCATGGATAATTTCTCAAAGCTGCTGCTCATTTCAGCAGGAGAACTGGTGGCCACATGTGTCAGCAGAGCCCTGCTGTGGTGCCTTGTGCAGTTCACTCCTGATGGGATGGACCGACAGGGGCGTGTGGTGAGTTATTTGTATTATCTGCTGCTCAACTCAAAGCCAAGTAAATTAACGAGATGATTTGTCGGGCCCTTCACTGTTTGGGATGCTGACAGGAAAATGGCATTCAGCAGTAAATAGATAATTTCTGAGGAAGAACAGATACCAGAGAAAGTGGAAGTTAAAAGCATGATTGGCAGCGTTTGGATAGACAAGATCGTTATTGTCAACTCTTTTTGTGTTATTCTGAGCAGAGCTCAACATTTCCATCCTGGCCCTTGGGCATTTTTTTCTAGTAACTACAATTATTTTCAATTTAAGAATCTCAGAAAGAAAAACATCCCACTCATGACCCGCCAACTCAAATTTGCTGTTGGTTTTGGTTTTTTTTTTTTTTCTTCCTCTTTGTTTTCTGAGGGTAGGAATACATTTAGATTGCACTTGGGGTCCTCTCCATAAAGGAACAATTATCATTATGCTGCAGTAATTTGAATTAGCATGCAATAAAGCACCTCACACCATCTATGAGTCATTACATTCTCCTGCAAGTGATCCACAATGGGCATCTCCCATTATGCATGGAAGGGAGAGTGCCACTCCAAAATACAGTGCAGTCAGCAGGAAAATGAGCAGCAGCTCTGCTGAGCACATTAAGTGTACAAATAAAGGGGGAAAATTAAAAAAAAAAAAAACAAAACCGAGAGTGTGGCAGCACATTGCAGTAAGTGATTCTTGCAAGTCCTGCAGTTTCTGTAGGTGCTCACTAAAACAATTCTGCAGAGCAATTACTGCTTCCAGCACAAACAAACAACACACGATTCCCAGCTCAGCCCACCTCTGAACTTAAGAAACCTTTCAACTGAATTCTCAATTTTTCCTTTTTTACTGAGGCAGGAGCTAATCTTGCAAGTCTCATCTTTGTCTATCACCTGGTTTCTCTCAAGCAGCCAAAAAAGAGCAAGTCCCTGCATTGCTGCTGTTTCAGGAGGTTCACGACCAGGACAGTTTGACCAGAGACACAAATCCTCTCTGTTATTTGGAAATCGTGATTTCAATTGAGAAAGTGCCCTCTCTCAAATCATTCTAAAATAAACAAATACCAGCAAACCTCAAGAAAACCCAAACAAAACAAAACAAACACAGAAGCAGGTCCATTGTTTTTCACCATTTCTTGAAAGAACATTTACAAGATTAATCTTGCAAGAAAATGGACAATTTCCAGGCCAATTTCCAGGCATAATTTATTTTTCCAAGATTTTTTTGAGCTTCTCAAGGGATTTGGGCAGTCAGTTTCATCACTGTTTATGGCTTATTAATTTTAGTTTTGGAAAAAAAAATATTCCAGCTCAAGAGCAAAGGGGAAATCACATTACTGATCAAACTGACAGACATGGAAAAATAAAGCATCCTCTCAGTGACTTTGTGAGACCACACCTGGGACAACCCCCAATTCAATTAAGTCAAGGAGTCATTGGGGTTAAGTGGCTTTAAAGAGGGAAATTACGTGGGTGTTTATTCTCAGCCCACACCACTTTAGGAATAGGTTCCCACTGAGCAAGTGGGCAATGAGGGGGATGAATTCCAGCTTGGAATTCAGCTTGGACCACAGGGGAACACTGCTCTGGCTGACAGAAATTCCTCATGCTGCCTGCCATTGGTAATTCCAAGTTTTCACTGCTGCTCCCCTTTGCACATCAGAAGGGGAAGAGAAAACAACTCCCTGGCCAAGCAAATAAAGCACCAAGAGAAATGAGACCATGAAGGGTGGAGAGAACAGCCATTGCTACTGCAGCTAATGAAGCTTATTTGATATAAAGAATCTTTGTATTAAATAGTAAAGAGACTTTCATTTTTGTCCTCTTTAATAAGTATTTCATTACCCTACAGTGTTTAATTTTTCACTTTTGGGTGACCACAGGTGGGCAGTGAGCAGACTGGGGTCCCCTCATTACAATTCTATGGCACTTGATGTGACACAGTGGCCCAGACATCCTTTCCTTCCCCACCCCACAGCTGGGAGAGCAATAGGATTGTGCAGAGGCAGCACTCCCCTGCTGCAGGATCTCAGCTCATCTCCCCTCTGAGCAGAGCTGGAGGGGTCAGGCCTGTTAAAATACATATTATAATATAGGCTTTTCACAAACATTAAAATGGATGCTATACGTAGAATGTTAAAGCAACTTTGCTATAACAATATAGTTTTTATTTCTGCTATTAATTAAGCTTAGACAAAGTAGTGGAACAGCTGATACAGTCATGTTTGTGGTAATTGAACTGCCTGTTTGGTTGGGATAACACCCAGTGAACAGATGATGATGATGACCCTGTTACTGATACACCAACTCTCAGCGCCTGCTCTGTGTAGAAAGGATGGACCAAACCCCAGGCTGGAGGTGATAAGAACAGACTAAAACCACAACCAAGAAATGCTCCAAAAAGGCAGAGCCGAGGAGGAGCCGCACTGCTAAACAGTTCTTGGAACATGTAAACTAGTTTGGGGAAAGTTTAAATGTGCACAATTGTTTATGAATATGCAATAGAATGATGGAATAGAAAAGGTATATAAAGGGTGTCTCCGAAATTGCAGGGGTGCTCCTGGCTGAATGCAACATTTGCTTTATAATCTTTGTCTCCTATTGTCCTTTATTAAACTTTTAAATTTCACCAGGAGAGTGAAGCTCATTTTTCACGTGCAGACACAGAGCACTGTAGTCAATTGTTCAGACAAGCTTGTGGTACCAGAGGGATGAATCAGTGCCAGGGGAATGGGCCAAAATCATTCTTGGGTTGCTCTCCATCATCTCTGAATATTCATGGCTGACAAAGGAAGACCCCAGTTACTGGGAAACAGTGTCCTGTCTTGTAAAAGGACAAGAGCCCATCAGAGGTTGTTTCTAACCCAAATTACTCATTTCAACTGCAAGCCTCACATTTTAGGCTTGTTTTCTAACTGTGAGATAAATGGGACCCACCCAAGCCGTGTCAGACCCTTTCCTCCCAGCTGTAATTCTGTAATGAACAGGAGCTAGAAATGGATGTTTTTTCTGATAATTTTCAGTCTAGAACACAGAACATTCGAGCTAAATTTTTGAACTGGGCTGTTTGTCTCCATGTAAATCTTCCTGCTCAACATTTGGTGGGTACAGCCCTGTTCTTAGCAGGAACTAAATGGAAAAGAAAATACCAGGTGGAAGGATGAGGGAGATCCCATTCTTTCTGCTGCCTCTACGGATTTCCCCATTTAAGTAGTCTTCACTGAGCCCAGATACTCCAATAACTTGCTTTCAATCTCATTATCCAAGTAATTTATATACATAATAAAATGTTTCAGTCTTGACATTAATTCTTGCAAAATTTTTACATTGCTATTAATTTTACTTCCTGGATTTTAATTGAAGAGAGTATATTTTGTCACAAGGGAAACTGAACATTAGCTCTTCTACTTAACAACCATGTGGTTTCATTAGAAATTACATTAGTTCCTCATTAAGCAACAATAATAGCATAGAATTGGGATCAATAAAAAAATACATTGCCCTAAGCTGCTGAATAGTTTGGTTCATTTATACTCTCATGAGCCAAATACTTCAGGATTCAGAATTAAAAACCCTCAAATTTTTATGCAATGCTTAAGAAATGTCTTTTTATTTCAAGATAAAGATACAGACTCGAGTTGTGATGGAATAAATGCACCAGCTCAGGTACAGTAGCATTGGAAATAACATAACTTTAAATTTTTATTTTGTCTCTTTAATTAGGCTTGACTTGACTTTGCCTTGGGGAAAGGAATTTTCTTTAGGTTTTTTTTTTTTTAAGAGATGCAGCATCACTCTAAGGAGATGGGCTGGACATACCAACAGGCTGGGAGCAGCCCAAAGATACCCAGAAAGATAAAAGGCCATCAAAAGAACATCAGTGGCCATCTACAAACATCTACCCTCAGAGGACACCTCTGGCAGAGTTGGAGACATCTGCTCCAGAAAAGACTGATAAGAAATCAAAAGACTGATAAGAAATCTAAGAACGAAGATCTAATTAACACCAGAGGTGCAGAGATTCAGATCCAATGGGAAACTGTATACTGGGGGTTGCTCAACTCTGGACCAATGAACATTGGAACAGTGCATCTCTGTGGGCTTTGACTGGATAAAGTCTGGGAGAAAATCCTGCAAAAACATGTGCATTTCAAGCATTTTCCTTGGCACATCCTGGCCAGAAAAATCACAGTTTGCTACTTCATATAACTCAAAGCAAGAGATGTCAAATATTACATGCAATTACATTTTCCTCTCGTTTTTGAGTCTTTCCTTTGCAGCAGCACCATCAGGGCACCAGCCTGTATCAGCCCCCAGCTGCTCAAAGCACCACACACCTGCATTTAAAGATGCAATATTTGACTCAGAGGTGGCTGTAAGCCACAGATAAAATTAAGTGTAGGTGAACACTAGCCGAGGAAGAAGACACAGCTCTTAGATCCCACAAAGACAAGTGAAATGTATTAATGGCCTATCAGGCTGTCATTTTTGAGAGAAATGGGATCTACCAAAAGCTGAAAGCAAGGAAACTGAGGGTATTAGATCATGTTCCTTTAATGCATATTATTAAATGCATACTATTAAATGCTAAGTAACATTTGTGTTGTGAGTCCTTCTGCACTATGGGAGGGACCAATTTTAATTTTATGTGTGCCAGCTTTCTGCACACATATTTTGTTAACTGCAAAATTGAGGAAGCACTGAAGGAAACTGATTCTTCCTCCCCTCCTGCAGCCTGCCTAGCTGTTTAAATAAACCCAGCCTGAGTAAAGCAGAGCTGTCATGTAGGAACATCTCCCCTCCAGGCTGTCCTGGCAGGGATGACTGCAGCGAGTGTGTCTGTGACACCTCCCTCACACTCTTTCGTCTGAGGGTATTGCTGGATGCAAAATTAATAACAAACACACAGACTTACATATGCCAGCCTTCAGGAAAGTGCTGGAGTTAATGAGGACTAACAGTGCCATCAGTGAGGATTGAACTGAGCTGCTGCTGCTTTATTTGCAGCATGTTCTGACAATTTCGTGCCATTGATGTCGTCAGTGGTTATGACGTAGGAAGTGAAACAACACAATAAAGTTCCAAACCAGACGTGCCAGGTAACCATGGAGAAAGCCACAGTTCTGGAGAGTAACTGAATTCTCTTTTGAAATGCAACAATTATTGCAGTTTTAACTGGGTTCCAGATTAGCAAACGCAGGGAGAGATGAAAACAATGGAAATGTAAGAACAAGTGATAACAATATAAACTCAGGCTGTCAGGAGAAGCTGAGCAAAAGCTTCATTTCTCTACAAACTAAATGAAGCCTTTTAAGAGGTTTGGGTTTGTGCTGTTTTGATATTTCCTTTCAAGCAATACTGTGTTAGACAAAGGCAGGAGACAAGATGAGAAAGCTCAAAAATGCAGTTTCTACTTGACCTACATTGTTCCAATTGATCACAGACAATTATAGCTGTATTTCATCTGCTGTCCTGAAGCTGCCTCATGTGTTCTCATCTCTAACCCTCCAAATCTAACAGACAAGCACAGAGGTGCAGCCACACAACTGTAGTTTTAATATACAGCACGTTGCTGTCTTTGGGATTGGATAATAAATATAGCTATTAGCTTTATTGCCTTTGAGAAAAAAAAATACATTTCTTCAGTAGATCAAAGAAGAGGAGGGGAGGGAAACGATGCAGGAAAGAAGAAAAATCATGAGCAAAAAAGGAGAGAAAATAACAGAGAGCAACAAAGGGATCCCTTCCCATCAGGCCCCACCACACCCAGTGCCATTAACCAGAGCTCTACATGGATTTTCTTCCCCAGAATAATAGTGAAAATCTACATTATTCCTTTGTTTCAAAGTAATGAGACTTAAAATTGTTAAAATAATTGCATTAATGATCTTCAATGGTGCCCTAATTCATTAGGTTCTTTCTCTCTTACTGCCCTCCACTGCCCATACCAAAGTGACCAGAAAGTGATTTTAAAAGAAAAAAAGCTTTTTTCAAATGACCATTCAGTTTTTGAACTCTAATTTCCAGTCTTTGACTAAAAGGGAGAAGTCATGTTCTGGGATTCTTCAATAACTCTGTTAATACAGCAGCCCCTTACTGCTCATATCTGAAAGTCCTAAATATATCAGGATCCAGGGGGATGTTTTAGCAGATCAACAGGGGGAATGGCTTCCCACTGCCAGAGGGCAGGGCTGGATGGGATATTGGGAAGGAATTGTTCCCTGGAAAGGTGTTGAGGCCCTGGCAGAGAAGCTGTGGCTGCCCCTGGATCCCTGGAAGTGTCCAAGGCCAGACTGGACAGGGCTTGGAGCAGCCTGGGATAGAGGAAGGTGTCCCTGCCCATGGCAAGGGTGGCACTGGTTCCTGATCTTTAATGGTCCCTTCCAACCCAAACCATCCTGTGCCTCCATGTTATTCAAATAAAAACAGAATAAAGGTATTCAGATATCTCCACAGCTGACTGAGCAGGCCTACAGACCAAGGATTTACAATCCAGGTACTAAAAGATTCAATATTGTTAACCAAGTGCCAATCCCCTGGTTTCCTTCAGCAAAGCCAGTGATATATTTTAGACATTTTCAGAGTTTCGGGATGTACCACATGTGCTAAAGTGCTTCCAACCATCCATTTACCTCCTGCTTTCCCCACCTCGACTCAGCATCTTTATGTTTCAGCTCAGCAGCTTCGGTACATTGGTTGAAAAAGCACAAACTTTTGTGCTCTGAGGATGCTTGTTGTGCTCAGAAAGCCTGACTGAGAACATGATTAAACCCTTTGTTCCAGCCACAGCGCAGACACATGGCAAGACACAGCCCGTGCTCTGATGGGCTCAGAATCCAACAGACACGACAAACCAAGTGTGAGGAGGGGACTTGCTCAAGGACACAGAAGCAGCAGAAGAGTAGAGAGAATCCAGGTATTTGTCAGCTCAGTAAATCAGACTGGAAATTTTAAAAAATATATTATGAATCTGCAGTTGTAGTGATTCCTCCCCCTTTTAATCAGTTTCTACAGAGGAATCACTGTGCAATCTTCCTGACACACACAAAAGCTCATTTACTTAAAACAATATGACTTATCTCAAAGGAAAATACTCTAGACCTCTGTCTGATTCCCCAGAACAGATCGTTGAGCAGATCTTAATTCAAGAGCAAACAAAAATGTCCTGAAACTTGGAGTGCTGGTCAAAAAAAAAGCTGTGCCATCAGTAAAACCTACCTGAAAAGCAGGAAAATAATATTTAATAACAATTATTGAAACAGGTATGGGCCCACCCTTCCTGTTCAATTATTCTCTGACTATACAAGCTGAACCTCACCAATGTATGTTGTTATTATTGATACTTTGGACCAGGATCTGTTCTTTCCAATTTGCTTTTAATGGATTTGGGTTTCCCTCTGAGCACCTGTGCTTGTTATTGAAGCAACCTGCATTTAAAACTGAACTGGTCTTTGACCAGGTATCAGAATACCCCTCTTGAAAAGTGTGAAGCATCAGAAACTCCCCTGTGCCAGCAGAAAGCTCTTTGTGCCCTTTTGGGTTTGTCTCCCTAATTTTGAGGTTTGTAATTACAGTTCTCCTTCTTTTGTCTTAAGCTCTGTAAACTGACTCACAGGTGGGTTACCCAACAGCTTCCCCAGTTATGAGACCTTTCACCTTGAACTGGAAAAACCCCAATAATTAAGTTGGATTTCTTGGTTTTCTCTCAGTGTTGCAGTAACACATTTCAGTGACATGCAGAGGTGTAGCAGCACACAGACCTTGCAAACACCACTGGCTTTGAGGGAGAAAAATGCAATTCTCATTATTCACTGCAGACTGTGGTTTAAAATCTGTGTTTACAGACTGCCTCCATCAGCCAGGGACAGTGAAGGGTCACAGCTGTTTGCAGAGCACTGCTCATGATGCACCACTTTGAAGATGAAAAGATAGAGCAGCCTGTCAATTCAGTCTTTTCCCTATTATCAGCACAGAGCAGTCTGTCTGCAGCTCCGAGGAAGAAAACAGACCAAAGATCCTTTAAAGCACCATTTTCACATCACTAGACAAAAATCAAATACTGTGCGCTTGCTGCATGTTTGACACGAGTCCCTAAGTTCACTGAATTCGAATTTTAGAAGTACAAAACTTTGTGACTGTTGCCACATGTGTTTTTCCCCGCTTCAGAGTTAGTGAAGTTACACAGCAGAGCTTTGTTTTTATCTCACTCTACACAAGTGCAAAAGTCCTCTGGATGCAGACAAACTATTGAACAGTATTTTGAAACTCAAACAGGATTACATCTCTACAGTATCAAATAATGGAATGTAGTGCACTGAACTAATCCTAATATTTGACTATAAAATGCAGACAATTGGACTCTCAATCTGACAAGCTATTAAGCACAATTGACATAAATTGCATTTAGAAATATATCGGAAATCTGGGTTTAGGTTGTCGCTTGTTTTGGATTTCACTAAATAAACACATCTATTAAACTTCTCACCCATATCACCAACTACTCTGCTAAAAGGTTGCAACAGCCAATCCATTTCTCTCTTCCTGTGTGATTTTATATTTTTGTACATTGTCTTGTGTGTCTAGAAAGCTGCTGCTTTTATTTTTCATTAGTCTCTGCTAACAGTTCTGACCATCCTTTAACACACCTTTAACAACTCATGCCATGTTTGTTCCAATTTAACTTGCACTGATTTTACTGATGGAGTATTAAAAACTCCTTCTCTTTATTAAAATAATAAAGGATCCTCCAATTAAATGCCCATTTCACTACTCACCCATCAAACCCCTAATGGTTCCAAAAGACGTTTTAGTGGAAAAAGTGTTATTTGAATATTTAAAGGAAATTTAGTGTACTGACAAGAATATTTGACATTAAACTCAGAGGTGGAAATACCAAGTGGAAATGAGCTGTAGATTAAGTGGAGTGAGGCCTTTGCTGTTTTAACTCTGCCTCTTACACAGAATAAAATTAAACTGTCCTACAAACACACACAACTTGAGAGGCAAAGAGAGAAAATGAACAATAAATATTCTGCAATTATCACCAAGCCCTCATTCTGCTGTTGCAAGTAATGCCTATGAAATCAGTGAATTTATTAACTATGGGCAGTTGGGATTAATATCACACCTGGGAGGCACCAACTGCACACAAGCACTGGTTAAAAGAAAAAAAAAGAAGAAAAAATCCTTCAAGAGATATATTTGACTGTAGTTATATTAAAAATCTGGATTACTGTTAAGAAGCTTATATCAGGAGGTAGTCTGCAAACAAGTTTATGGTTTTGCTTAGAAACTTTGATTAAAAATAACTGCAGCTAAGAAGTGTCCAACTTCCAAAAACTTTTCAAAATTTCAGGACTTAGCAGTCAAAACATAAGTAGGGAGATGAGATGATCCTAAACTACATTGCTTCATTCACTTATCAGACAAAAAAATTAACCAGCAGGAATTCATGACTATTTCCAAGGACTTCCAAAGACAAAAATCATTCAGGTCAGAGGGGAACTCCAAAACCTGGGTCAGAACAAGTAAATCTTGGAAAACCACAAGCAAGGCATTCCAAACCCTCTCTGGGAAATTTCTTCCAATGATTTTTTTTTTTTTTCCTTCTGCCCAGTGGGACCATCCTCCCTTTTGGCCAACCTCTCATCTTCCCACTGTACACCTCAGAACAGGGTCCAGCTCCATCTCCTCATGTAACAGCCAGCAAAAAACAAACTCAATTCTCTCCCAGCCTCTCCTGGTGGTTCATGTGTCTCATGTGTCTCCCTTGGTGGCACCTTTTGTTTATCCACACTTCTCCCACCCTGCACCAAACACACACTCAGTGTTCCAGCTGGGCTGCATGAGCAGCAGGTGAACCCTGGATTCCTGCAGGCACTGCCTGTGCTTCAGCTGATGGAGCACAGACACAGCTCAGCCCTGTCCCTGCCAGAGCCACCAGCTCAGCCCCAGGACACAGATCATCCCATCACTGCCAGAGCCACCAGCTGGCCCAGGACACAGCTCAGCCCCATCACTGCCAGAGCCACCAGCTGACCCAGGACACAGCTCAGCCCCATCACCACCAGATGACCCCAGGGCACAGCTCAGCCCCATCACTGCCAGAGCCACCAGCTGACTCAGGACACAGCTCAGCCCCATCACTGCCAGAGCCACCAGCTGGCCCAGGACACAGCTCAGCCCCATCACCACCAGAGCCACCAGCTGACCCAGGACACAGCTCAGCCCCATCACCACCAGATGACCCCAGGGCACAGCTCAGCCCCATCACTGCCAGAGCCACCAGCTGACTCAGGACACAGCTCAGCCCCATCACTGCCAGAGCCACCAGCTGGCCCAGGACACAGCTCAGCCCCATCAC
>VWZU01017937.1:590063-619988 GCA_013397095.1 Sterrhoptilus dennistouni | reverse complement strand
AAAAAAAAAAAAAAAAAAAAAAATCTTTCAGGAAATTCTTAGCCTAAAATTTCTACTTGTGGCTTCCAAGTTACATTTCCAGCCAACATCAAGCAACACAAAAAACAGGTGCAATGTGATATAGAAAAACATTTCTGGTTTGTAAATCTAGCTGTGGTTGTTAACATAAAACAGTGGGTAAAGCACAACGTTGCTGTTTCACAATCACAAAACAGAATGTGCTACTAAACCTCAGTCCTCCCACCTTCCTAAAGAGCAACATCCACATGGTCATCTCATGGCACCTGCTTTAAATACGTTTTAGGGGAGATGTTTTTGAACAAGAAATATATCAAATTCTGTATGTTGAACATATTTAGTGAAAGCCATATAAGTGTATTTAAATCCAAACCTGTCTTATTTGCTTAAGAGCATTATTCACAGAGCTTATACCTGACTTTATGATGATAAAACTGAGCTGAGAATCCTGCAGTTTGAGTGTAGTGAAGAAAGCACAAACTTAGTGCTTCATGAAATGAAGTTGAGTGAAAACATTTACATTTCTTGTCACCTTAGCAGCACAGCTAACCTGTGCCAGCTTCATACACACCTGCATAATAGATTTTAGATTTCAGAGCAAAAGCAGCAGCTTCATTTGTCATTGTCTCATTTGAATCACACACACAGCATTATCCAGAATGTCACCCCTGTGTCTCTCTAGTCTGTTTTTGTTACCACACCGGGTTGGGATCACTAAATCACAGAACAATTAAGGTAGGAAAAGACCTTTAAGGATAGAATCATAAAATCCTTAAGGTTGGAAAATCCCTCTAAGACCATGGAGTCCAACCATGAGCCCATCACTGCCAGGTCCACCACTGAACCACATCCCCAAGTGCCACATCCACAAATTTTACCCTCCCACTGCCAAACCCACCACGAGTATGTTCAGATACATTGACTGCCTTTGACCATAAGAACTTTGCATTAACCTTCCATTTCAACAAGAATAAAATACGTAACCGATTAAATCTCAATTAACAGTTCAGAAAATGCTTCTTAATGTCATGTGGCACATGCATCTTAATTATCTGACTGCTCCATCACTGTTTGCATGAGGAGAAAAGGCTTCTGCAAATTTTCAACTGCTTTTCATTCCTTCTTCCTTCCATTTTTAAAGTGACAGAAACCACTTCCAGTTTCCTAGTGATGGACTCAGCTGCATTTGAAAAGGTTTTGTGTATTTTAGAACTGTGGCTAAAAGCTTCAATATCTTTGAGAATTCATCCCAACTTTCAATGTACAACAGAGTCTGGCTGACAGGTCTAGCTCTCCTCCCAGTAAACCCCCGCAGGGTTGGTTATAATTACAGATAGTTTTTATAATGCACTCAGCTGTTATTGTAAATTGTTACTGGCTGTAAATGCAGACCTGAAATGCAACAGTCACATCTTGGACACTTCACTCTGATCAAGATTTCTTGACAGTTTCAATCCTTGAAGAAACATTTTCCACAAAAATCAAGGACTGGCCATTTCCCTCCCTGTAACTTCTATTGCAGATAAACGTTTAGAAAAAAATATAAATTCAAGAGGAAATAGATAAGTAAAAATTCACAGCTACACATGTGCAAATCTAAAGTTGAACAAAAAATACACTGTATTGCATCTCCTGTGCTAATGGTTGATGCAACTGAAGGTATCTAAGAAAATTATAAATATATTTCTCTAGTTTTGATAGCTGCCAGTAAAAAATAAAAACTGCTGTTGCCCATTCAGGTCAAAATAAAAAAAAAAAAAACATAATCAATATCTTCACCCCAAAAAATACAGAGACTGTCCTGTGTTTGTTGTGCTCCAATGTCTTTTCCAGGAACTGTTTTCTGCATAAGGAAAATACCTGCACAGGAAATGTGATCTCCAGCACAACACCTTGATGTACAAAATTCACTGGGAAGGTTGTTAATAGAGAACACTGTATTCTTGCTGTGTTTCTGAATATTTTCCTTCCCTGACTTCTTTCCATTTCCTGCTCAAGATGAACCTCATCATAGTGATGCTTTTTCAAGTGCTAACAGCATCATAAGTAACCTAGACCATCGCATTTCTTAATTTCAATTGAATCCAAAGAAGTAAAGAAGCTAAAGAAGCAGAAATTTGTGTCAAATTAGGTGCAATTCACTGCACCCAGAGAAGGAAAGCATAAAGCAGAGAAATTTTACATCTCCAGAGACTCTGAGTCGGAGAGAAAGTGATTACATTGCACTGATATGTTTTTAAATAGTGATTGTTTTATATGACATTAGTTAGGCTTTACTTATTTTAAGTTATGCTCCTCCTGGTACTTTTCATACTGCTTTTTTTTTTTTGGATCCTAACAATGCCAAAACCAAATACCTGAGCTAAATCTGTTGATACTTTTATTTTCTGTTACGTTCATATTTGGACTTTTATCTTCTGTTACATTCCTATTTGGCATCTTAACATTTCCTCTTTGAAATGACTGGAATTCATCCACTAAAAATCTGCAAGGAGAAAAGCAGGCCTGTACAATAAAAGGGAATTATACACCCAGTACACACATAAACACAATTAAAATCTCATTATTTTCCATTCAAAGAAATGGTAAACCTGCAATATTCCAAACTCCACCCCACAATAACTTTCAAAACCAAATATATTCTCTCTGAGAACTCTTGAGAATTCCTCTCCCATGCTCACTTGTGCAGAAATCAGGGCTAACAAGATGAAAGCCTTGTTCTATCAGGTTTACTCAGTGTGGAACTACTGTCCAAAGCATCTCAGCCACCTCCTGCTGCTCCCAGCCCACACACAGAATCCACTCTGAACAACTGCTTTATAAAGCCCAAAATCCCCAAACCTGAGATTGAAGTGCTGCACTGTCGGGATGTAAAATCCCACACAGGGATGTCCAGAAATGTGAGGACTGAATTAGAACCCTCAGAGAAACTAAAATAACACAAATCCTTGCTAAACATCCCTAGATGCAGCAGACAGAGTTATTTGTGTAGAATTTGTGTAAGAAATTACAAATACTGTCACAGATCATTGTTAGCTTAGGGTAGGTTCAGCAAGACTGTAGAAATATTGTGTTTTCACCTGGTTGGCTAAAAATAGAATAAAATGCACTGGTTTGAGGATGTTAACACACACACACACACAAAATGCCACTGTTGTTGCTTCTGCTGCTGCTGCTACTGATAAAACACTCATGGAACATAAATTATGGCTGCTGCTTCTACTTGGGACATGGAGACTTTATATTAGAAAACTTCCTGCACACTGGCCTGAACTGTAACCCCAATCCCTTCCTGAGACTGATTTATTAAAGGACTTTGCTTTTACAACTACCCGGCTTTTGCTCTTCAATGAAGAAGCACCAAAATCTCTGTGACACTGCACTGTCGCCCCTGATTTTCTTGCCTTCAAGTGTTTGAATCTTTGCAGCCTGATTCTCACACTAATTCATGTAAACAATATGTATTTTTAGGAATTATCTGTATGTTTTGCATAGTTGTCTTCTGAGAGGAGAATTTGACTAGTCGTCATAGTAACCAATGGAGTCAGGAGGTTGTAACCTCCTTGGGCCAATCCTGGCCCTCTGTAAAAAGTGTAGATAAGTGATGGAGTTAGAAAAATAAAGATGCTTCCCATGTTTGACCTGCTGCTGCCTGCTTGTCCTCTGTGAGTGTCTGCACCCACATCACAACTTGCTACCCCTCTAAGTGAAGGGATAACACTGCACTTCTCTCCAGAGAATTGTAGATAAAGAGCTTTGCCAGGCTCCAAAATAAACCTAATTATCTTGCGCATTGCCCCAGCTGAACTCCCTCTGCTTCCAGGAACACGAGCAGAAGTGCCAGGTAGCCGAGTATTCAGATCATGTCATCTTCCAAGACTTAAAAAGACAATAATTACCCTCTAGTAATTGAAAATACAAAATGAGCTTCAACATCGTGTTCTGATCTTTTTATTTCATGCTGCGAGAGGATTAATTGACTGAAGATGGAAAGTGCTCCCAGACTGCTGGGACAACTTCATGACTCCATTGGTCACTGTGCCCATCAGTCAAGTTCTCCTCTCAGAGAACAACTATCCAAAACACACAGATAATTTCTAAAAATACATATAGTTTACATCAAGTAGTGTGAAAATCAGGCTGCAAAGATTCAAACACTTGAAAGCAAGAAAATAAAGGGCAACAGAGTCAGGCTGGCTCATTGTGCTGCTGCTCAGCTTCATTCCCCCCACTGGCTCTCACTGTGTCTGTCTGTAGCCCTGGTTTGTGCCTGAGGTGTTTTGGTTTTCTGAAATTCTTTTCCCAGGGGATTTTCTGTGAACAAGAGAAATGTTTTGTAACTGTACCTTTGTTATTTATTCCTTTCCCCTAGGAGGGACTTCTTCTTGATGTCCCTCTGCTCTGACCAATGGGAGTGAAGAGGTTTGTCTCTGTTTCACCAATCAAATTGGTCTGTGTAAAATAGTATAAAAGGGAGACTAATCCCAAAAATAAAGGAGTCATTTTCAGCCTTCTGAAGTTGGAGTCTGTGTCATTGTGGTGTACAGCAGCATCATCTGTCAATTTTCCTGTGCACCAGGATAAGCACCCAAGGCCATTCAGGAGACACTTCTCATTTTTTGGGTGCTGCTGAGGTACTTTTCCAAACCAATGAGATTTCTCTGTCCCATTATCCAACTGCCAGAGAGCAAATATTTTTCCTCCTCTACAGAAATTCAAGATCATCCCTTGGTTAAGGTTCTTGTAAGGCTGTGGATAGGTTTAGACAAGACCTTGAGTTTGCCAAAGCTTGTAGGGAGATTCTGCTTTCATTATTACTTAGTCCAAGTCACCTCCTCACTAGTGCCCTCATAAACCTCTTTTTTCAGGTCTGATTTAGCCCAGCCATTCTTTGGCTTTTCAATTTGCAGAAAATTCTAAGCAGCTGCTTCTCAAGCTCCAGGAAAGATCCTTCTGTCACCTCTGAGGCAGCAATTGGTGTTTTCTCCTTGCTCTGTACTAATGACTCCTCCAGATTCTCCTGTTTCACCACATAACCTCAAGTGACTGTAGTTGTTCTCAAGGGCAAAAGAAAACTCTCTGTTCTCCAGAAAGAACAACATTTATTTCTAACCCATTAACCACTCTGATGCAAAATAAACACACAAAACAAATACCATCCATCACATAAGTAAATCAAAAGTAGTTTGGGGCGATTTCAGTGAATTATAATTAGCTATGCAATGTTGTTAAATTAAATCAAAAGTAAACAGGAGAAACCTTGACTCGTAATGAGGCATGAGTCCTGAAAAACATACACAAAAATATGCAAAAGCCCAAGTTGACAAGACGTCTTAAGTATTTTTATTTTATTCTTTTACATTACGAAGCTTAACAAATGTTTGCAATGTGCATCTCTGCAAGCCTGCCATTAACTCTTTCAAAATTTGTAATTCATCTTAGCAATTCTGACTTTCTAGAAGAAGCTTTTACATTTTCTGAATTCAAATGCTGCCTGTAAAATGGTTTTCTGACTCTTGAAAAATATTTCCTAGATACCTATTCAGGAATCAGGGTTGTCACTCCACAGCTGCTGGGTGACAATGTCAGGATTGCTCTCATTTTCCAAATTGCCCAAATCACAGACCAAGCTGTAAAGCTAAAGGAACCTGCTGGGATCTCTACAGAGGTTCTTCAACACTGAAACTTTTCTGAAAAGCAATGGGGTTTTTTTTAACAATCCAGCACTGAAAAATCAAATCATGTCTCAACAAAACACTCCCAGGAGCACCAAAAGCCTGACCAGGGCTCAGCCTGAGGCAAAGCAGAGTCTGCAGCTCATAGCAAGTTCTGTGTGTGCACTTGGGCTTTCTGCCTTGAGTTAACAAAAACTTAGAATGAGTGTTTTTAAAATAAATAAATCAATTTGCCTCTTTTTTTTTATAATTATGGACTTGTTTTATGCACATGAAACATTAAATCTCACTGAGCTTAATACCCCTCTGTGAGAATTTCCATATGTAATAAAAAGTGCTTAACATCAGGGCTGCAGGTTGTCATTGTAAGCTGCCTACACCTCCCAAGGCTATCCTAGCCCTGACACATGGAACTGTGAAAGAAATTGAAATCTGGAGCTCTTGGAATAGAAACAATGGATAAACCACTTAGGAAAAAGGGTTTTTTTCTGGACACCTAGCTAGGAGAGGCATTTTTTCCCTATGTTCCCTGGGGCTGTCCCTGTCCCCTCAGCAATTGTGAGTTTCTGGTAAATTCTGTATATATCCTCACAAGTAACTTTTCTGCAGAGTTCTCAAGGTGAGGAGAAACTTAAAAAGGCTTGTTTAGGAATACTTAGGGAGTTGTGTGAGGCTCACAGAGCCTTGGTCACAGCAGCACGCTCTCTATATAAAATATTTCTCCCTGTAAAAATAAAACGTGATTGTCATTAGCTGCTTCTTTTGCTGCAGTCAGTGCAAGCCTCCTGCCACTCTAGTCTGGAAAGAAGCACAAAGCAAAGGAACTTCTATCCCCACCTCTGCTTTAGTGTGTTCATACCTTTTTCTCTTCTCCCTTCCTTGATCAGTACAGTCTGAATTCAATTATGATTTAAACCCCCACACCTCTCCACTATCTTTTAGGCCACATATTGTTCTATTTTTTCTGTAGCCTGATGAATACCCAATGCACCTTGAAAGGCTGCCTGTTTCACTTTTCACGCGGCTTTAAAAAGATGGAGTGCCTATAAATGTCTCTCTTTTTGTTGTTGTTGTTTTTTTCTTTAATGTTTGATCAAGAGGGTGCTATGTGGAGAAGAAACAGCATAGAAACCCCATATGACATAGGGAAGGTGGGAAGAAAAACCATTCTCTATCCTCAGAAGGGAACAGAAATATTCAGACTTCATACACAGGTTTGCTAATGCTGCTAAATCTTATGCTGCCAAAAGAAAAAGCAATGAAAAGTGTTCCCAAATTATGGTTTCCCTGTGTTTTGAACCCGTAGATAGTTCTTAAAAGCTACAATCTGTTTTTTATTTCTTTTATTTTCCAGGTCATCTCCTATTCTACAGCAAGCCACAAAGCACAGACTAGAAATGTATTTATTTATAAAAAGAAAATAAAAGGGTAAAGAGTCCTGTACAGGTGAAAATGCACCACTGGGCTTCTACTGAGACTATCCAAGAACGTCCTTAGAAACAAAGATCTTAAGAATTGGAACTCACTGGCAGAAGAGAAGTACAGACTTCTCATCACCTTCATCTGTTGAAGTTCATTAAAACTCAGGTTTCCAAGAGCTGACAGCATTTAGCACACAGGTCTGAGGAGCAGCTGGGCATTTAAATAAGGGTCTGTTTAACTCTTTCAGCAGATGAATTTGTGGAAATCATCTCCAAAATACACAGCACCCTACAGGGTATCACTGCTCTAACTGAGCTGATCAGTAATTGTGCTAACTGGAGATTCCTGCAGGTTCTTTCTCTATCCCTAAAGATGAACACTCATGCTCTTTGCTTTGGTTGCAGGTGGCAGTGTTCCCTTTTCCCCCTGAGAATTCTGCACAAATCTTTATTTCCAAGCCTCACCTCAGCACCTGGAAAGACAATGTGGGAAATAACCCTGGAAAAGGTCTCCAGGCACATGGAGGACAAGGAGGACATCAGGAGTGGGCACATGGATTCACAGCTGGATGAACATCCAAGGGCAGGGCTGGGGATGGGCAGTGCAAAGTGCAGCTGCAGGGCAACAACCTGCAGGGATTGTGCATCAGCCTCTGTGGGGACTTCATGAAAAATTCACCTGCCTCAATGTTTTAAACTCACTTGGTTTAAAACCCTGTCAGCTTTTGGTTCTTTTCCCTTTGCTCTTTCACCTTGTACTGAGCAGAGAATGTCATGGTATTAAGTCTCTTTTTCTAGAAAATACCCATTAGACAATTAATACTGAACTCCTCAGATGCTGATTTCCAACCACATGGAGAATTAACCAGGCTCTAACAGTGTGTGTTGCTCTCACACTGACCCTTGCCCTGTCTCACTGCACACCCAGTGCAATCCCTGCCCCAGGGAGCTCAGATCCAGTTTGGAAACACCCTGGGGCGTTGGGGACAGCATTGGACAAGGCTAAAACATCCTAGTGCCCATCACAGCATCAAGGGGAGCAAGAAAGGGAGCACAGAACAGCTGCCAAAACAAGGGCAGGACTCCACAGCACCAGGGGAAGTGTAAGGTCAACAGAGCTGGATGCAGAGAGTGGAAGTTGATGTAAAGAGATCAGGTAAATAAATATCCTGTGATGTGCCTGCAGAATTCTTTCCTAGAGTACATCATAAAAGGATTTTCCAGAGGAGCCTGCAACAGCTGTCTCTCTGTTTTTTAGGAGCTCCACCTATAACTGATGGCACTGGAAACCAAGGAACTTCCACGTTACCTTTAAATAGCAGAAACTCTTGGGAACAAAATAAAGGAACCTCCAATGGAAGGCAGGTGTGAATGAACAGGACAAGCCTGGTAGATTCTCTCTGGATTTAAGACACAAAAGAGGGATGAAACATTTCTGCTAATGGTTGTTGGATTTTTCAGATCATCAGGGTTTAATGCCAGGAGCTCATAATGCCCAGATGGATCTATAGTCTGCTTCCTGTCTCCTCCTGAATTTACAGTTGACTGGATTTGATAAGAATAAGTAGCAGTAAATTGAAGAAAGGAAGGGAAGAGAAATGCCCCAGAGTTGACTCAGCCTCCAATATCTAGATCAAATAATTATATCTAGGTCAATGCTATTTCTCTCAACCTGTTTATCAGACTGTGCCATAAATAAAGCAGATTGTCCTTAATGAAAGGTTGCCTTAAGATCTCAGGCTACAAAGCTGTAGGTAAGGACTCAAGATGGAGTTATCAGCAAGGTGGGAATATTTTTTGACCCATTTGTTGATACCTGATACGTTATTGATAAGCTAAGGCATCTTTGTTGCCCAGAACGTAAACAAAACAAACTAAACAAGCAAACAAAAACACCACACATTAAAAAAGAGCAAAGAGATGTATTTTTAACTGTCCCTGATGAAAACCATGTATTCAACATCTAAACCAGACTTACCACTGCCAGAGCCTAACACTTGTAACACCTAAAACCTCTTTTGCTTTCTTTATGGCAACAGGGAGACCAAAATATTATTGAAATACGCCATCTAAATGAGCAGGAAGTTTAATGCAAATGTCATAAAAGACAAAGTGTTGAATTCCTGTTGAACACAAACTCTTACTATGACATCTGTCTTTAAAAATCTCTCCCAGTTCTTTAACCATAAGCAGCCATTTACAAATTCGGATCAATTTTAGCACGTTTAGAGTGATTTTGATCAACCTGAAATCATGGTTAAGTGCAAAGAAAGTGTTTTCATGGCAACACAAAAGAAGCCTACAGCTTGTTAAAGTAGGTTATGGGACTTTGTTCCTCATCAGTGCAACAGCCACAGCAGGTCAGAGAAATCCGTGCTGCACGTGCAGGCTCTGGTGCTCCAGACCTCAATTCCTGCTTCTGAACAGGCTCTTGCAGAGCTCTGAAAAAGGCAGAGCAGGTCAAGAGAGGAAAAGGTATCAGGGAAAGAGCAGCATTTTCTCTCTTCTGTGTCTCAAGCACCTGAGCACCGAGGCAGTGGTGTAAACCCTGCCTCAATCCATGCCAAGAACCAAAGGGGTGAGAGGAGCACAACTCTTCTTCCCTTTCTCTGCAGGAGTACCAAGAATCAGTGAAACTGAATCAGTTTCTGGCTCAGCAATTTTCAAACGTGGGCAATGAACTAATGGTGAAGAAGAAAATCATTCAAGTACCTGTTTGACAACACATGAAGCCCTGGGTCAAATATTTGGTTTTCAGGGTTTATATTCCAGGAAGGAAATGTGTCTTCTAACCTGGACACCTCAGGGGTCTTCAGAGGAATATATGAGTAATGTATGCTCTGTGTGAAAGTTTCAGAGGACAGAGATTTCTATCTGGGATGGAGAACCAAAGGACATCATAAACAGTGTGTATAGAAAACTTCAGTCAGTCAGATCTAGTCCCCCCAAATTAAAACATGCACAGATTCCACTGTCATAAAGATCACATATTATCCATAGATGGGCTACATGTTTTCACTGACAATTGTCTGGTAAGGAAAAATAGCTCTATTTTGCAAAACACCTAATTTAATTAATTAGTCTGTGATCTTCACCAGACAAGTACTGGAAGGGCATGACATCATTTGTACTACAGGCACTACTCAGAGTGTCTTACAGATGTGCCTGGAACAGCTCATGCATTTTTAAGCAGAATCACACAGACAGAAATTGTAAAAGCCAGATTTAGTCACTTTAGAACATCATGAAAAAGGAAAATAAAAACCTTTCTTCCTTTTCTCTTCTTTCTTTAAAATACAAACTAACACTTCTGTGGAAGGCAATCCATATTTAAGTGTAGGAACCAGGACAAAAGTATGGGATGAAAACAGGGTTTCTCTGGAAGCGAAAATAACAATTACTTTTATTTGTCACCATTTTTAGCAGAATGAGCGGCAATCGAACATTTGCAGAAAAAGAAGCCTCATTGCAACACAAAGAGGCTCTGATGGAGACTTTTTCTGCCTGCAGGGATCCCCCTTTATTCTGTGCCCAAACTGGGCTGTACGATTGTCCTGGGTTATAGTGTGGGATGTACACAAAGTATTTATTCTATCACCATCTTCATGAACTGTTGAAACCAAGTGGGGCGGTGCTCTAGTGTAGGGCTGTCTTCTGCCAATGGCCCATCAATGCCTTGCCCAGGACTCACAGGGAACTCCCTCCAGGAGCTCTCTCTGTTTAATGGGCCATCAAGGACCCACTGCACGACTCCTCATCCCATTGGGAGATGCTCCGCCCAGGGGGAGGAGCCAAGCATTCCCACCTGGAGAGAATCTGGGATTTGGGACAGGACAAGCAGCCCTGACCCACTGGATTCCCAGAGGAGCAGAGCTCCCAGACCTTTCTGTGGGATCACTGCTTCAGGAAGAGCCCCTCACCTGGACTGCTCCCACCACCCTGCTCAGGTTGTGTTCTGACTCTGTCAATGGTCCTTTGTGTTATTGCATTTAGTTTATTTTCTTTTTACCTTTTTTCCTTTCTTATGAAATTGTATTTCTGACTTGGAGCCTCTCACTCGTTTTGCTTTCGAACCACAACAACAATCCTCTGTGGCAGCTCCAGAAATTGCTAAAAACTCAAACCCTCAGCCCCCAGAGGTGACTGTTCTCCAGTGAAAGCATCATGAGGAGGAGAGTGAGAGCTGATCTGGCTGATCACAACCAAGCCCTCTCACCCTGTGCCGTGTTTTTTGAAAAACCTTTGCTTTGACACTCGGGGTTCTTCCCCTCTCGAGATTTTTAAACTGCAGCAGCCTTTGCCACAAGGGTCAGCAGCAAGAATAAAAAGTAGTCCTAGGAAAGGAAGGGATTTCAGCTGTACCACATGGGTTCTTGTGAGAACAAGCACTGCCAACCCCTTCTGCAGTCTCCTCCAGCCTCTCCAGTGACTGCAGGTAATCACGTTAACGGCTCCAAACATTATGTAATGACATCATTCAAACACATTGCTCCCAAAGGGTTGATATTAGATCAAGGAATTACCATTCCTCATGCATTTATGACAAATCTAATAGGAGGAAATGATTTGTTATACAACACAGCTTCGCTTGGTTGCTCCCCTAACAGCAACAGTCTGCTCTTGGCTCCAGCTTCTAATCCTGCCTGGGGCTAAAATGATGAGCATAACCCTCCATTTGATACCTGAATTAAGAGAAGGACTTCACCTGAGGTCGAAAATGGGTTATTCCAGTACCATTGCTATGTTTGATGTATGGGTTGTGTTTTCCAGAACTCTTTAAGGCCCTCAGGAAGACAAGTCCTTTTAAAAGCCAATAGAATTCAGGCATTGAGAGCAGAGATTCTAAAAACTAATGCTGGCTTGTTTTTCAAAAAGAAAAACTAAAAACAAGCCAACCAAGAAAACCCAACAAACAAAACCTGTCCTACAGCCCATGGATGCTTTAATATCCATAGTTGTAAATCTGTGGATGACTTAACAGGCTGAGCACTGGAAAGACACACCTTGCAGGTCTCTATCCAGAAGATGAATTGAAATTATCACCACAGAAACTTCTAGAGGGCCAAAGAGACACACTAAAATGCAATTCTTGTGCCTGCACCTGCCCTTGAGGAACTTCTGAAGGTTTGGTGGAATTCAAAATTGCTGAAAGCAAAAATTAAGTGCCAAATATTGCAGTGTGCAGCACAGACACATTTCTGTCTAAAAGTAAAAAATAAGAAAATCTCAGGAGTGAATTGATTCTGGAGAGTTCTTACGCCTCTCAGAGATAGGGAGTGTAATTGTTCAAAAAGTATTATTATGTAAACATTAAGTATATAAATATCTGACCCAAGAACCATTGTCTTGGTCCTGGAGGGAAATACTTTACTGTCCCTTAGCTATTTACATAAAATATTCTACTTCTGTCTCCATTCACGGATAAAATATAGGTGTGAATACTTACACAAATATCTGAAGAAAAAGTTGAAAAGAGAAAATACACCTGTTTGTGTTACTGTTCAGTTTTCAAATTAAAATATTACTGGTATTTTTCAAGAAATGTCATTATTGTCTTTTTTTTTTTTTTTTTTTAATTCCTTGCACATTGGAGAAACAAGTTGGGGATGAGGGAGTTGTATTGTTAATTTTTCCTTTGCTGACTTTCTTCTTCTTGGCCCTTATTCTCAGGAATATTTGCTCCATCTTACACTTTTACTCTATCTTACAGTATATCTTATGAGTAGAAACTACTTTTCAGACATTCCATATTTGCCTTTCATGCATCACTCATGCCTATAAAATGAAGATTTGTGTATTGAAGTGAGAGAGAGAGGCAAGGACATAGAGAGAACCTGTGCAGCCATTCGACCATATTCTTCATTAATTGCCTCAGAAGTGACCTCTTCCCTCTGGTTTTATTTCAGCTCTTGCCTACATGAGGACAGAGCCTTTTTTCCTTTCTGTTTTGCAGCTTGCTCGGGGCTATGCAGAAATGTCACCATCACGAAAGCAAAAGCAAAAGAAAAATAAGCCAACCGCAATTCCGATTATGACACTTTTTGCAAAGCTGCAAGGAAACGATGATCCTTTACCTCAAACTCTCAGATGCATCTTCCCAAATCCCTCATTGCTCTGTAATGTATTACCATAGCAACTCATCTCTGCAGTGATCTAGAGCTCCCCATGGGCAGCCTGTACTTTGTCAGGGCTGCCACTCCTGTGTGATGCAAGGAGCACCGAGCAGTTAAATACCAGATCATTAAAGCAATGTCTCCCCAGTGGCCACACTGAATCACACAAGGATTCAAACCCAAATTGTGGCGGGGAAAGCGGGAGGAGCTTGCAGCACTTGGTGTAGGAGGGGAATGAAAGTGTTGAAAAATAATGAACAAAGCAAGAAAACAACTTTTAATGCTTGGTTTCCTTAGGGAAAGAAGAGCACAGCATACCCATGCTGGAGATTCTGACTTTATGTATCCTGCCACTGATGCACTTCCCTCATCAATCCTCTACTCCCAGTTTTACTCTAAGTATTATGGGCCTTGATTGATATTTCTCTTCTCAATGACAGCTGCCACCAAAAGGGCCAGCCACTGTATCTCTGACTTCAAGCACCTGGCTGTGTCACCCTGATCTTTTTCAGCCTTCTGAGGTTTGCATTTTTGTAGTGGAGTTTCTCACAGATTTTCATGTAAACAAAGTGATGTTTACATTCCTCTCTGGAGCTGATGGACTTCTAGTTTGACCAGTGTGATTGGAGAAGTGCCAACCTCATTGTCCAATCCGTGGTCATTGTCTAAAATCTATATAAATCAAAGTGGAAAAATAAACTTCCCTCTTTTTTCCCTGATGACTGACTCTGTGTGTGTCCTTCATTTCATGTCCCATAGTGACATGGCTGTGTGCTCTGAAGGGCATGAAAGGAAGATCAAGAGCAAAATCTCATTTTTCCTCCTTTGCCTTTTATATTTCTTAGTCTTCCATCTTCTTATCTATGCACATAGAACTTTACATCAGCTGATTTCAGCGTCCTGTCTCACCAAATAGGAATGAATTGTCCCTCTGGAGAGAATCCCTGTTGCTCATACAGCATGATGTGTGCTCTTCAGACGTTTGCAGGGATGTAACCTCAATGTGTCTCACCCAACATGCACAGAGCAGCCTCAGAAACATCATAACCCTTTTCCCACAACACACAAGCAATCAAAGGCGGGGAGAAAATTCCAGTTTTCCAAATTCCCACTGTTCCCCTTGTAACACCGTAATTGCAAAAAATGGAAACTGGAAAATGAGTGACCACTAAGGCGATTTCAGGTCTCCATTGTCTGTACAATACAAACACCTTTGAAACTTATTTTTTCTCGTGTTTCCACAGAATTGCAGAATCCAAGGCTCGTTCTCAAAAAGGTTTTATTTTTAATAGCTAGGAAGTATTGCCCTATTTCTAGGAGTCCCCAGAGCTTTACAAGGTCTGGAAAACACACACCACTGATCTGAAAGGGGTGATTGTGTACAGAGTCAGGGGCAGCTTCTCCATCCTGCCAAGCTGCAGGTGTCTCCTCCCACAGTCCCTGGCAATGAAGCACTTCCAGAGGGTCTCTCCATCTCACAGCTGCTGCAGCTGCAGCATTCTGCATCTGACAGACCTTGGCTGTGGCAAGGGTTGCCTGTGTGCTGCACAAAAGCCAGTTCCTGCTCTCAGCTGCTCCAGTCCCTCCATGGAGAACAAATATCATCATGGCAGGGCAAGGAAAATTGCTGTCTAACACCTGGAGTTTATACCTGCAAGCTGGGACTCTGAAATGCTCTTTTATTAATACTAGGAGGGCTTTTCTCTTTTACAATCAAGTGTTCAGGCTGTTCTTTGTCACTGTAAGAGGTTGCTGCAGCTTAAACACAGTGAGGATTAGGTGAATGATGGTGGTTCTGCTCTTCAAGTTCAAATTGCCTCTCTCCCCCCTTTGCTGGATTTCATTCTAATGAAGCAGCACCTTACTTTGTAGAAAACCATTTGTTTCTTCTTTAATTCCTAAGAAATAAAAATCTACCTAGGCTGGCTGCAGAACACCTCAAGGGAAAACACACCAGCCAGCAGAACTGGAGGAACTCCAGTGCCACTCCTGTTTTCTGAAGGGACAGGCAGGAGGACCAGAGGAATGACAGGCTGGACAGGCTGGACAGCCTCACCTCAGCACCTGGAAAGACAATGGGGGAAATAACCCTGGAAAACATCTCCAGGCACATGGAGGACTAGGAGGACATCAGGAGTGGGCAGCAGTGGGATTCACCAAGTGGAAGTGATGATGGCCAAGCTGAGAACATTCTGGGCTGAAGGATGGCTTGGCAGGCAGGAGGAGCAAGAAGTTCAGCAACACTTCTGACACTGTGCCCCTTCCAGATTCCCCCAGAGCAGCTGTTGACAAAGGGGCTGGGTGAGCAGACAGACATGGATTCACAGCTGGATGAACATCCAAGGGCAGGGCTGGGGATGGGCAGTGCAAAGTGCAGCTGCAGGGCAACAACCTGCAGGGATTGTGCATCAGCCTCTGTGGGGACTTCATGAAAACTCACCTTCCTCCTGTACTGAGCAGAGAATGTCATGGTATTAAGTCTCTTTTTCTAGAAAATACCCATTAGACAATTAATACTGAACTCCTCAGATGCTGAGCCCTGTGTGAATGACACTTTAGTTGTTTTACCCTCCCCGTGTTGTGGCAAGACAGCTCATGTGTATCACACTGGAGTCAAGGGACTTACAAATCCATTTGCTTTGAGATCTGGAAAGACAAAGCTGTCTTAAAATATTATGAGCCTCAATTAAAAGACAGCTGAGGGCAGCAGGCTGCAGTGTGGCTGGGAGAGGAGCAGAGCTGAATGCTGGCAGGAGCAGGGATGGAGTGCTGGAATTCAACCCAGCTCCTGTCGCTGATAGAAACAGGCAGAGGCAGATTCCCCACTCAGAGCAGTTCACCAACTTCAGCCCGGTATTGCTGTCTGTCTTCTCATGCAGAAATCAGAAATGCCTTGTTTGTTTATGGCTGGGTTTATGTTAAAGAGTTTCACAAGAGCTGATGGAGAAGATTCCCTCCCAGAGAGGTCAGCTTGCAAACAGAACACTTTAAATACAGCACAGGCACATTTCCAACACAAATATGCTGCAGAGACACCTTAGACCATAACCTTGACTTCCAACTCAGAAGCTTTTTCAATTAAAGACTTTTCAGCCCTGCTGTAAGTTATTTCATGACCTACACTGGGCCAACCATGTTCTCTTCCCCTGTTTTACACAGCCCTGGAAAGGAGTTTGTTTCTGAGCTTTTTCACAGCTGATTGTCCCTGTGATGTTCTTTGGATCACAGAGATCTGCATAGATGAACTGAAATATTTTATTACAGCCATTACCACTGAGCAATCATCATGTTTGAGACAGAAAAAATTATTTCCCCCACATGTTTGCAGAGAAGTCCAGCTGCAGGATATATATGCACTGATGGCTTTAAAAGAAATAATTCAAGAAGAAAAAAGAAATTGAAAGAACAACGTTATTCAGAGAATGACACAACGACACCTCACCCTGAATACAAAGCCAGGGCAGTGTGCAGCAAGTGTGTGAATGAAAAGGAACAGAAGTTTTCTCTCTTTCAGCTGCACACTTGCACCTAATGATGCAGGAAAACAGGCTGTCCTTCTGCACCAGCACAGATAATCAGCCAGTGTAGCCCAGTGGGGGCAGGATCCATTCCCTGCATTGGCAGAGGTCAGCACTGTCATTCCAGCCCTTAATGGGAAACACACTGCCACGTCAGGATGGATAAATGGAAGTAAAAAAAAGATCTACAAAGGCAACTTTGAGGAAGTTGAAACCTCTGTGCTGAGTCCTCACCCTCATTCTAACTCCAAGATCTTTCCTCCTTCTAATCATGAACTTTATCATTGGTAGCAGGTTGCTTTTTTATTGATTTTTATGATGAGGCTCCTGGAAAATGAACAGCAAGAGGAAAAAAGCATCCTCTCTAGAAAACACCCTTTGTGATGAGCTGCATCCTGCTCAGTGTTATCTCTGTTACTGCAGTGAGGAAAAAGGAAAATATGAACACAGGACTGGCTTTGGTCAGAGCAAAATGTTCCTTGAAAAATCAGAAAAAATGCATTTGGCAAAAAAATCAAGCAAGAGAAACACAGGCACAATAAACAGTTGTACCTGTTGTAATTACATTGACCTGAAGGAAAAAATCAAGAGGGTAAAACACTTGATGAAGCGACTTAATTCAAAATTTTGAAATATTCTTTCCCCTGTTTTTATCCCCAGGGAGAGAGGAAGAAGGCACAGCAGGTTATCTTACACAGCCCTGCTCTGCTCACCAGGCTGCTCAAGATTCAGAGTCCTCAATCAGCTGTGGCAAAGTCAGCACAACTCCCCAGTTCACAGTTATTGTTTGTAAAAATTCATTAAAATTACTCCAAGAAAGGTTGAGAAGCCTTTCCAAAATATCCTGTGGCCCTTGTCTAAGGGTGAAGTTCAGGTTCATGTCCTCCCATCACTCAGGTGTTTATAACCAGAGTTTCCATCACAGCTGCTCCTTACACCAATATCTCCCTTCCTTGGCCCCCTGGCTTTTAGGATTAAAGGATGTGTCACCTCATCCCTTTGCCTGCAAAGGTGCAAGATCAATAACCCAAACCTGTTTACAGGTGTTACAACTGTCCAAAACCAGGTGAGTTGCCAAAACTCTCGTCAGTCTAAATTATTTCCCTCTCTCTGTCTCCAGCTTTGTGAATGGTCTTCACACACTGAGCTACATAACCAACCTCCTGCATGGCTCTAAATATGCTCCACTGCTGAAAGACATACAAATAATTTATTTTCACTGAAAAACAACTATTTTCAGGGAGCAGGAAGGGCTGCAGTTTAGAAGAATTCTGCTGTAAGGTGGCATTTAATACCCTCTCCTCTGTATTTACTCACTAACTCATGCAATAATGTCAAACTCTGGAATACAATGACAGAACATCCTCCTCCCACTGAGTACCGAGGGAAAGAGATGTTTATTCTCAGTACAGGAGAGCCAAATTCAAAGCTGCAAGTGGTTCCCTGGTTTAATGATTCCATTTTATCTTCCCTTGTCAGTGCAGCAGAGGAGCAGTATCTGTGACAGTGATTCATTCTCCTCTTTCTGATTCTGCCATCTTGTGTCTGAATTCTACTGTGGGAATCATATTTTTTCATTTTAAGAGCCATGCAGACATCACTGATGTCCAAGAAAACCTAAAAATCTCCATACATACAGAGGATTAAAAGTTTTATTTCACTGCTCAAGTTAAAAAGATCAAACGTAGGCAGTTTTCTATATCCGGGTTGCATCAATCCATTTGAGAAAAATATCAGCATCAGAAAGCCAGGGGCACTTCAGTAAAGTTTAGAGCAGCAGCAAAACTATTCTCAACTTTAGTGAGGAGGGAAGAAGGCTCTGGACAAGGCAGGAAAGTCCATAAGAGCAGCAGGAGATCACCTCTTGTCTCGGTGTCTGGCCCTTGGCTGGGGGCAGCTGAGCCAAATCAGGCAGCTGGAGCCAGAAACTTGGGAAAAAATCAAATCCTGGTTGTGTCTCTGTCACCAAGGAGCAGCAGCTCAGGGTTTGAGAGTGAGGCCAGGTCCCGTCACCAGGGTGTCTTGGGTTGCAATGCAAGATGTAACCAAAAGTACATATTCTATTACTGTCTGTTAAAACCAGTTGAGAAGTGTTTCTTTATCTCTTCCACCACCCATCCTCCCTCCAGGGGATCTCTGCGCTCCACGGGCCATCCAGGCTCACTGCAGGGCTGATACAATTCCATCATCCCATGGGGAGATGCTCCACCCAGGGGAGGAGCCCAGCATTCCCACCTGGATAAAACCTGGGACTCAGAACACCAGCAGAGCCTGTTTGCACTGGATTCCCAGAGGGAGACCAGACCCATCTCAGCACCACTGGACCCTTCTACAGGATCATCTCTGCTCCAACAGAACCACATCTGGCACTGCAGGCGGGCTGGGCTGGGCTGACACCAATACCCTGAGCAACAGGGGGTCAGGTCGTGTTCTGACTCTGTCAGGATTTTCTTTTTGTTTGTTTCCTTCTTTGTACTACTACATTTTTATTTTTAATATTCCTAGTAAAGAACTGTTATTCCTATTCCTATTGACTGAAAGCCCGTTTAAAATCAAAATTATAATAATTCAGAGGGAGGGTGTTTCCATTCTCCATTCCAAGGGAGGCTCTGGCTTTCCCTGGCAGACACCTCTCTTTCCAAACCAAGACAGATGGGCCACCTGCCCAATTCAGGCTTAGCAGGACTCAGCAGGAAGGCCCTGCTCAGTCTCAGTGCTGCAGTTTCATCAGAACTGAGCAATGAACAGAGTTAAAAGCTGTCTGGTTTTCAATGAAGGAATTCCAGATGTGCCCAGGGACCTGCTCTTTCAAATGGGCTGTGATTAGGGGAATTGACAGTGCGGAAATGAATGACAACACAGCATGGCATGGGAGCCTAAACCTGCTCCCAGAGAGCTCCTCACTGCACAGCACTGACATCTCCACTGCAGACAACCAGGCACCCACATCTGAGCTCCAAAAACCTCCGTGGACACAAACCCTGAGGATGTGCAGGAAGAAATCTGCAATTCAAAGGAACTCTGATTTAAAGGAAGATTTTAGTGAGCTATTACAGAAGACTCATTCCAGTGTACTGTTTGCAGTAAAAAAAAAAAAAAAAATAGATGAATGCAGAAAGGGGAAAAAAGATAGAGCACTTTTTTAGCCTCATTAAAGGAATGAAGGGATAAAAACTGATTTGAGCCATCTTGGACATCATAGTCTGGGCTTTTATAAGATCTTCGCCATAGAGTGAAACAGGAAAAAAAACTCAAACTCTTCTAAACTACAGCATATGTTGCCTCCAGGAACTGCCCAGGCACACACCTATAAACACCACAAAGGCTTCAGACCCTCTGGCTGTCCCTGCTGGGGGCACAGCCTGAGTCAGGCAGGACAGCCTCTGGCCAGACACTGCCTGCAGTCAAGGATGTCCTCCCCCAGCATATTAAATGGCCTTTAGAGCAGCTTTAAAGGCTGCAGGAGGAGAGAAAATCCCTCCCAGAGGTACACTGCACTGCCAAATCACTCTATGATTCTTACTTAGGAGATGACAGCCATAGCTCTCAGTGTAATTGATGTTTTCTTTAAAACCTTCTTGAAGAAACAACCAGGTTCCGTGGCCAGAGTGCACTGGAGCAAAGCTCCCTGAGCTTTTGATGGATTTAGGTCCTGATATGGCAAGGAGAATTCTGTGATCTGTGCAAGGCAGAAGGTCAACAAGATACATCTGATGGTCTTTTCTGGCTTGAAGAGCTTGTGAACAGCAATTCTTTACAATTCATCTTATACATCCCCATATTGCCTTGATTAATAAGACTGGGGTCCAGGTCAAAATATTCATATCTGATGTGCTGATTTATAAAATACTGAAGTAAGTTCCAGTCCCTGTAGGCAGGAGCCTGAAATGCCAGAGGTCTGTGTGAACATTACACATCACTGAGCTCAGGTTTGTTAGCCTGGTTTGATTTACACACAGCAGGTTCTGTTCTGCAGCACTGGACCTTTAATAAGGTGACAGAAACAGCATTGCTGAGCCTCCTTCTCCTCCCAGGAATTCACTTATGGCTGGGTTTAACAGCAAGTGTGAGGCTTTTCCTGCAATCCCAGAGATTTTCTCCCTGTCTCTCTGTCTCCAGGTCCAGCCCTGAGAGGTGAAACATCCATGGGTGCCAGAGGAGAAATCAGGGAGCCGCAACAGGACAGTCCCTTCCTGACCAAGAAACCTCCAAACCCAGGTCAGCTCCACCTCACACCAGGCCAGTTCTCTACTGGGATGGTTTCAAAAACCAGAAAGTGGCAGTGAGGACTCTCCAGGTCAGCTCTGGTGTCTTCAGCAAATACTTTCTAAAAAGATTAGAAGAAAAGAAAACAAAAAAAAAAAAAAAAAAAAAAAAAAAAAAAAAAAAAACAACAAAATCTCTCTGATGTGATTTTTTTACCAGGGGAATACATTTTGCTGTGGGCAGAGATGGAGCAGAGCCACTTCAGCTGGGATGACCCACAGTGTCACAACCACCTGCTCAAACAGTGCCAGAACCTGGAGCTGGCAAGGAGAATTCAGCCAATATTTGAGGCATCACATCTCCTGCTCCATGCCTAGGAGGGGACCAGCCCTGCACAGAGCAGAAATGCCACTGGGCTATTTCATTTCGATGAGTTTGCTGTCCCCTAAGTGTAATATCTAATTAATATCTAATCTTCTTGCTGTTTGGGGTCTGGCAGCATCATTTACATATTCAGGGCATGGTTAGCCATGGCAAGTGCTCAGATTGGTGAGGATAAAAGGTCTGTTATGATTTTGTAGGAAATTGGCTTCATTTGGAGCAGATAAAAGATTGACAACCAGTGGAATCATCAAAACCATCATACAAATATAGATGTTTATAGATGTTACGTTTGTGTTTACTGAAAATGTAATTAGCAGGCTGAGCTAGATTCTTGTAGGGTTAATCATGAGTTAAGGATGAGGGTTTGGTAAAGGGACAGGAAATATCTCCTTGTGGACTCAATGAGGCAAAGAAAGGTGGGACTTTATCCCCAGAAATTCTTCTGAGATGTGCTGTGGGTAAAAGCAGAAAACATTTATAGATTTTTTTTTTCCCTGACATCTCCCCAAATGGTTTTTCTAAAGCCATTTGGATATTTGTGGGTCCCTTCTGAGTCAGGATATTCTATGAGAGAGACGTGGATCTCCCAATCTGAGTGTCCTGAAAAGGAACATCACCACTGTCCATAATCTGATATGTTTAAACATTAAACCAGGCCAAATCTAATTAGATATTTTAAATCTGATCTGTAGTGGTGTAAATGAAAGCAGGTCATAGCCCTCTTTTAATCTTCTTTTTCCTGTATTCCTAACTAGAAAAAGAGAAGTTGTCTTTTTACCCTTGGAAAATCTTTACAGTTGCAACGTATGACTGGTTAGAAAAAAAGTGAAAAATGACAATTTGTTTCCATGAAAAATTAAGGAAAAATTATGTTCTCTCCATAGACTTTTTACTTGCTTTTAGTTGCTTTGGTTCAAACACAAAATGCACTGAAAACGTATTTTTAAAATCCCATTTATTTTAAATCCCGTTTATTTAAATACCTCGCTTTTATCTGTAGATAATGAGAAGCTTTCTATGCTATAACCTCTAGAGTTATATCCCATAATATCCTCTAATATCAGTAAAAATATTATTTATCAGCCCCTCCAAAGGACCTCAGACACTCCAGCACTGAACCCTTAGGATTTCCCTTTTTTTTTATTTATTAGGAAGGATTATTGATAAACTTCTACAATTATGTGCATGGCAGCTGAGAGATCCCATGAAACCATCCATGCAAAGCACTCCCTCGTGGATAATTTCCTGTGGGAATTCCCAGGAGCAGCTGAGGAGGTGTGGAAAGGCACAGAGGGTGGAATAAAACAACTGAGCCCAGGAGAAGGTCAGGGCTGCAAACCCCAGAGAAGCAGCTCCTCTGCAGACAGACATCTCCGAGCCTCCTGAAGTCATTAAGTCTCCATGAACTAATGAAGATCACTAATTATATCTTCCACCAGTTACCCAGACTGGTCTCTGCACCCCTGCAGCTCCTTCCTGCTGACACCAAGCCCACAGAGCATCCCCACCCTGAAATAAAGTTATTTTTCTCTAGATTTACCCTGGATAAACTATACCATTCCCCTTTCAATAACAAGAGAAAGCCTTCAATAACACCATTAAGTAACTCACACTTTGCTTTTTCTCATTAAGAGGCATTTAAAAGGAAGCCATTAAATTTATAGAGGGTTAAAGCCAATAAGAAAACTCAAACTGCTCCCTCATTAACTCGTTCACCCTCGTGCCTCCCAGGCCATTTCTTCCCTCCTTATTACCAACTTGCAATAAACTTCTTACTTTACTGCCCTGCAACTGCAAAAATGGGATGGTGGCCACACTGTGACCTGATTTATGAGCAGAGGAAAGCAATGGCTCAGTGTGCATTGTGTTATTGAGATCTCTGCTACAGCTTTCCTAATGTAAAAAAAAATGATTAATTACTTCATGCACAAATACAAGTGTTCAGGCACATTGTTTCCTGAATGTCCTGGTGTTTGTAGAGTTGGTTCATTTATCTGTGGGTCCAAAAATAGGGATTTTGTGTCCAGTAATAGAGGCAAGGCAAGTCTGAGTTAAAACCTGGGTATGTCCAAACAGCACCTTTTGCCACCAAAAGGAAATTTTACAAGATAATTGTTGGGCGTAATATACATGTAAGGTATTTTCAAAGAGGTGAGAATGCTTTAAAACAGTTTCATGGTTTAATAAACGTGAAAGACAGATTCAGCTTTTTATTCCAGGTAAATAGTAAAAATTAGTGGTTTTACCCTCCTCAGAATTCTGAGAGCAGCCTATCTTACAGATAACACATTTAATAATTTCTCTTAAAATTTTGTTTCTCTTAAAACACATCTTAACCTTTATTCTTCAGGCAGGGAATCAGGTCTAAGCCACAGCCTCCATCCTATGACAAGCAGAACCACCAGACCTGAGATGGGAAAAAAAAACCCAGCAAAAGTGAGTGGGAACCTCTCAGTGGTGTGGGAAATAAAAACAGAACAGAGCTCAGCTCCTGTTCTGTGACCCACAGAGAACATCTGGTTCACTGTGAGCTGCAGTAGAGCCAGAGCAAAGAGAGAGGTTGTGAGCACACTTTTTTCTCCAATAAGACCACTCTGACTCTGCTTTTTAATTCTAATTTGTTGTGGGATGAGAGAGGTATCACCTCGAGAGTGAAATCAAGTTTCAGAGGGGGTTTGATAACACACAAATCCTAAATGAGAGAAAACAAGTTACATTAACCATCTTGTGGAGTTTAGTGAAAGACAGAAAACCTGTCTTACTGACTGTTTTAAAAAGAGAAAAAAAATATATATTTCTAATTGGAAAGAAGTCCATCCCACCCACTATGGATTTGGGATAATCCACTTGTACATGGGTTTATGTGCTCACCATTCCTACAGTGATTGATCATTAAAATTTGATTTTGAGGGGACTGCAAAGTAGCTTATTAGACAATTGAATAATGGAGAAGAGACAACAGTGAATTGATTTCTTTAGCGCAATGAAAGCTGACAACAAGAAATTAAACATTACTAACTTTTATGATAAAGTCCTCGATCGATACCTCTGGCCAGAATGCTCTGTTTCCCTCATTACATCAGCAGACCACGAATGTTCTGATTGATGAGAAAGAAAGGAGATGGAAGGATGGAGGGGAAAAAAAGGGAAAAAACTATGTCAAAGAAGTAATCTGGAGAGTCTGAAGCAAGGCTGGGACTGCTACTCTTTAAAAGATGCTGCCTGTTGCCCTGCACTTTCTTGCTTTCAAGTGTTTGAATCTTTGCAGCCTGATTCTCACAGAGCTTGATGTAAACCATATGTATTTTTAGAATTTATCTATGTGTTTTGGATAGTTGTTCTCTGAGAGGAGAACTTGACTGATGGTCAGAGTGACCAATGGAGCCATGAAGTTGTAAGTCATGAAGTTGGAGTCATGAAGTTCTTGGGCCAATCCTGGCCTTCTGTAAAAAGTGTATATAAGTTGATAGAATCAAAAAATAAAAAATAAAGAAGTTTTTCCATGTCTGAGCTGCTGCTGCCTGCTGTCCTCTGTGTGAATCTGCACCCACATCACAACTTGTGGCCCCTCTAAGTGAGGGGACCACACTGCCTGCAGCTCTGAGGTGACTCCTGCACTGAGCACAAGAAGGTGACACTTTTCTGTGCCCTCCCTGGGTCAGCGATGCTGAGAAGCCCCTGCTGCTCCCGTGCACAGCTCAGCATCTCACAGAGCATGAGGTAACTCTTGGCAAGGCTGTCAGCCCTCATCAAATAAAACAATAAAATAAATTAAGAATAAAGGAAGCAGAGAGACCCTTCATTGAGAGCCCATGGTGTGGCCACCAGCACTGTGGTGTTGCAGACAGGTTATATGCAGACATATTATAAAAGAAAGGACATATAAAATATGATTTAGGCTCTGCTACTCTAGCTAAGCTGGAAGTAGCTTGTAAGTTCCCTTAGAGAAAAAGTTATAAAAATGAACACGACCTATTCTTAGAGAGAAAAATAAGTTTGCACCTGCATAAACAATGAATCTGTCCCATGAGAATCAGTGAAGATATGTACACATGTCTAGAGAGAGAAAATCTGATAGATCTATACAATACCCCTTACTGACCAACAAACTGAGTTTCACTGCATTGCTGTCCAGTTAGGTTTAACACAGTACCTTCTGATATTTCATATAAATATGAGCTTTGTGAATAAAGAATTGGCTTTTCTGCATGGGAAAACTGAGTCCTGTCTGCTGATTTATTACAACACTGCAGCTTCTCAGCACAGCTCAGGATGCTCCCGGCTCAGGATCCTCTAATGAAACACAGAGCAGCCCCCAGCCCTGCTGCTCTGAGGTGAGAACCAAAGCACAAAGCAATCAAGGGACTTGCTCCAACTCATCCACCTCAAGCCTGGGTGCTGTGGTTTGAAAGCAAAACGAGTGAGAGGCTCCAAGTCAGAAATACAATTTAATAAGAAGAAAGGGAAAAAAAAGTAAAATAAAATAAAATAAATGCAATAACACAGAGGACCATTGACAGAGTCAGAACACAACCTGAGCAGGGTGGTGGGCGCAGTCCAGGTGAGGGGCTCTTCCTGAAGCAGTGATCCCACAGAAAGGTCTGGGAGCTCTGCTCCTCTGGGAATCCAGTGGGTCAGGGCTGCTTGTCCTGTCCCAAATCCCAGATTCTCTCCAGGTGGGAATGCTTGGCTCCTCCCCCTGGGCGGGGCATCTCCCAATGGGATGAGGAGTCGTGCAGTGGGTCCTTGATGGCCCATTAAACAGAGAGAGCTCCTGGAGGGAGTTCCCTGTGAGTCCTGGGCAAGGCATTGATGGGCCATGAGCAGAAGAGCCCAAAGGAGGGGCCTGGGAAAACACTGCCCCACCTGGTTCCAAGAGCTCATGGAGATGGTGATGGAATAAATACTTTGTGTACATCCTACACTACAGCCCAGGACACTGGGGAAGAGAGGAGAATTGAGATCCCATGTCTGCAGGCTGCCAAGCTAGAAAAACAAATTTTAGTTTAATCTGCTTAATTCTCTGTGCCTGGAAACCCCATCTCTGGGAAAGTCACAGCCTGTCAGGTCAGGATGGAGTTTGGAGACAGCAGCACATTGTGGGGACAGAATTTGCCCAGAAAATCAGGGACAGAGCTCCTAAAGCCCAGCTGCACAAGAGGAAACAGCTAATGAGAGAAGAAGGGAGAGTGATGGAGAGACAGGCTATATTCTCCTGTGATTTTATTTTAAATCAAAATTCTCTTGAAACTAATTCTGTTCTTCTCTGCTTCTTTTTGACTGGCTGCTTTCTAGGGAGACTGGTTTAAGGGAAAGATACTAGATGAAATATGTGGGAAAAATATCAACAATTACCCGTAAGTTGAAAAAGAATTCCAAACCTAAAGGATAAAGAAGATATCTCAAACATAAAAAGAAAATCAACAGTGGAGTGGCAAGATCTGTAAAAGTGGACAGAAAAAAAGTATCAGCACACAGAATAAGAACTCACTAATGATACAGATCAAATGGAAACAGGAACACGAATATGAGGAATTGAAGGTGTTCTGAATGAGAAATACAATATCAATGTATAAGGTATGAATAATTGTAAAACATCAAAGTACCACTCAAAATTCACAAGTCTCAGACTTGAGATTTATGAAGTGGTGGGTAAAGGGAGAACTATCAGGAGCAGTGAAATTCAGGCTGAATACTGAGGGGGAAAAGGTAAAAACAAAGCAACAGTTACAGAGTAGACAAAGTGGTCCTGGAAGACTTAAGAGTCAAATCAGTTCCTACATAGAAACTTGATAAACACAAAGAAAGAAAAAACTTCACTTTTAGTTTTAAGCTTGCAGAAGCTCAAGAGAAGAAACTACTGTGAGCACTCTGGAGAGATAAATATTGTTCTACCCAGTACATTGTAGCTTCTATAACACAAATCTCAGCTCTTCATTGATTCCTGAACTATTCACATCTGAAATCTGGAAATTCAGGTTACTGTGGCAGGTTTTATCATTTCACAAACGTTCTGTGGCTACTCTGCACGGAGTGGAAAATTCTCAAATTAGTTTTTACATGATCTGTCTGTCTGTTATCTACTGAAGGCACAGACAAAGAACTATCAGAGTAGCTCTAACATCAGCTGGAAAACAAGATTATACCATTTAGATCTTTAAAAAACCTCTTACACAAGAGAGGCCAAACCCAAAGTGTCTTTGAAGGAAATGGGAATCTTGCCATAAGCACAAGAGATTTTATTCAGACAGGAGGTGAATGTTGAAGTAGAGAAAATTGTGAGACACTAAGTAATCACTGCTACAGTAAATCCAATTAGTAAACAACACCCCTAATGCCAAAAGCCTGTTCCATGAATGGCTAATAGAATTGTTTTGCTTGAACGGTTTTGTTGCACATATCCCCCCTTTTTCTTGCTTTTTTTAATATTCTGTTCATTTAATCAAGTTGAATAAGTGACTCAGTAAATATTTGGCCGCTGCCTGCTAATTCAGGTAAGACAGATTTCATCCAGTTGCATTTGTTCTGTGCAAAACACAGAAGGATTGGGCTGGTAGTGGAACAGATCTCAGGTGAGCAGCTTTAATTCTGAATTAACGAGTTTTCTGGGTAGCTAATTTATGTTTCTCAAAGCCTTTAGTCTCTGTGTTTCTGCAAAAGCCAGATGACAAAGATAACTGATTTTAGCAAGACTTTCAAGCTTGAAAAGGGCAGGCAAATGGACTGAAGGGATACAAAATGTGGGAACAGAAATGGGATCAACAATGGAATTCAGTGCTGATCCTTGGGAAGTGATGCACACAAGAGGAAAAGCCATCCTGGATTGATGAAATCAGGCACCTCGTTAGCATTTAGGGGAAAAATAATAGATATCTTGAAGCTATAATGGGTCAATTAAAGTGTCAGTTCAACGCTCAATAGAAGTGAAAGAGAATAACATGTTGGAAATTATTAGGAAGGAATGGAGAACAGAACAGAAATCATCATTGTGGCATTGAATAAATCCACAGTTAGTCCACAATTTCACCATTTTGTGCAGCTTTGTTCCTCTCCTTCTGCGAAAGGATCGACTACAATTAAAGTAGAGGTCGGAACAACAATGATAATCAAAATTATCCCAAAAATATTTAAATCAAATTCACTTCACCCTGGGAGGGAGCAAAGCAGAGAGGAATATAAACCTGGGAGCAGCACAGAGAAGGGGGAAATGGTTGCTCACTCTATCAACACAAAAACTAGAGAGTAAGTAGTAAAATCATCAGCATGAATGTTTGAAACAAATAAATAGTGCTCCAAGCTTCCCTCAATTGCACTGTGGAATTCTTTGCTTCAGGATGAAAAGGTTTACCTGGATATAAATTCGTTTGATACATAGAAAAAAAAGGCTATTGATGGCTTCTATTTTTCCCACCAAGTCAAGGGGAAATTTGTTTTTTCAAAAGATAAATTCAAAGCAGGAAGTTATTAAGAGTGGAATCCATGTTCATATTCTTTCTTCTCTCTAGAACCTTTATGGTGGCCTCAGCATTTTCTCTATAATGGGACTTCAGGAATTCTTCAGGAACATTAATTGAGAGATTTTTTTTTTCTCTAACATCTTCCACAGGACTGTTGAGCTGCAGGAAAGGGAGCCTGGTCTAGGAACCATTGTTGAACCATTGAACACGTCAATACTGCCAAAAACCTGACATCAATTCCCAGCTTCAGCCTCTTTCCACAACCTGAGGCTCATCCTTTCATTTGTCTGTCTTGCTCTGCATAAAAACCTCTCTTTTAATCCACTCTTCCTGATTTACTATGAAGCCTCTTTGTTTTGGGGCTCATTTGCCTGGCACAGAGTGCCTGACATGGTCTGGGACACAAAGACTGCCTGGTTCTATCTTCTGGATACAGCTGGAATTCAACTCAGCACACTAAGATAATATTTAACTCATTTTGCATTACATTTCTATTTTAATATGACATTTCAACCGTCTTTGGGCCAAAAACAAGCCCCACCCTCCATTTATTTCCCCAGCTCAGCTGCTGTTCACCTTCACAGCCACAGGTGTGAACCAACATGTTGGAAAATCCAGCTGAGTCAGACAAATGTCAGATGCAGCTGCAGGAAATAGTTTGTGCCTGCAGAGCCTTTAGTGCTGGAAGTGCCTCTCAGGGAGGCTGGAAATGCTTCTGAGGCCATTCACAGCCCAACCCACACGATCTGACTTTTATTCTGGGATGCTAAAAAGGTGTTTGGATTCCAGAGAGATGCAAGAGGTGCTTCCTTTGCAGCAGGGCTTGGAGGAGGGATTTAAATGAAAGGATTTGATCTGAATCAGGCTGAGAAAACCCAGCTCTTTTTACATGCCCTGAAGAGCTCTGGTACTAACACAGAGATAAGTGCACTTTGCTGTGCTTCAAGCGGGATCATTGCAATGAAGCTGATGCTTTAAGAGTCCATCCACTCTGAATTACAGATAATTAATCTGCTCAGGAAGGCAGAAAGCAAAACACATCTACAGCACCCACGGTGCCAGAGAGACAAAGGCAGGCTGCTCAGGAGGAGAAGGGCCAGAAATTCTCCATCCAAATGCATTTGCACCAAAAA
>VWZU01017937.1:577075-590010 GCA_013397095.1 Sterrhoptilus dennistouni | reverse complement strand
AAAAAAAAAAAAAATCAGGCAAAGCAGAGACAAAAACCCAAACCAGCAAACCTCAGTCTCCACAGACGTGTGGCTCTTAAACTGACATTAAATTGCATGTGGAAGTTCCAATAAAAGGGCAAATTAGCTTATTTACACTGTATCCATCATCATGAGCTCCTGAGCAGGGGCTGAGGGGGCACAAAGCAGGATTTTGGTGACACTCTTAACTCCCAAACACACCAAAGGGTGCCTCTGGCTTTTTGATTTCTCTCTAAACAACCAAACTCCTCCCTGCTCATGCTGATTATTATTCATAATCACTTGAATTTTATCAATACCTGAGGTCCAGGGAAGGCAGTAGAAGATTTTTGCATTTGTAGAGCCAAGCTTTTGGTTCTACATTTGTAAAATGCTTCAAGCTGAGTATTTCTGCCCCCAAGTTGCCTTTTGCAGAGCTGGTGAAGCCTTCATAAAACCTAATAAAATTCCAGCCCTTGCTGAGCTCTGTACATTCTGTTCTTGATCATAAAGTGGGTTATGATTTACTGCTGCCTTCAGGCAGAGTGTTTGTTGCAATTAAATGCCTGGATACCCTTATCAGAAATAGAAATAACCAAGGAGGAGTGGCCCAGGAAGCTTTCAGAGGGGTTAAAGCCTCCTGGATGGGCTCATGGCTGTGAGTCCCAGGTCCATGGCACATCTCATCCTAGCAAAGTGATTCCCAAAATCCTGAAAAATCTATTTTCATATTATTGACACCACCTTCCCTTTCTGTTCAATGTGGGCATCAACTCACCCCCTGCAAAAATCTGAAGTCAAACCCGTTTTGAATTCAAGCCAATGGCAGAGATTTGCCATAATTTGTATTGTTGCAGTGTTTGCAAGCAGGAGCAGCTGCCTGCTCCTATTCCCACACAAAGGAAAAGCTGGTGCCTCTCCAGGAAGTGAGGATTTAATTGTAGAGAGATGAAAACAAACAACTGGAACACCATCAGGTAGCAGTGAGCTGGCTCTGGATACAACATCAGCTGTGGAATTGCTGCAGGAACCCTCCCTGCACCACGCTGGCCTTGGATCACAGCACACTCATTCCTGGTGAAGGTCACCCAGGCTGGGCTCAGAGAGTGTTCTCAGGGACTGCCTGAAGGATGGGGGAGGTGGTGGTAAATAAAATCAATTCTGTTTCATTTGCAAGTCTACTCTTGGCACTGTGGATAAAGTACATGAAGTAGCAGAAATCAGAATGGTGAGAAAATCATATTTTTTTTTTTGAACAATCCCTGAAGTGATCTCCAGAGAGGGAGAGAAGCCTGTGATAACCCTGTGTAACCCCATGCTGATGGCAAAACAGCAGCACCACTGCCATGGAGACTGAACTTTCTTTCCTTTTGTTCTTATCATGACATTTGTGAGAATTCCACATGGCCCAGTGTTTGCACACTGAGATGTCAAGGCTCAAAGACATTTCCTGGTGCCTTTCAATGTCCAGAGACATAAAAAACAAAGAGTAAATAACCCCAAGAGTTTACAGTTGCTGCAAGGCCCAGACTATCAGTCAACAAACCATTCATCAGGATTTTCTGCACTGTTTGAAGACAGACACAGAACCTGCAGGTCTCAGCTGTCATCACATCCAGGAACCCACAGATTTTCCAGGAATGGAAAAATCTCAGCATTCTTGTTGACAACTTCTCTCAATAAAATAACTGCAACAGGCTTGGGAAGGGCTTTGCAGGCACTTCAGCCTGCTGTCCCTCTCTGTGGTTTATGATCTCCAATACATCACTGGTGGGAAAACATTGCAGTGATGTATTACTAATAAATCATTAGAGTATTGTCACCTCGGTGATGAATTGCATGAGCACATTGCTAAAGTGCTGTCCCTCTGAAGACATATTATGTAAAAACAATTTCCTTGGATTCTTTTTTTTTTTTTTTTTTTTTGGGGGGGGGGGGGGAAGAGATAAAGGTGAACAACACACAGCTTTTTNNCAGTCACAAGCTTATTTCTCAGGTTTTTTGATCCCTCAAGAGTGAAATCACTATCCAGCATTTTTCAACTTGTAGGTGAAATACTATGAAGCCACTGCACTGCCAACCCCACTGAGGAACAGAAAGCAGAACCACATCATATTGAAGGCATTTCTAACAGGGTGCAAAGCAAAGGCTGCTTGGATGGTATGAATTTAGCAAATGATAAAGTCTTGCAAACTGGTTCATCCAACAGAGGCTTTCAACTGTTGGAGTCCAGAGCATCCCTTTAGACAACCTGGGACCCAAGGAAAGGAGTTTGAACCCTGGACAGGGGAGTGTGGAGCCAGTCCAGGGGGTTTGGAGATCTTGGCACTGGCTTTGATTTTAGTCCATGGGAGAGGCGTCCGACACAGAGAGAGGAATTACAAACCACAAAGGTGTGAAAACAGTAGTTTAGCACAGAACAGGGTGGAAAATTTTGTCGTTTTGGAGTTCTTAGATTGAGGGGACAAAATGGAAGATTTAGGGTGGCACCCTAAGTTCTTCTCCTTCTCCCTTGGCATCCATCTTCTGATGTGAAGGTGGCACAAAGTAGTTTAAGGGGATTGGGTCAAAGTAGGAATGACCCTTTTAGTATAGGTAATAGGTTTTGGCGAGTAAATACAAATAATAGACATGTAATTATCTGTATAAGAGGACAGAGATGCCCCATTGAGGGGTGAGTCGTCCTGTGTCCCAGCTGCTGTTCAGATCTCAGCTGGGCACAGAGAAAATTAAAAGATATAAAATAATAAACAACACGAGAAATCAAAAAAAACAAGACCTTGAAGACTCCGCTTCTTTCTTGCCACGTAACTCAAAGCGATCAGAGGGCAAGAGACTCTCAACCGAAAAAAAAAAAAAAACCAAAGAAAACCAAACCCAGGATAAGCCACACTGCAAACTCCTCCTTTTCACTGCAGATTTCCCAATGAGAGGAGTGCTGGTTATTCCCAGGCAATGCAGGTTCTGAGCAGTTTCTAAAGTGCCAGGATCATTTCCACACCCTGCACTGCACCCCTCCTTCCTCTGTGTCTCTTTGAGGAAGGAGCCACCATTGCTAACACTCACATAGAGGAAAACCAAGGCACAGAAAGGTCGGGTGATTTATTGAGGTCTGAGAGCTCAGAGGAGGATGAGGCCCCCTAAATTCTCTTACCCACAGCCAACAGGAACATCCCTCAGCTCCTAAGTGCTATTTAATGCCACGGAAGATATTTATTTTGACACCTGCACCATTTTCCATGTATCACAAGCAGCTCCTCTAGCCCTTGTGGTTGTGATGTCACCTCTTTGAAGCACAGCCAGGGCAGCTTGTGGCCCTTCTGAGCTGGCAGGAGCAGTTACTTCCTAAGACTCAGTTCTAACTTGCTTTGATTTACACAGGGTTGTGTTGGATTTTATCTTTTTTTGTGGTATCCGTTCTAGTGTCTCTTGAAAGCACAACTTGCACCTTTTGTGATGGTTGGGATAACTCTGCCTTCACAGCACCACCTCTTTTTCCTTATTCTGCATTTCCCACTTCTCCATGAGGTCCCAAGTGGGGTTTTGTCACCTAATTATGTGGGATGTATAGAAAACTGGGTGTTCTCAAAATCCTGTCTGCTACCCTCCTTTCTTGAGCAATGCTGCACCATGGCTTGCACAAAAATGGAAATAATCACAAAATTACTTTGCCATCTGAAAAATACACCAGTGGCTACTCTAATTTATCTCCTTGATTTGACGTAGATCCCTTTCCATGCAAGAATTCTCCCTGTGTCAATCTAGAGATAAAGGAGATTACAGTCTCAAAAGCTGTGCTTTCCTTTGCTTCAAAGCTAATTGTCCATCTGTCTTCCAAAGAGATTAATGAGCTGCTTCAGCCAGCAAAAGTCTTGTGTCCAGATAAATCTTAAAAGAATGAAGAACAGGAGAAGAGAACAAGGCAAAGTCTCAAGTTGAGCAGGAGGAAGAATGAATGGCCAAATTTGCCTCAAACTGTTAAAAATTACACCAGCTCTGACCCTGCTTCTTTGGCCTAAAGGAGGAGTAGGTAAGATGGAGTTCAACTTCTTAATGTTGATGTTCAAAGAGATCTGTTAAAAAAAAACTGGGATGGCTTGGACACAAGAGGAGGGAACAAATATTGAAATAGTAGAAGTGAGTACAAAAAGCATGAGCCACCAATGCCTGAGACTGAGAGGGTCCAAAGACCTGCATTGAAAGTCTTGTTCATCAGCTGAACACCTCAATAAAAAAGTGGCAATCAAATATAAAGCTCTTAGAGCTCACTAGCATCATTTGCTCTCAAATCAGTAAAGCATTTGTTCGGGTAACTTACCTCCTCTTTGCAAGCTCAGTTATAGGCACTTCCATGGTATTTTGAGTCTTGACTAATTCAGAAGGATGCTTCATTTCAGGATATAATAAAATCACTCTTAAACTAAACAAAAAAGGCATTTCAGAGAGCCTAGTGAGAAACAGAGAAGAAAAAAAAAACCTTGAAAGGAGAATACCTTCAAACCTGCTTTTTAAAAGCAGGATTAAAAGAAAAAAAGCTCTACTGCAAAGGGAAGATGCAAAGCACTTAGAAATGCTATATTTATTCTGGGCAGAATGCAAACTCTCTTCTTCCTTGCCAAGCCTTCTGATTACATCAGACATCGAGTTTTCCAAATATAGCCTGCTAATTATTGATGGCTTTTTTTTTTATACCCAAGATAAAAGACTGTCAGGGACTGTTTGAGAGCTCTTCCAAAAAAAGCCTCGAATTTCCCTTCATCTCCAGGATGTGAGTCTTGGATACTCTGGCAGCTTAAGGATGCCCAGATGCTGCTCCTAGAAAGATCTCAATATATTCCATATATTGTACCCAGACTTGTATTTGTGATCCTTATTAGATGAGGTGATATTCCATGAAGGATTTAACCTGAGGACAAACTTCTCTGCCAGGCTCCCAGCTTGGACAGCAGCTTCCATTTCCCATCAGTAACACACACTTGTAAGTCCAGACATTTTCCTGAGGGTTCATACCCAAAACAAGCTTTTGAAACACAAATCACTCCAAAAAAAAAAAAATCAAGTTATTTGGGCATATTTAGTTGAGCTGCAGTTTTCAGATCAAATTGGGTGTTGGCTTGAAGAACTCATTTAAACAGCATTCAGTTTTCCCAAATTTGTGAAAGCTAAAAGTGCATTTTATTGAGTTGTAGAATGACCTTTAATTCTGAGGACATTTTACAGAAAAATACAACAGGCTTGGAATATACTGCACTACATCACATTGTGTTATTGTGATTGTGTAATTGTGTAAATTCTGTCTCTCCATGCCGGCAAAGATGGGAGAGGAGTGTAAGAACAGGAAAATTATCATTGCTTTCAAATTTCACTCTGTGGTATTGCCAAGAACTTTATGAACCAGATGTTTAAGCGAGGTGCTCAATAAAAGAAATCCTGAATTTATCTCCTATGGGTTCACTTGTTGCATTCAAGACTTAGATGGCAACTAAGGATGAGTGTATAAGGCATAAGGTTCTACAAATAATTAATAACCCTGATCTTAAAATGAATCACGTAGACAAGCCCATATTCCTGAGATATGTCTTGGAATAAAACACCTATTGGAAAATATTATATAATCCTGGATGCTGGCATATATTAGTTGCAGTGGTAGCTCTTGTACAGGAAGTTATGTTGATCATTTAGAATTTGTTTACTCAGGCTAAGTGAATTAAGAGTTTTAGAAATACCTATTACACTTCAATAAATCCCATGTTTAATAATTAGTGTTTATTTAGCACACAGTACAATAACTGTCTAATTAAATATAGATTTGCAAAACTAATTTTAAAGCAATACTGACACTGAAAGGACTGCCAAACCCTCTTTTTTTTTTTTCAGTGTTGATTTTGCTATCAATTTCTCTTAACTTTGGCAACACTCAGGAAAATTTGTTTTTTTCTATATCCTAACGTGACACTCAAGTTCTGGGGTTTTTCTGTCTGCACTCTCTTCCTTCCCACAGATACACTAACATAAGGTGTTTGATTAATTTGAATGCCAGCCTTTCCAATATGCAGCTCAACATCCATTTCATCATGCCACAAGCAGCAATGAAATCCTGGACAAGGCCAAGGAGGCAAAAATTAAACCAAGCCTCAATTATCATCAGCACACAGTGAGGGCATGATCCCTCAGCAATGGGGGCCAGTTCTGGGCAATACTGAATCACTCACAGGATTTATTTGGTCAGAATCAGTCATAATATCCAGACACAGGGTAATGATTTATGCAAAAGGATAAACAGCAGTCTCTCAGCAAAAACTTGATGTCACATTGATGAGGCTTGACCTGCCATAAAGGCTGTTGATACCAACTGAAGCCACTGTGGGGTTTTGTTTTGTTTGTTCAAATTTGGTTTTATATAAACACTCAGGGTGATTTAACACCAGACCAGCGTTCTCCCTCTGAAGACCAGTCAATTTTCATTCTATTAATATGAACTAAAGCCAGATTTATTATAGCTGAGTGTAACTGTTCAGTTCCTTCCAGTTCAGCAAAGGTTCTACCTTCGATCCGAGCTCGGAAGCAAATTAGACTTTACACTCTCTTGAGATTCAGGAGCACATTAAAGCTTTATTATTGCTCTGGAAAGGGACAAAACTTTCGACCCCATTTAGCAGCTGGATGAGCTTGCAAGCAAGTCTCATGGAGCATAAGGAGGTGATTGGTGACAGCTCACACCACTTCACTGAGGGCACATTTGGTGGCTGCCTAGGAGGGAGTTACAGAGCTGGTAAATTAGGGAAGAGTGACAGATATTCACCTAGCTGGACTTGTGCAAGGTATTGTCACACATATACCCCTGTCTCTAAACTGGAGGGCCATGGATTTGACAGAGGGACCCCTGTGTGGGGAAGGAACTGGTGCTGGTCACACTCAGAGCTGATGGCTGTGTCCAAGCAGGGACCTAAGGTGTTCCTTGGGGTCAGCATTGGGACCAGTCCTGTTCACCAGAAACATGGAAAGGGGCATCACTGCACCCTCAGCACACCTGGCAAGGACACCCAGCTGTGCTGGCACACACAGGAAGGAAGGGAAGCAATCCAGAGGGTGCCCAGAGAGGCTGTGGCTGCCCTGGATCCCTGGAAGTGTCCAAGGCCAGGTTGGACAGGGCTTGGAGCAGCCTGGGATAGTGGAAGGTGTCTCTGTCCATGGCAGGTGTGGAACAAGATGATCTTTAAGGTCTCTTCCAACCCAAAGCATCCTGTGGCTCTACAATAAGTGAGCAATTCTCTCCCAGCAGTGCTGCCCTGCTGAGCTGTGACTTCAGCACCAGTGCTGCGAATCTACACCAGTGTGATTCCAGCCAGGATGAGTCCTGCCTCCAACAGGTTTGGAAGCAATGAAAATTAATGACATGCAGAATATTTTTTTTCTGACCTACAGAAAAAAAAGCTCTGGAAAAATCAAAGTAGAATTCATGTCAGACCAGTGTAAAGCCTGACATCCAACCTGACATCCCAGACACACCTTTCCCTCCTCCACTCCCAAAACAAAAGTACCTGGGTTTTGTCTCCCATTAAAATACTGTTCATATTGCTCTAGAGGGTTTTGCTTTCAGCTATAACCACCCTAACATGCCAGAATTTCCTTTTATTTTCCTTTTTCTGCCATCATTCCCTTCTCTCCTTCTCTCTGGGGAGTCAAAGTGCATACAAACCACCCAGAGCAAAGTTTCTTCTCTTCTATTCTGCAGCCCAGAGGCAGAGTCACCCTCTTGAATGATTTGAACTGAGGCTGATCCCAAGTTGTGAGGGTCCCACTGTGGCTGGGTTCAAGCCAGCTGGTTCACATCTTTCCAGGAATATTTTCACAACTCCCAGAATACACCCCCCATGTCAGTGATCTGTACTGGAGGGATTTACAAGCTCAACCAGGCACTAGAGCAAAGCACCCACTGCCTCATTTCACTGGCCAGACATCCTCAGAAACCCTCCTGGGTGGATCTTAGTGTGTTTTCTGCCAGTGTTTGCAGGTAATGCTGACTTACTGATGTGCATGATGAAAGGCACTTCAATGAAAAGCCTCTGATCTGGTATTTCTGTGCATCTCCAAAGACTGGCAGCTGAACTGCACTCACCTCTGCACCAGGCAATGCAGTCTGGTCAATTGGTGCTGTGCAGGTGTCAGCTAGAACGGCACAAACCTGGGCTACTGCAAAAGGGAACATCTCCCTATTCCATTTTCCCTTTGTTCTCAAGGAGGGTTTTTCAAACAAACAAAACACTCCTTTGTTCATGATCTGAAGGCTGGACTCAAAGCTCTTATTAACAAGTAAGTGGCTTCAATGAGATCACTTCTGTTAGCAAAGATTGCAGGATTGAGCCCAAATTATTTTTTTCCCCAAAACTCTGCAAGGACCGATCTCACACTCTCCATATCTCTGCCAGGGAGTTTGTCAAACAGGAAATAGAAACCAGACTTCTGTTAAGTAGGAATAACTACAGCTGACATTTCCCATCAAATGCTATTATTCAGAATAAAAATACCTGTCCTAAAATGGAACCAGATGATCTAAAACAAGGCAGTATCTTTGCTGAATCAGTGCCCTGACATATAAATCCTTCCAGAGCTGCCATGAATGAAGTCCCACAGACAGAAGCCTCTACTCCACAGTGAAATAAAGTACAGATGCTGAAACGAAGGTATTTTGATGAGGCTCCTACTTACACTTGTAATCATTGAGGAACACATGCAGAGCTGACTGATTAGCAGCCTGGAGGTGACATATTAACTCAAATTACCTGGAGTAATTAGAGCCAATTTGCTCAGAACCGTTAGCAAACAGGAGACAGGACAAAGCTGAGCCTAAAAGGCAGTGCCTGGTCCAACCTGCCTGTGCAATATGACTCTGCTGCTGCACTGGAGCACTTGAATAATTGAATTAAACCTTGCCATGGCTTTGGTCTGCCAGAAACCCTCATGGGGATTTTGATTCTCCTGCAGGGAATGCAAAACTCAAAGGTCAAATCCCCAAGTGTGAGCAGCACAGCTCCTGCAGGGTATGTGAAACCCAAAGGCCAAATCCAGATGGCCCCTGGCACAAGTGGAGGCACCTGCAAGGCCAAACCATCTCCTCCAGCAGCCTCCAAACAATTCCCTGCAACTGCAGGGCTGGTTTGTGGATCTCCCCTTCACTGTCCCCAAAGGCTTTGGGGCACTCTCTGAGGCTCCAGCAGAAATATCTCTCTCTCTGCACGCTCACAGAGCAGAAAACACTCCTCACACTTCAAATGCTCTTCCCCTGTGTGGAGCACAGCAGCTGTGTCTGCCCTCTGTCATTTATGCAGCAAAGGCAGAGTTTTCTCACACCTCTCACGCATTTCCCCACCAGCAGGAGCCCACCCAGGCTGCAGACACCAGCAGCACTCACACAAGTGTCAGGAAAAGACTTTCTTGCTGATCAACACACAATTTTGCATTGTTGCTTTGGGAAAACAATCAGAAAAAAAAAATCTATCCTGACTGCCCTGATCTTTTTTCCCATGCAAATATTTGGGTTGTAGTAACCAAGGGTTTGTATTGAAATAAAGGATTGTAAACAGAATAGCAGCTAGTGGAAACTATTTTCAAATCTCAGGGCAGTTGAGAATAACATCCCAGAAGTTGTCACTACAGCTAAAAGATGGGGAGATATTTTTAAAGTATAAATAAAGACATAAGTAAAATGAGTGAGAGAATCCGTGGAGATTTCTGACTTTCAAAGACAAAGAACATGAAGAATATGTTTCAAAAGTTAATATTCTGTTTTTCCTCTAAGGTTTGCCACACAAGCACAGATGAAAAACTGCTGGGAAATAGAAAATAAACTGGATTTGATAATTGGGATGTAAGTTTCAAATAAATTGCAGGCATTCCTCTCCTAAATATAGTAAACTCAAATGCTTTAGGACTCGGGTTCAGATGTTAACTGCACAAACTATTACATTAAATGCTGCAGGCTCTGTGGAAATTTAAAATGAATGTAACAGGAAAAGCATTAGGAGTCCAGAGAGTTCTGGAAATGCAACAAGGAAATTATTTTTGAAGGACCAGAAGATACACACATAGTACAATGTGAAGAAACAATGGTCTCAATGGGAGCACAGACCTAGCACAGACCTCTGGATCTGACCAAGCTGCAGCAGCCCCAGACCCACAAAGGAAAGCAGCTGGAGGACAACCTGACTTTTTGGAATTTACTGTAAATTTCCTTGTAAATCTTTGCCACTCGATAGCAGCACAAGGTATTTGAGGAATTTTGCATTTGCATCTTTGAGCCCACAGTATTCACAACATGAATTTTACACTGGAACATCTGGAACTACTGAATTACCCTGGAAAACATCACAGAGTGACCCCAGACCCTCTATTGTCTCCTCTACACTCCCAGAAGCAATATAATCCATATTTTATTTAGATAGACAAGAAAAAGGGCAAACTCTCATCTTTTCTTGTTTTTTCATTTTCAAGAGTCTCTGCATTTACTGATTCCAGAGGAGCCAGAATCAGTAGGCAGAAAAAAGACAGAATCTTTCCCTGTGTTTTTCTCCCAGCTGTCTCAGAAGGAAGGAGAACCACAACTCACAACACAAGAACATTTTTTAGAAGATTTTCACTTCCCAGCCTCTGATTCAGACACCTCAGGTGAGGCTGCAAACTGAGCTAACCCAAACAGCACCAGGACAACCCAGGACTTCCCCTTTGTCTAATGTTACCCTGTCACCTACACACTGCAATTACTGTCTGAAAGCCTCCAGTTCTGTGGGGAAAATTGCCTTAGGATTGTGACCCTATTTTGTGGAAGAGTAGAACTAGGACAAGACAGGGGCAGTCAAAGGAACTTCTAATGGCTGATAATGCTGCCTGGGCACTGTCCAGACACACTGGCCCCAGCTTACAACATTGCAGGGGGTTCTTGTGGCCAAAATGCAGGATTCAGCACTTGGACTGATTAAACTTCATCCTATTGGACTCTGCCCATCCATCCAACCATTCCAGGTCTCCCTGCAGAGCCCTCCTCCCTTCCAACAGATCGACACACGCTCCCAGCTCAGTGTCATCTGCAAATTTACTAACGAAAGACTCAATCCCCTCATCCATGTCATCAATGAAAATATTGAACAGAGCTGGCCCCAGCACAGACCCCTGAGGGACACCCCTGGTGACTGTCCCCAGCTGGATGCAGCACCATTCCCCACCACTCTCTGATACCCTGGTCTGACACCCTGGCCATCCTGTAGGTTCTACATGATGACACTCAATATAAACTGCTCCATTACCTTTACCAGGCACTGAGGTCAGGCTGACTGGCCTATAATGACCAGGATCCTCCTTACTGTATTAGAGGGCATTTCTTTGTTCCCATTTTCAGGAATCCTTACTTAGGAAACACGACAGCACTTTGACAACAGCAGGATCTAAACGTGTTTTCAAAATAGCTCAAGGCAGCAGTTAGAAAAGTTTGAATACTTCTAATAACGTAGGTGCTCTGTGGATTCTTTCAGGTGGAGATTTTTAAGCACAAAGAGGACATCTGTGCCGGGATTAGGATTTTGCTTTGAAAAACAAAAGGCAGCATGGAAAACGGCTAATGCCATCATCTTTAGAGCACTCCAGGCAGTCAGATGTCAGCTTTGGTGAGTTATTTCCTTCTGCAAACAACCTGGTCGATGAGCTGTGTTTGGGTAAGTGACTGAACCTGCTCTGGAGGAGACGCTGCTCCCACTCCAGGGACCTGCATCCACTGGTTTCTGCCCCTCCAGCTTCGTGCTGGATCCTGAATAATCTCTAAATGAGAACTTTCAAAATTAGGATGCTCTCAGGCACTAAATCTCAGCCTGCTTATCCAACCTGCCACATTTTTCTCAGAAAGAGCCCAACTCCAATGATCAATGGCTGTCTCATTATGATCCAATGGCATCCTCGTGCCACAGGAGCTCAGCCCACCTGCTATTGACAGCAGGGCTCCAACCTCATTTCCCAGCTTTAATATCTGCATCGCTGTGCTCTCTGTCAAACCTGCACTAATCAATGGAAAACAATACTCAAATTATAGCTGCAGCAAATCCCTGGGTGTTGTTGGCCTGATGATTGAAGAGTGGAGTTAGAGAGCCCCCAGTAGGCTGCAAACACAACCCTATTCTACCTAACAACCCTTGGGGTGCTTTACAGTAGGGCAAATATCAATTTGAATCTAAGTTCACAGAGACTGGTAGAGGCTGCAGACTGAAATATGATTTATTTTTTTTTTCAGGTGTCTGCAGTGCACAGAATGCACAGCCTTGGGAAAACAGTGTGGGTTAAAGTGACTGAGGTGAGATTAAAGTGATTTTTCCAACTAAACAGATTCATTTAGTTCCCTCAGATAAATAAAAGTCTTAAGTTATAAAAATAGTCTACTCCTCCAAGAAGGTGTTGTTTTCATAGTCAACTTATCTTCATACACAAGGTTTGCATCTGCAAACCACAGAGATCATCTTTTAAACTCAGACTAAAGTTGACCTCTGTGTCTTTGCTGAAAAGTCACACTTTGTGAGGCAGCTTTAAATGCAAGACCATAATCCTGAAATATTCTACATCAGCCTCTCAAAGTTGCGTTGCAGAGAATTCAGAAGTTCTGTCATGAAAAATGTATCACTTTTGTACTGAACTAAACCACACCTTTAATTTTCTTATTACATTGCATGGCCAAGATTGCAAAGAAAGTTCTCTAAAATCCATTATTGCATCTGTCTGGTTTCTCTATGTTTCTGGCTCTGCTGATGGCTATTTTTTGTCACTAATAAAATGCTGAAGAGTCACTAACAACCCAAAAGAGCAGCAACCCACAGATTTGAATTCCTGCATTTCTTGCTTCTTCCAGATGAACGGGACAACAGTGCTGAAAGTGTCAAGACCAGGAGTCTTAATGAAGA
>VWZU01017937.1:550395-577025 GCA_013397095.1 Sterrhoptilus dennistouni | reverse complement strand
AAAAAAAAATATTAAAAAAAAGAGAGAGAGAGAGAGAAACACCAAAAAACCCCAGTCTGATCACTTTTGAATAAAGCCCTATACACAAAACACTTTCTCAAGACAGGATCTCTCTATAGGTTGCTCATTTTGTCCTGCTTATTGTAAAAAAAAATTAGGAAAGTAGGGGGAAAAAAAAAGAATCACCCACTCCCCATCTTCAATTGTCTTTACTCTGAAGGCTCACACAATATATCAATGGAGATTACTTCCAGAAATAGAAAATCACCCCTAAGGCACTCTTTTCCTCTTCATATTTTCACATTCACTCAGATGGGATAAAAATGTGCCTGGTATCAAATTAAGACTTTAGGGCTGGGAAACAGATGATGCCAGATTTAACTGGGGCTTAGAAAAAGACACTTCAAGGTAACAGGAGCATCTGCTACTCCGCATTCAGGAGTGTAACAACTTCAAAACCTAAATGACAGCAGTACATGTCATTTGTACTGGCACTTTTTTTTTTTTCACAGTCCCTTGTTAAAATTACAATTTTGGCCACCCATAAAGGCAGCATGTTATATGTTCTTCTTCAAGGCTGGAAAAAGAGAGATGGCAGCCTAGGAGGTAAGAGAGACAAAATCCTCAATATAAAAAACACAAATGCTGATGGGCAGGATAAAAATAAAACTTCCCCATCAGCTGTGACAGGCTGAGATTTCTCCTGCCCTCTCATATGGCACAGTTATCCTTGAGGAGTTTCTCATTGTCTCCTCAGTAACCAGGTATTGCCAGGGCAGCATTCATCAGTGTCTCCTTGGCTTTTCTTGTGCTGAAAATCAAAAGGGGCTCACCTGTGGTATCTAGATTAAAAATCCCCTGGAACGACGTTAAAGATGATCTGCTGCATCTATTGGCAATGATGTGTCTTATGAACAGCAACAAATTCAGAAGAAATGAGAGCAATACCTTTCTATGACTTCCCTAATCTGCAGGGTCAAGAAACTGAAACATTATTTTTTTTCCTCAGTTTTACATATTCTTGTAACTTCAACATCGAACAAATCACAAATACCCAGCCTGTGATTCAAACACAACTTTTTTTTTTCCCAGACATTTACATAAGTTTGCATTTCCTCCAAAAATTAAGTGGCTAAGAAGAGTCAGCTTTAAAAATCACAAGAGAAAAACCTGCAAGCAGCACTGACAAAAATCCTTTAAACATCTTCCCACTCCAAGGCACCACCTCCCATAAAACACCACTCACAGCAATCGATGATCATCACAAATAGGTTGATTGACTTCTCATTTTCCAGCAGGTTTGTTTCACTCACAGACCTTGTTAATGCAGGTGGGGTTTCCCTTTTCCTTTACTCACTGCTCAACTTCATCAGTCTTAAGTGCAAGAAATTCACACAACTGTGAGAAGTTTCATAACTGTGTTTCTCTCAGACCCAGATGTGTTGGATGTCTGGAGCACTAGGCAAAATATTCAGGATTTCTTTTCTGGAGTCTCTAAAATTATATTCTACACTGTCTTTCCACAGTTTGCACTCAAACCTAAGAAATAAATGCAACGTCACAGATTTGATAAAGAAGACTGGGATGTATAAAAAGGAGCTGAAGTATCCTGAAAGAAATTGTAAATGATTCTCTGGGAAGGGTTTTACTCTTTGATCAAAATAAGTCATCTGGTGCAAAGAAGAAAAACAATTTTTTTTTCCTTCCCCTTCAAGTTCCACAAGGAGTGTTAGCCCTGATTTCTGCAAGAGGAGGAATATGCAAGAGAGATTCAGGGATGCTAAAGCTGTACAAACCTTCCTGTCTAAGCAGGAATAAATGCTCTCCTACAGCTGAGCTCTCCTATCTGGCATATGGGAAACCTTACAAATAATTCTCTCAGAAGTGGCTCAATTGTAGAAGTGCAACCTCATTGTTGCTCCAGAGGGTCAGAAACTAAGTTTTCATTTGATGCCGTGGCCTACTGACGATGACAAAGCTTTTATACTTTGTGTTACATAAGTATTTAGCCTGAATTCAATTTAGAGGGTTTGCAGTGCATAACTCAGCCATCAGCTGCATGTTTTCTCTGCTTTATTTGATTTTCTCATTCAAATCCCATTCACTGAAAGAAACGAAAGGAAAAAAAAAAAAAAAGCTATTTACTCTTTTTTCTTTTTGGTTAATCATTCCACTAGTGTGTAGGCAATTTATAAATCAGTCTGGTGATTTAGACAGAAAAGCCTCTATAGGATTTTTACCTGCATGTACCACAGAGAATGCCTTTGATCAAGGTTTATGAGCAAAGACCTCTTCCCAGGGATGCATGCCAGCTCCTTAAAGGAAAATCAATACATTCTGGGATAGAGCATCTGGAGGATCAGCTTTTGGATTTAACAAAGCATCCCTCACCCAGGGATTCAGGTCTGTTTGAAGCTTCCAGATCTTAAATCACACTTCAGATTTCAGAGCGAGCCTAATGTGTCCCTAAATACAAGTCCTAGCAAAGACTTTTTGGAAAAACAGATTTCCTGTTTTGTTATATCCAGATCCAGCTGAATTATTTAGTCTTTCTATACAATTATTTCACAGAAATAAAAAGAAAAAAAAAGCTCATGGAACTTAAGTATTTACCTGCATTAGAGGAATTAAAGCAATTTTTTAATTTTTTAATATCTGATCATTTGTTAATATTGGACTGGCTTTCCTTCCAGTGCAGGAAGTGAATTCTCAGCCTTTTCTAAGACACCTGCAGAGGGAATCCCTACCCCCTTTTCTCTCCAGTCCAGCACCTTGATGCAGTGCTGAGGAAGTCTAAAAAAGGGACAAAATTACGTAACAATCTATTGTAGCCTCATGTTTAAACTCCCTTCCACCAGAGCTATAGAAAAAAAAAAGCAACTTTTATTGAGCTCTGGAATCCAATAAAACACTGCAAAGGTTCTGCCACTGCCTTAAGTCGTAACTTATGTATGAGTAGGAAGTCAGTTTTTACACCTAAAGGGTTACAAGTTTTCCTCCTTTTAATCTGGATTTTAATTTACCTTTCCTGCAGGTGAGAACTCCATACAAAGACTGTTACCTAATTGGGTATTAAAACCTTGTCTTGCTGTCAACAGCAATAAGGCTCCCAAATACGTTTGAAGATCTGGAGCAAATTGACTCAGAAATACAAAATCACCTCCTTTCCACTGAGATTTTAAACCTCACATATCAAGATCACTTTTGAAAATACAGCTCAGGTTTCTTAATAATTTAGATTTTATGTATTTATAAATGAAACATAAACCATATTATTATTAACTGTTGGCTTAAAACCCAACTATTTTATCTCCTCTAACCAAATATAAAACCTACATGCTGGGTTTGAAAATTCCTTTTGCAGAGGTTTTAATTTATGGAGATGATTGAGTGGCTCACAGCAGCTTGGATCACAGTGTACCTGATGAAACACAGCAACTCAGCCATGCTCTGTGACAAGGAGTCTGCAATAATTGCTTATTTTTCCTGCTGACCCATAAAATACTTCTGCTACAAACACTATGTAATCAAGTTTTATAGTAATGAGTCTTTCCCTAAGAAGAGGCTAGGTTTTACTGCTTTGAATAGCAAACAACACCAAAAAAAAAAAAAGGTGGTGGTAGGAATTTATCACAAAGGCAGAAGTAGTCCACCCTATTTTATCAGCATCAACGTGTTCTAATTTTTTTTTAAGGGAAAAAAAAAGCTTTTGAGAGGTTTTTGAGCAATCCCCAGTGAAAATCCTCCACTATGGCAGCACAATAAGTCCATGGGAAGCACAGAACAGGGAGCTGTGCCCATGGAGTTGTTACTGGGTTTAGAGAAGTTCATCTCAGGGAAAACAGCCCCTCCCTTGAGGAAGGCACAGCCCTACCACCATCCCTGCCCAGGAGCTCTTCACTGGGCTCTGGAGCCTACAAAAACCTCCTGCACTTGCCCTCTGTACTCAGTTTTGGTTCATCCCCCTGCAGTGCCTCTCCACTGCAGGATTTCAGAGGGATTGCCCAGAATATCATTCAAAGTCTGTGCTGACTCCAAATTGCCTGTCCTTCCAAAATGTGCAACAATGAAAGCCCCGGGTTATGGAATAAAAGCAAAGAGGCCAAGGAGTGACTGTCAAATGCTCACAATCTTTCTATGTGCATTGCCAGCTCCAGATTTGGGAATGAGGTACTTTAATATCCCTTCTTTAATAAAAAACTTCCAGAGTGTGGCAGCCACGTGAAAAAGTGTCTATGGGAAGCAGGAGGGCTCCCCTCAGAAGCACCACAGGCCAGTGAGCTTTAGGGGCACAGCTAGTGCAGCTCTATAGAAGGAAATGAAATAAAATCAATGCTGCTCTGTCAAAGCACAGGGGAGCTGAGGAGCAGAGGCTGCAGCCTCCCCACAGCTTCGCTAAAAGCAGAAATCCATTTGCAAGGCTTCAGGTCTGAGCAGGATGGGCAGAGCACTGCTCTACCCCGTGTCCTGTCAGCCTCAGAGTGGGCAGTTCATGGGCACAGCACTGCCATGGGTGCATTGCTATGGATGAATCCCCAGGGATGAATTCCCATGGGTGCATTGCCATGGGTGCACTGACATGGGTGCATTGCTGTGGGTGCATTCCTGTCGTTGTAGGACACAAAAGAAAGATAAGAGACTCCAATATTTCAGAAGGCAAACAGCATAGAAAAAAAGGCTTTATTGTCTAATTCTTATTCCTTTTTTTAAGATGATCTGATACAGACTTAACACGATCGGTGAATAGGAACGACACCTCTCTAATCATTGGTTAAACTGGAGAAACAGCAAACACCACCTGGAGAAATATTATTCTGAGAAAGGAGAGTTGTTTGCCACGATTGTTTTGAGAAGAAGCTTTCTTGAGAATTTTTTCCTTGGGGAAAAAGTTAGCAGCTGCCAGCAGGGTAAAACCTCTCAGACCCACAAATATCAGGCCCACACATTCCCATGGATGCATTCCCATGGCTCACACACCCAGCAGGGGCTGCCTGGGCTCACCTCAGCCTGGCCTGGATTGCCAACAGCCCTGACCTGTTAGTGAAAGGGCACAGCCTGACTCTGCACTGCTCACCCATGACATTTAGTCATTATTTCATTCTGCTTTTAGTCTTCCCTTTTTTCCTGACCCATGAGGTTTTTTGGCTCTTTCAGAGAAAGGGCTCAGCAATGGTAGCACAGGCTGTGTATGACAAGGTAAATCACATTACTGGGCTGGTGCTCCACACCTACCCCTTCATCCCACTCCACCTGGACTGTGCCAGTCCCATGCAGACCAAACACCAACTCCAGGTGCCACCAGCAGCAGGGAATAATGAGAAGCAGCATGCCAGACTAGGAAAATGGAAAAGAATGTTATCTCCTATTTTAGCAAGCCCAGTCTTAGGGCAGAGTTTGGAGAGTGTCCAGAATACAGCTTGATAAAGCAGGAACAGCAGAGGAAATACTGCCTCTCTCTTCACAGAGATAATTAGGCAGTGATAAACTCAAACTATTATCACAATGGTCAAACTCGTGCTAATTACACTGCTCAAAGAAATCCTGCTGGAGAGCAACGTCTTGGGCTGAAAATAGAACTTCAAGAATAACCAGGTGACTCCAGAGCCTCTTTCTTGTCCAGGACAAGAGGGTCAGACTCAGATATTTTTTTCCAGCCTTACCCAATTTTAGTTATTTGTATAGTGTGTGACATTTCCTGCACAAAGGAACCTTGGCTTGCCAGAGCTGATGTGTGGCATTGCTTGGTATGTAGATATGCTCATGTACCTGACAGGAATTAAATAAACACAGCCCAAACCTGCCCTTCCTGCTCTTCAGATGCCACTCACTGATTACTCTAAAGGTCACATATCTATTAGGATCACCATCCTATTAATTTAGTATGGATACTGGAGTAAGATTACGCTACATTTCAAAACCAAATCTGGAAACTTAGCATTTATTAATGCCCATATTCTAGGCAGGGTAAATCCCTAAGAACTCTACACAGCCTTGAGTCACAGGGCTTGGGGAAGGTGGGATGGAAGCAAACACTGATTGCTTTCTCATCCTCATTTTCCGATGAAAAATGGAGTTTTTCATTAGAATACTGAAGGATTTTTCAGTGAATTGTGAAGAAGGGAAAGATACAAGTTACATCATTCATGGCTACACAGCTGACACCACCTCAGGGTAAAGTCAAAAAGATTTCAGGGAAATTTAATTTTTTTTTTTCCCCAGAATAGAAACTCATTTTCCATCTAACTTTAGTGTCAAATTTGACATTCAGAAATCAGCATATTTAATCCACAGTGACTGTGAAGCAAATGCTACCTCTTTTGATCACCACTCCAAAATTGTTTTAAGATGGCAAGACTTATATTGACAGATCTCATCCACACACTGCCCACATATTTTAAGAATGAGATGCAGCAAAACCCAGTTAAATCACAGCAGGAAAAGGTAACAATATAGCAAAAAATGCTTTAAATAGCAAAACAAACTTTAAAGCACATTTTTCAGACACGAGAAATAGTAGTTTTCTTTAAAAGGCAATTTGTGCATTATGATAGAGCCAAGTAAAATTGACACCCATTTTAGCATACTGTACTCAAAAGCCGCTCTGTCATATGTACTTTTCACTACAAATGTTATTTCTTCTGGATGTATTAATTCTGAAGTCATTTGCATTACAGCTACAACACAGTTCCAGTATTTATAGGCTGAGAAAAAGCTCTGAGCAGTGGATTTTATTTTATTTTTTTTTCCCTTTCCAAATATTTCAGAGTCATCATTAGAATCACCTGCCTTCCCAGAGCAACACAACACAGCCATCATTATTTCAATAATTCACCAGCATCATAACTATTTGCTCAGTGACAGATCTGTGGCCAAGAGGAAGATCTCAATCAAGCAAATTGATACCATTGCCTACCTTGGAAAGGGCCTTGGTGCAATTTCCATGGCAGACATTAGAGCTGCTGAAGTTCCAGGCATGAACAGATTAGATTTGCAATTACACTGCTCATTTCCAGCAGGCAACGAACCATTTGTGACTCCTGGTAATTAAATCCTTCTCAAACCACCCTATCTTTGGACTCCTTCTACAACAATTTGCAAGGAGTCCCCTCCAAAGCACATTAGCAGTGAAATGAGAGGCTGTTTTTTCGTCCCAATAAAACACTGAGTGATGTGAGGTGAATCAACAAGTGCTTCAGGGTTTCTGAAGGAAGTCAGTGGCATCAAAGGGTCATTAGTAATAATTAGTTTTGCTCTCAAGATTCTCTGTCTGGGCCTTGCTATTTGCCAGTGAAAACACCATAGACAGAGTATTCTCTATTCCTAGGTCAATAGATAAAGATATAGACTTATTTCTGTTTAAATATCTGTAGTCCCACGACATAATACCCTTAATTCAGTCTCCAACAAATTCAGTGATGGTCAGAGCTTGTAACAACCCACAGCTGAAAAAATACTGCATTTCAAATACATGCCTGGTGTTGTCCAGTCTAGGACTCACTGCTGCAGAACAGGAGTTTCCTATTTATATCAGCTCAAAGGCAGCACAACAATGTCCAATTTAATGAATTAACAAACTTACACTAAGACATCTTAACAAACATAAACTACAAGAACTACACAGAGGATATAGGTAGAGCATCTCACTAATTATAGAAAATTATTTGGTCAGGTCAGCAGTATTTCCACAGAAAAATAAATTCAAAGTTCTTCCACATCACTGAGAGAACACATGGAATCCTGGAATGGTCTTAGTTACAAACCAGGGTGGGAAATTGTTTGTCTGTGTGTGTACATGTGTATGATGCACATTCACCACAGTTCAACATTCACTGGGATATATTCAGCAGAGTCTATTGCTGCTTCATCATTAGTTTAATATTGACTAATTAGCAGCACTTAAATTGCAGGTGTGGTGTGATGAAATGGCAGCTGCTGTTCATTTTGTGCACGTCAAAAGCACAATTCAGCTCAGCTCCCAGGCCCCACTGCAGAGCAGAACACGAGCAGCAATTACTCCTGGATCACACCTCCTCTGGCAGAGTACTTCAATTACATTTAATTACGTGGTGGTTGCATACCAATGAGTCAAAGCAAGATTTATTATGATGAAAATATATTTCCATACGTAGTTTAACATTTTCCAGCTCTTACGTAGCAGAGATGTAGGAGTCAGGCTTTTGCAGCACTTAGTGCAATCTCTAAACTTAGTGAAATACCTGCACTTATTTCTCTTTAGATAGCTGGAGTCCCATGAGCTAAAAATACCTTTAATTCAGGCTGAGGGCCTGTGATATTCAGAAACTAACATTAAATGGTCAGATGCTCCCAGTTTTATACAAGAACAAAAAAAATTCTTGAACCACAGAAGATGTGTTCGTACCAGTCCTCACACCACTGCAAAGAAATTACAAAACAATACAAAAAAATGCTTGCACTGTCCAATGCAAAGACGAACACTGAGAAGTAAAAAATCCTGCTTTAAATTTTACTCAAACAAGCAACAATGGGTGTAAAATTGCAACAAAAATCTCATTACTGACTTTCTTTGATTGTATGTTAGATTCGAAGTGCCTGTTTTATAATATGAGAGCCATATTTAATTTCTAAAAAGAGGATTTTGCAGACACCACCCCCAAATGAATACTAAATAGCAAAGGACCTGAAGTGACTTCCCTATTCAATAGCAGAGAAAAGAAAAAAAGTTTTAAAAAGAAAAGGGAAAAAAAGAAAAAAAAGGAATATTAAATCCAGAGATTTTATTTGCACTGAGTTTTAAAAGAAAGTATGGACACGTCACTCAAAGAAAAAAATAAACCACAGCTCATATGAAATGTTTGCTTAATAACATGCTGAATGTCAGCTATAGATTTCTGCTGCAATATTAAACCTGAGGAACAAAAATAAACAGTAAATCCCCAAGCATTATTACTCTGCAAGAAAAGCACACACTTTGAAAAACAAAAAGTTCTAAGAGCAAAGCTCACTCACCATATGGCAACTCCAGTGATAGGCACTGCCTAATTGTGTGGCTACCCCCTTCTCTTAGAGCTCAATATTCAAGGAAAACAGAAAATCTGTGAGCCTCAAGTCTGCTCTGAGAGTCTTTGAACTTCATCAACCAAATCAGATCTGATCTCTGTTTTTATACACTACAAGGAGGGTTCAGTGCCACGGAATCCTTGCCATTCTTCAAAGCACTATTTTGATAAATTACTTCTGCTGGGAATGGTGCACTTGCTTTCCTGAAATCAGCTCTTCTGCATTTTGCTCCCCTAGGGAATAAATTGCAGCAAAGGAGAGGGGTTTGATGAAAATTCCTGTGTTTCTGCATCTAGGATTGTCCTCCATTTCCCAGCCAAGAAGGGCTTGAATGTTAGAGCTCATAAACCTATAAATTTCCTTTAGAAAAGTGGGCCATTTAGGCTGTCTTGCAGGTCAAAAAATAATAGATTTCTCACTGATCAAAACTGCTATTAGCCTGCAGTTCTCTCTGGATAATAGGTCACACTCCAGGCATGTTCATTTTCCCAGTGTCAGCTGAACAAGGATCTCAGGAAAGAGATCTGGGCTGTGTCAAGCAAGGAGTAATTGATTTGTAATCTTGTTTTCCAACAGAGCACACTCTGCTAACTAGATTCTACAGGCTCTATAAAGTGCAGAGTTATAAACTTGCCATTTTTTTATGGCCCAGAAGCCATTAATACACACATTTGCATATTGTCAGACACCTGAGTAATAAAGTGGCTTCATAGATCAGCAAATATTGAAAGCAGGTGGTGTTTCTATGATCCTCCAACACATCCTCCAGTGAGCCCAGACCTGTGTAAGCACGAGGCGCTCAGGATTCATCTCAGTTATTCAACCAAATGCTCTCCTGCTGACTGACTGAGGAACCAGAGATTAATTTTAACCTGCTGGCAGGTGAACAGTGAACCTGAGGCAGTCTCAGACTCTCAGATATTTCTCCTCAAAAGTGCCAGTGCTGGGGGGGGGGACAGTTCATTCCCACCCTGAATGTAACAAAGAAATCAATCCAGCAGGCAGAGACCTAAAGGGGCTTGGAAATGGAGATCAAAAGCTGCAGAATGCAACTTCTTAAACAAGGCAGTGAGCAGGTTTTAACCATGGTTTGAGTGCAAGAGGCATTTGAATCAATCTTTAAATAGTGGAGTCCTGGAAACTGCCTCACTCAGGTGAGGTTTTCCTTAAAAACTGTATTCAGATTTTCCTAAACTTCCAGTTGCATTGTGTTGGCTTTGGAGTTTGCTATAGGCAGCATATATACAGCAGATTTTACATGCTTTGCATTTTTAACATTTGGTTGGAATGTTTATTTTCGGTGTGTGGGGGCTCTAAGGGATAAGATTAAATCTTGGAATCATTTTGGCTGGAATTTTCAAAGCTGTACAGATGCAGAGGAGGGGGCTTTGTGTGCCCAGTGAACTTTCAAGATCACTGGTACTTAAAAAGATGCATTTGAGTGATCAGTTTGTTGAGTTCCTGGGTCCAGTTTCATTTACTTCTTTCTCTAGTTTAGGGAGCTTTGTGAGTGTGAAATGGGGTGGCTCATCAACACCACATTTCTGTCACAAATTATGCCTTTCAGCCAATTCATGCACAAACCCCAAACCTCCACCTTTCCCTGGGCTGCTGCAGCTCCAGTGGGGAGAGCCGCAGGTCCCAGGCAGTGGGTGCAGCTCCTCAGCAGAGCTCAGTTGTTATCTTTTTGTCTTTCTTCTGTCCATCTGTTTCTTTGCAGCCCTGAGAACGGTGTATTTCAAGTGTAGATAGCAGATTTTATTCCAAAAGTCGCTTTTCAAAGGGTTGTGGTTTAGGTTGTGTGGCACATTGGGTTTTTTTTTCCTTTGATAAATAGAAGTGTTGTACTTATGTTGCAGAAACTTCAAAGAAAACATAAAGAAGCTGGGGGCCCTGACCCTCAAAAATCAGCTATTACTGTGAATTATTTTTTAAAATGCTAATTGTATCAGGTTCACCACTTCACAAATGGACGGAGGCTTTTTATATGGCTCAAACCAAATGAAGTATAAAAGAAAGAGGGGGGAATTGTTATAAATGTATATTATAAAGTTGGCTTTTAGCAAGACGTGCTATATGATTAATAATGTTGTGGTAAGGATATAGGATATAAGTTTTTTATTTCTGCTTTTAGTAAAGAAAATTAGGCATAGTGGTAGTAGTTGATATATTATGCTTAAACTGTCTGTCTGGTTGGGATAAAACCCAGTGAACATGTAAAGAAGACTCTGCTATTGATATACCAAATATCAGCATCTCCCATCTCAAGAAAGCACAGACCAAGGCCCAAGCTGGAGGTGATAATGAAGACACAGCCAAGAAACACAAATGCTCTAAAAAGGCAGACCCAAGGAGGGGCCATGCAAAACAGTTCCTGGAATATGGAAACTAGTTTATGGAAAAATATGAATATTCAACAAACTGATGCAATAGAAAAGGTATTTAACAAATGTCTCTGAGATAGCAGAGTGTGGACTTGGCTGAATGCTGAATCACCCAACCAGCCATACTTTGCTTTTTTTATCTCCTAATTGTCTTAATTTTTTTATTAAATCTATCTCTAGATAAGATTTACGGAGAAAGTGAACCTGGTTTTTCACATTATGAAGATGTGGCCAGTGCACAGTGAGCCCATCAATGCCATCACACAGGCTGGGTGCTGTCTGAAGAGCAGACACACACCAGTAATTGATATTGAATAAGTTACGTCAAGATTGTCTTGCTGTAATAGTTCCAAGTGTTTACTTGAGCTTCCCAAACCACCTAAATCTTTTAGAAAGCGCAATGGAAGAGGAGAACGAAGAACTTGTGCAAAATGGACATTCCATCTTAATCTCAGTAAAAATTAAAATTTCTCTTCAAAGAACATTCCAAATAGCAACAGGAATATTTTGGCACTTGTCCTCCAACCCTGCACAAAAAAAGAAATCAAGTCAAATCCCTATGAAGTGCTTAAATTCATCCTGCTTCAAATGTTCTTAAAGTTCTTAAAATTATTTTATAAGTCTACTGAAAGAGAGTAAATGATCCCTACTTAGTGCCAGAAGCTGAACATCCCAGGTTTTGCTGAAATAGGAGGTCAGGCCACCAGAGCTGTGAGCTCACCTGCCTGGCGAGTCAGAACTTGAAATTTTATTGATAAAAAGGATAAACAAAACCGTTTTTCACAGTAAAGCCTGTTCTGGCAATCCATTTAAAACTACCCTTGATTTAAAAGAATTTTCTTTCAAGCAAGTTTCACTGCTTCTAAGTTTCCAGTTTTTGAATTAAGTCTCTCATTAACATTTTGGTTTATTGTGGAAATTCTATACAGCTGAAGTGTTGGAATTATTTCAGAAACTCAGCTTTACTAAAAAATTCAGCTTTTCATTTACATTCTTGTGTAGCAGCTTACATTCCTGTTTGCAGCCTTACAGATAAATCTGTCACTAAAATATCACCCAAACAGCTTAAAATGTAGAAGTTAACAGAAAAAACTGCATCTAAAATTGCTACTTTTATAATATGATTGAAGGCAGATTCACGATGTGAAGAAAAAAAAAAAAAGAGGTTTACTTACAATTTAATACTTGGAGTTGGTAATCCAAGAGTAGCTTTATGATAAATCTGACATATTTCTTAGAAGATTTAAAGAGATTCCCTACACACACAACACGCACACACTTTTCTCATGCTAATTGTACGATTTCTTCTATTTCTTAATGTTAATCTCTTGGCAAATTTTATAATACTTAAGGTGACATTTGGCAGTTGAGTCTCCACTGACACAACTGTCCTCATTCTTACAGAAACTAATTTATTTCCTTTCCCCCCGCCCCCACAACAGGTGTAGCCCAAAGAACACGACAAGTGATAGGAATCAGCTTCAGGATTATTTAATTCCTTTATTCTTACAAAGCAGGCAGTGCTGGCTGCTTTCTTTTCCCACTGCAGCCTTCCAGCATTTACAGAGGGAAGGTAAAATGGCTATTTAATGTTTATAATAATAAAGCAAAGTAGAAGAAAGCAAACTGACACTGCCACAATATAATAAAAGCAGGTTTGAAATTCAGCTCCTTAATCACTCAAGGAAATTAAAATATTCATATCTCACAGATGAGCAGGCTATGGAGGGGGAAAGTGGGTCCATTCTCTAATTAGCAGCTTGTTCTTGTAGCTGCCAAAGTCTCAGGTGAAAGGCAGAGCCCTGGGGAGCTGTCCTGGGTCCTGAGCACCAAAATCACCCTGGGACAGGGACACCAAAGGACAGGGGATGCTGATGAGGGGGGCAAAGCAGGGAACAAGAGCCAGGCATGGGGGATTCCTAAATACCAAGGTTCTAAAAACAACCTCAGAAAGGACAGTGAGGGTGAAGCATTGATTTGTGCCCTCCCTGAAGGCAATGTGATAATGGCCTCAGCACTTTGTTTGGCTTTCAGAGCCCCTGGTGTTATTTTGGGATGTGACCCGTCCGTGCAGATGCACAGCCAGACATCCTCTCTCAGCTCTCACACATCTCCCTCTCAGGCCAGACCCACACACCAGGATTCAAACTGAGCAAACCAGTGAGGCTGCCCGAAGTGCCTGTGTCAGAAAAGGCAATTCCAATTCTCTCAGTTCATTTAGTAATTACCAAATATTGGCACACGGGCTCACTCTCTGCCCCAGACACTAAAGCTGGTTTGCACTGCCAGCCTGCCCTTCAGTGGAGCTCACAGCCACACATCTGCATCTAAACCAGCAGAAATTTGAAAATTCAGTCATCTGGGTACATTTGCCAGGGAGAAATCTCTTCATTTCACCCACCTGCTACACATGTTGGGAAATGTTTGCTTGGAAACATCTCATCACATCCTGCTTCAGGTCTCATATTTTGGAGTTTCTGACCCTGTTTTAAAGGCACCTCATGCTACAAGGAGGAAAGGAGGTGGCTTTACTTTGTGCTGGCTCTTTCCTCTCCATGAAAACTGTGAAGGAATCTCCTCAACCCTGCTCCTAATCCATAAACTGAATGAACCCGCAACAAAAAAAAAAAAAAAAATCATTGGCTTCAAAATTAATTTGAGAACACGGGACAAAGTTAAACAACCACTTTGATCTGAGTGAGACATTCTCTCTCTAACACCGTTTTCCACACACACTAAAATCCTGTGCCTGCATTTGGTACCAAATGTAAAACACACCAAGGCTGCCCTTGGGTAACTCTCCCAAAGACATCCTTAGAACACCCACAGAACTGAAAACACATCTGATCTCCTGCCAGCTGCGAGGGCACACACTGAGAACTTGTTACTATAAAAACAAGTCATGATAAGGGAAGAAAGCCTTTAGGGAACTGCAAAAGCAGTTTAGCTCTTCATTCTCAGCCTCACAAAGTTCCAGGCCACACCTCATCAGAGCCAACTGCTGCATCTGTCCAGGACAGGACAGAGCTGGAACTGAGGGGCTGGCACAGAAACCTGCACGCAAAATATCACTTTCCCAGTTGCCTCAATGCAGATCTGCTTTGCTTTCTCACTGAATATGTTTTTAGGATTTTGAACAATGTAAATACAGTTCTGTATTGCTCTGTTTGAGAGGTGGGTTTGATGCCTGGCTCAAGCCACTATTCTCATCCTGATTCCTACCTCAGGGACTCCTATTTCAGACCTTGAAGTGATGACTTCTTCCCCCAGAAAACAGAAATCCCACTGCAACCACAGGTATCCTAATCAAGTTTAAACAGCCTGAGGATAGCTCTGGGCACTTCCTTGTAGGCTCCAATAAACTTTGTTCCTTCTGCAGCACAACTGCTTCTTAATTTGACACCAGCATGATGAGAGACAGCTCAGGGATGGAAACACTTTTAAGACCATTCCACTTGGTATGTTTGGCTTCTCAATTCCATCTTTCCCCCAGTGTGTGTAATTTTGCATCAAACTCGGGTGGTTTAAGTATTCATCACCTCCTGCTGCTCCCTTTCCACCCAAGAGCAGAGCAGCAGCTCTGCCCCTGCAACAATCAATTCCACAGGAGCTAATTGCAAATCCAAGCAGAGATTGTGCCTCCAGGTGAGGGACTGGCATCAGGAGCAGATCACTCTTCGGGATGCCATTTTCATGCAAATGCACCATAGAATAAAGAACAAAAAAATAATAACACAAGAAAACAAGCATCATCATTTGTTTAACGAAATGTTTCTGTCAGTTCTGCAGAAAGTATCAGGGGGCTCAAAGTTTTGAGCATATGTAAAAATCAGATTCTGGCTCAGGTCCTGGAAGATTCAGGAAGATCCCACTGTCATTTCTGGAGTTTTTGCCCTCTCAGTTTAAATGAAAACAGAATATGTCTACTAGGTGTTATATAGGAATCAACCAGGTTCCTTAAGCCAAAACTAAAGGAAATTAGATGCTGTGTTTGCAAATCAAACTCTGCTGCAGTCATACTCAAAAATTCATTTCAAAGGTGGGGGAGTCTGCCTGGCCTTTGCAGGACTTTGTGACACCGAATGAAAAAAATTTACATTGGATATGTAAAGTCACCTTTAAGCTGTAGTTTATCAGCCCTTCAGAAGAAATTGGGCTTTTATTATCAGCAATACTAAACATATTTCCTAAATTTACATGAACCTTTCATCAGGCAAACCCATGATACTTTTCAAAATAAGTTTTAGTTGAACTCAATGGAGACGTGTATGCTCAACTTCTATTGTTGCTGCTTAAAAATGGCTAATCCTAGAATATGAGAATTTGAACTACTTGCTTTATGTGATGCAACTAATTCTTGGGGAATTGTGCTAAGAAAGTGCTTTTGGAGCAAGGGGATCCTTGACTGAACTAATAAAAGTACAACTGAAAGCAAAGAGATTTTAACTTCTTTCTAAGTGAAAGATGTAGGAGGGAAATCACCATGCAAAGGGAAGAACCAAAACGTGAATCAGATCCACAGGGACATTCTTTTTTGTGATTTCCTGAAGAAGGATGGATCTTGGGACACTCCACACTGAAGCTTTGGCTGCTGCCATCCCTCTGCAGAGCAGACCCAGGGCCACCAAGGCAGGGCTGACAAACACCACGAGTCAAACACTGCAATGAGGACAAAATCATCTGAACACTGCCAAGGACCAAGCAAAGCTTAAATGTTTAAATAAAACCTGACATCCAGCTCCACGAGACACAGGTCTCATCCTCTGCTGATGACTGATTTCCTTGGTTTCAAGGGAGCATCAAGAGCAGTGAAGCACCTTGGGAGCTTCACAACAATTCCTTGAATTAGTTCCCTCTCTTCTTGACACCTCTGAGAAAAGCAGATTCTTTCCCCAGTTTATTCCCTTACATTTTGTCTCTATTCCCCCACCAGCCAACATCACCTCCTCAACTGAGAGGCTTTACTTCATTAAAATAAAATTACTTTGTGAGGTGAAAGCAGTGACATTTCATCAACCTGCCTCCAAATCCCCTTTAAGGTCTCTATAAATAATAAACTGCCTTCATAAGGAAGGCTGTTCAGATGACTTTATATCATTTATTTCAGATGAAACTTGAAGTTTTTGATACTTGAAGCTGTTGATCACTTCTCTGGCACTTGAAGCACTTCACACCAGATGCCTTTGGAATTACTTAGCTACAAGGCACTCAATGGAAAGTGGGTGATTCTGGGTTTTGAGTGCTCTTTTTGTGAGAGGAATGGTCTGGATACCACCTTGGGCCAATTTCAGCATTGGGACCGCAGAGAGAGCTGGTGTCACCTCCCTGATTTAACATTCCCAGTAAAGGATACACAAATGTCCATTTCTCTGAAAATTAATGCTATTCCTGATGGTATTGCTGAGTGAATAAACAGTGTGCTACCAGCTATCCTGCTACAGACCTGGGATCAGGGATCTCTGCCAGCTGGAACCAAGCCCCACACCCCCAGAGTGCCCATCCTGCTCCCAGGGGAGTGAATTTGAAAAATTCAAACCAAAGAGGAGCAGAAAGAAAAGATCAGTGAATTTTCAAAAAATCTTGGAAATCTCTTCAGGCGACAGAGAACAGATTTTACACCTTGAAAGTCATCATTTTCTTCAGCTCTTCAGCCCAAGCAGGGGGGTCAGTGCTTGAGAAAGAAATAAACTTTTGTTTATAGGCACATTTCATTTCCAGCATTCCTTAGGTCAGTATGCCAGGATTAGACATTAATCATGAGGCCATTCTGGACTTTAAGCTCAGAAAAAGGACAGTATTCCTGGCAATTGCTAAAACTGATGCACGACTAAAGCAGCACCAAGGATGTGCCCACATCTGCACAGTCACATAAAACATAAGTGACCAATTCCATCCTGCAGCCTCTCTCTGTTGGCAGCTTTCAGACCTCAATACTGATTTAGTGATCTCCAACAGCTTCTTCAGAACCTCCAGATGAAGGGCTGAGGAGTAGAACATGAAAGAGCCCCTTTCCTTTAGCAAACAGATTTAACAGCAGCAAACCTTAGCAATTATGCAGCTGGTACTTAAAAACAACAAAAACCTGCTTTTGCAATTTAAGTAATTGTTCATTTTACAAAAGAAAGCTTTAAGAAAGTAAACAAATAATAGGGTGCTATCATTTGTGTGTGTGGAGTTCTAATGAAGACTGCCATGAGAGAACTGAGCAATTGGCATGAAATATCAGGAATCACTGTTTCCTGTTTGTTGGGGTTTTTTACAAGATGGTTAAACAAAGATATTACTCGGTGGGATCATGTTTTCTTCCCCCAGTGAAAAATAAACAAACAGGAAAAAGAAACAAAACAAGAGAAAACCATGTCTCTGTCCTCTTAGCACCACCAGGCACTGACTTTGACACTGAGCTTGTGCAAGAGTCTTCCACAAATCAACTCCCCAGGCTGGGAGAACCTTTCATGTTGCAGTCTGGTTCAGGGGGTTTTGGCAGAGACAACACTGACACTGCACAAACACCACTGGGAGAAGGTTTTTATGACACAGGAGAAATCAGAGACTCCCAGGGCTCAGCCCAGACCGTCCCCACCTCTGACAGCCGCGTTCATCCTCTTTTCCAGAGCTGTGCCAGCAGCTCCATGGGAGCTCACCCCTCTGCCTGCTGATGGTCCCTGACTCCCTGTGTGTCTTAGTTTGGAAAGAACTAAGTTTCTCTGGTGTCTGCCAGGGAAAAGCTGGAGATTCCCTTGGAATGGAGAATGTAAACACTCTCCCCTCTGAATTGTTATAATTTTGAAATTTAGGGGCTTTCAGGCAAAGATATGGGAATAGGAATAACAGTTCTTTACTAGGAATATTAAAATAATGTAGTACAACAAAAAAGCAAATTAACAAAAAAAGAGAAAAAACCCTGACAGAGTCAGAACACGACCTGACCCCCTGTTGGTGTCAGTCCAGTCAACTCCTCCTGCAGTGCCAGATGTGGTTCTGTTGGAGCAGAGATGATCCTGTAGAAGGGTCCAGTGGTGCTGAGATGGGTCTGGTCTCCCTCTGGGAATCCAGTGCAAACAGGCTGTGCTGGTGTTCTGAATGCCAGGTTTGATCCACGTGGGAATGCTGAGCTCCTCCCCCTGGGTGGAGCATCTCCCCATGGGATGATGGAATTGTATCAGCCCTGCAGTGAGCCTGGATGGCCCACGGACAGCAGAGATCCCCTGGAGGGAGGATGGGTGGTGGAAGAAATAAAGAAACACTGCCCCACCTGGTTTGAACAGCTGCCCATTAACAGGAAGACACCTGCCCACTCCCCCTGGAGCCATGAGGAAAGAAACACCTCCCCAGGCAGTTTCAACAGATGGGAAATAGAATACATCTTGTATTGAATATGCAACAGTGTGCCTGGCCCAGAGCACCCAGGGGTGACCCCAGACACCTCCAGGGGGAGATTCCTTCCACCTGGCATTGAGACATCAATTAATCATCAATGTCTGCAGCAAACAGGGGACTGGGGTTTTCCTGATTCCTTCCAGCACCATCACACCCTTCCCTGCAGTCACCAAGCAGCTGCAGACCCACACTGGCTCAGAGTTTATTTCAGCCACACAGGGCTGAAATAATAATAATAATGGGCTCTTTCTGGGGTTTCTTCCCTCATTTTGCTTTGGTTAAAGGCTTCCCTGCTAACAATGCACATACTCTCAAGGGAACAGCCTGGGCAGCTTCCAGGTTGGAAAACATTGAGTCCCCAGACACCACACGAGGTTTGAGTCACAATTATCCAAACTGACCTGTCAGCTGGGAATATTAAGGGTCTTGGAAAGCCATCACAGGGGCAAAATTCATTTGTCAACAGATAACAAGATATTAATTTAGTTTTAGGGGTTTTGCTCAGTTACATAAAGAATTTTTTAAATTGAGCAGCTACTCTGGAGTGCCAACTTACAGCTCCAGATTGGTTTGTGTGCACAGCTATACAGGACACTTTAACATGAATTAAAACTGAGCAGATAGGGGGAAAAAAAATAAAAGGCGCAGGAGCAGAGTCATTCCAATTAAGATGCTTCTGCAATTAAGATCCCACAAGATTCTGTTCTAACCTGAATATTATTCAGTGATATTTTTTTCCCAGTGAATTGGAAAGTGGGTGTGTATAAATCAAGGCATTGGTAATTTTCAGACAATTTTAATCAAATTGCAGTCATAAATTCTGGGTTTGTCTGAAAAAACACACTTCCATGTGGACAAACAGAGAATGTTTTGTGACACTGGCAGCTGTTGGTAAATGAATGTGGAGCCCAGGCCAAGCAGCACCTAAACCACTGATATATTAACAGGGGACATCCAGCAGAATCAGCTTTCCGCAAAAACGTTGAACTTGCAAAGAGCCAGCGAGGGCACAGATGAATTATTTCAGATGGGGAGCACAGACCTGCAGGATGGAAAACAAAGCTCATGGATCCAGATGCTTGGCTTATCCAGGAGGAGGAGATGAGTTTATTCCCATCACGGGAGTCAATAACATCTGGTGCCAAACAACCCGCTCAGACTGGGATGAGCAGGTTGGGCAAATTCCAACTGCAGGCAAGGATTTATGTTTTTATTCTAAGAATAGTTATCTACAGCAAGAAATTTACCTGGAGACTTGAGAAATTATCCATGACCCGAAGCCTTTAATCAACACTGGTTGCTTTCGTAAGAAATTCCATGTTGTAGCTCGAACAGAATTTAGGGAGACAGTAACAGTTTTTACCAGAAACCAGGGTCTGGCACTCAATTCCAGCCTTGAAACCTAAGAAGGATCTATAGATGGGTGGCCAAGAACAGCAACCTTTGTGTAACACGTGTAACACAACTCTGGTTAATTAGAAGAAAATATTGTCACGTCACCAAAAACTATTGGTTTTGTGCCTGCAAGAGTTGGAACCCAGCCTACAGTGAGAGAAAGAAATTTTGAATTTTGTTCTGCTGCTTTCCCAAGAATCAGGGTTTTTTTTGTTTGTTTGGTTTTTTTTTTTTTTTTGGAGCTAATGCAACAGCTTTCTAGAATGTCATTATTTATTTTAAATTAAGTAAAAAGTGATTAATTGCTCAATCAGCATTCTTTCCATTTTATATGGACTCTTGTAATTCACAGACACTAATTCACTAAACATAACAGTCAATGATTCTGCCCTCTGGAGACAGTGAAAAGATTAGGGTTTTTTAGTTGAAATAAATATTTTAGTGAATGAAAAAGCAACCTCTCAGCATCTCAGAACAGATGTTACTTCCCCAGTGCATTATTGATAAGAATGTTTCAATTCCATTTAGTTGTGGCCCAGCTCAAGGAGCTAAGAGAGTCTCAGTGTGGTGACTTCATAATTTTACATACTAAATCCATTTATCTTTTTTGTGATTAGCCTTCATTTTGTGGAGAATAACACTCCCTGAAGATAAAATGTGTTGAACGCACAGTGCAACTCAGCTAAAACAGGAATTTATCAAACTATTCGTAGACAGCAAAAAGAATGGAAACTTTGTGAAAATCTGTTAATTTTTCACCGTCTCATTATGCTTAAGGGTAACCAATATCATCAAACTAATTACAGGAGCTGGGGAAATGCAGAGCCCTTTCAGTGCATCCATCAATGGCTGATCCTGTGCTGTCCTTGCTCAGCTCTTTAAGGGAAAACACAGAACCTTCGAAAAACAGAGCTCTGGGAAAACCCTTCCAAGTCCATGTCAGTGGTGGATTCCATGATGTCCCTGCTCAGTTCTTAAAGGCCATTTATGACCCTGCACAGTCCTTGCCATAAATCCTTGGACAACCACGACTCCACCTTTCCCTTGTCTGTCCAGTGACCAACTCAGTAAAGAAAGATCTTTCTTACGAAATGAGGGACCAGGGTTGTGTCCTTTCCTGGGGATCCTAAAGCCATGGCCCTGTGCATAGTGCTGACATCTAATCTATTGGAAACAGGCAGGGATAGGAACAGCAGTGGAAAGGAGAATAGATTGTATAAGAATTATGCAATATATAGATTGTATAAGAATTATGGTGCTCAGGAAATCTCTTTTCACGTTAAACAAGTTTTGCTCTTCAGACTGGAATGAAAGTATCCTCACCAAGGACTGCAGACACTTCTCATTGATTTGTCAATTCTAGATGGACCTTTATTAATTACCTATCAGTACAACTAATTGACAATTACTTCATTATCTAGCACTTAGAGTCAACAACACCAGATTAAGTAATTTAACTGTTGCATTTTCCTAAACCAAACTATTTGAAGTTTGCTGGCAGTGACCAGCTGCCTCACAAGTGTTGAACCAGTTCTGCCCATTTTAAAGGTACCTGAATCAGGTGCCAGAAGAGACCAGAACACAAGAGCCACCAAAAGCAAATGTTCTGTATTCTGAATTTAAAGGATAAGTTCCTTTCTAGTGTAGACAAGACTGCCTATAACTCCTTGGGCTGTTTAAGAAGTGCACAGTGGGCAAAGCATTGGAACATTAGGACACATTAAGTGCATTCCTGAGGGGGAAATTACACGGGTGGCAGTGCAGCAGATCCTGAAGCCTAATTTAATGGAACAAAATAGGCAACTCTTAGCAATAATGTATCCCAAATGATTCTGAACATTGAGTACTCCACAGGAAAGGAACAGCCAGTGAAGCACCAGCCTGATTCCATTTTCAGTTTCTGCATAGCTTCTGGGGCTTATTCCTTATTGTTGTAGTCTGGGCTAATGACTAAGACTGCAAATATTTTAAAAAAAAAAAAAAAGTAATGTAAATAATTTTACTCATCTTGAAATCCCAGAGACTTGAAATATATATTTTTTCATGGCTAATATTAGCATACAAGAAGGAGAAAGCAGAGCAAATAAGAGCAATATATAAATAACTTAATTTCATATCTCCTCTAATTCAACATAGATCACAAATGTCTTTTTTTGCACTCTGGAAGATTTTAATGCATTTTTAATTCCAATCAAAAGTAATATTCCAGTCATTCTACAAAAAAATTAATATTAGTCAATTGATTACTTAAATTGGGATAGAAATGCTCCATGCATGTTTCTTATCTGTGAAATTGAACTTCCAATGAGTAAACACAACTGACCAGTGTTGCTCTTGGTTGAAATTGCTTGTTGAAAACAGCAATTTAGCATTATTTGCTGAATTAAATAACATTCCCTCATGACAAAATAATAGGATAATGCACACAAAGCCTTTAGCTTTGCACACTTATCCCCTGCCATGTAGTGCAGCTACAGGAAAAATGGCAAAGCAAGGTCACCCATAAGGGTCTCTCTCTGCTGCCTTTCCTCATCTCAGGCAATGTTTTGCTGCAATTATTTCTGCTCAAGCTCCAGAGCCATTGTCTGCTGACAGTTTGCTGACACCAGTCAGAGGTTAACGGGAGGATGAATCAGTTTTAGGGAGAACATTCTCTTTCAGCTTGTTCTTGTTCTTGGAATCAAGTCCAAAACAATTTTTGATTTATCCACACCTTTCTTTACTTTGATTTAGCAAATACTCCTGAGGAAGTAACTCCAGCACCTTGTATCAATACCACCACTGACTTCTAAAGAATTGTCATCTCCTTTCTTCCCACGTCCAAAGGCAAATAATTATGTCTCTGTCCTGGATCACAGAATTTGATGGTGTCAAAACAAAAGCAGCAATTCCAGCATCTATCACAGCCTGCCTAACAAGTCAATAGATTAAATCCTTAAGTTATCCTCTAATTAGGTAATCAGACCCAAAAAAAAGGAAAGAGAGGAAAGGCAGATGCAGTCTGGAAAATGTTCCAAATGTACTGCTCTTCAAAACAATTTAAATCTATGGTGCTCTCCTAAAGCACATCTATTCCATAAAGTCTGAGGATAAAAGGAACTCAATAGATTGAAACACTTTTATAAAGAGGAGAGAAAAAGAACTAAACCATAGCCTTGACAGCAGAATGGTTCAATCTGTTTACAACCCTGAGAGTCAAAAATCAGCACCTTAAATTGGACTCTGAGTCCAGACAAACCCACCATTCCAGGTTCTCCCTTCTCAAACACATTTCCTCTTTAAAGTAGTATTTATAAATGCAATCATGATCACAAAGCCACACACACACGTATCAGGTTTTGTAATAAACCAGAAATAAACCAAATAAACAGAAAACCTGCATGAGAAACTGCACTAACACAGTTAAACCTTGTGTGGCAATCCATAGAAAGGTCAAACTGTCAGATTTCGGATCCAATTCTTACCCTTGATTCTATGTTTCATGCATGTATTTAATGAAAGAGCCTTAAGTTATTGAGCCAAAAATTTCTTTAACCCAAGGAAAACATAAGAGATAAAAAAAGTGAATTTCACTTATCAAGATTAACACCATTCTCACATTCCATGCCTCTTAATGTCTTTGTTATTTACCCCAAGCCCCTCCAGGACAGCAGCTCATGCTGCTGAAGGTACACACTGAAGTTGCTGCAGTGAATCCAGATGGGTTCAGTTCCTACATCCACACTTGGTCTTGACAGAGCTTTTCATTTGGTACCATGAACCCAGACCCATCCTTTAAATGAGGGAATTTTATCTTGAGCTGAAGCTCCAAGCTCATTTCTTAATTTCTAGAATACTCTTCCTCTCCTCCTTTTAAATTATCAGCTTTTCAAGGTGCGTTCCTCAGCTTTCCAAGGTATGTTCTTCTACACTTCAGGAACATTGAAATTAATTACTTAGAGTAAGGACAAGGTACAATTTGTTCTCTGTGCAGAGACAAGGGCATTGCATAGCATGTCATCCCTCCCCATCTGAACTGGATTTACAATTCCATCAACATCTGATATTCAGAAAGCTGGATTGGTCACATCATACAAGTCTGGTGTAGTCAATTCTTCAGAGCTGATCAGCAAAACCAGTTTTCCCCTCCTACATAAGTACTAAGCACTTTTTCAGGTACTTTCCTCACATTTTCTTCTACAACATGACAGTCCTAAAACTGGATAAAATGTTACTTCTGATGTTAGCCACAAAAAGTTGCATTTTTTGTCTTCATGGTACTTCTAGCCTTTCCTCCTTTCCAAGCATTCACAAGGCAATTAAAAAAAAATTAAAACAGAACATTAATTCACAAATGCATTAAAGTCATTCTGAAAGTTGTTTAAAAGGTAAAAGTTCAAGCTCTCTCCTGGCACAGGTGGCATTACAGATGAAAACTGAGTTTAGGAAGCTGAATGCTGTGGGAGCACTACAGAAATCAAACCAAGCCCAGGAAATTTAGTCTGGTTCTCTAAACTTGGTACAAAGATTTATTGGGGGGAAGGTTGAGTTCATAACAAAGGAGGCCTTGTGGGTACAGAAATATCCTTGCACCAAAATCCAAAGAACCTTCAGCAGGCATATGGACAAAGAGATGGTTGAAGAGAGATAAAAAAGGACTATTCTAGAAATACAAGAACACCTGGATTACAGGGATCCACTCTCCTGATGGTCACTCATGGGTGGCTGTGAGTCTGTCTCATGTCCATCAGTCCAGAGAGAAGTCAGCACTTGCATGTTTAATTCTTCACACACTCCCTATTTCAGGAAATAAAACTTTTCCCTAATTTAACAATTTCCAGTGTACAGCCACGGGCAGGGTGACAATCCACCCTGTGGCATCCCAGAGCTGCCAGCTGTGCTCACCCTCCAGGCACACAGCTGGGACTGGAATTCTCCAGAGAGCCTGGTTAAAGATTTTACCCAAACTGGATGAAAAGCTGTGACTCACCAGCCCTGCCCAGGGCCAGCTCCTCATCATCTGCACCAAGTGAAGGATTGCTCCCACTGAACCTCACCACAAACACTGCAGCCCCTTGGTTTGAACCAAAGGCTTCACCCTGATGCTCTGCCAGGAAGAACCATCCCAGAGGGAACAATTCCCATCATCTGCACCAAGTGAAGGATTGCTCCCACTGAACCTCACCACAAACACTGCAGCCCCTTGGTTTGAACCAAAGGCTTCACCCTGATGCTCTGCCAGGAAGAACCATCCCAGAGGGAACAATTCCATGGCCTGGGACTGTGTCATTCACATCTGCCACCAGCAGCTCCCTCACCACATAAAGGCAGTAAAAAGAGAAGGCAAAGAAGCAAAATCATTTGAATAGACACCTAAATTACCAATTGCAGTCAGACCTCAGGTTAGTGCATGAACCAGTCACCAGCACTGAGGGAAGGAGTGACTCCAATGCTGCTGGTAAATGCAGCCCCTCATTGACAAGGCAGAGAAGAAAGTTCTGTCCAGAGGCACAAAAATCCTTCTGCAACCAACTTGTGCCCAGCAGCAGCTCCTGCTGTCAGCTCAGGATGCCAAGGAAATGCCCACATCACTTCAGGAGCATAAAATACACATTGTGTCTGCATTCTCCAGAATCCAAGATTCCATAATAATGAGCTGGAGCAGCTGACCAAGGTAGGTTTCTTCCTTTAAACCCAAGAAATGGTGTTGGATGAGGCAAAGAGCAGTGGAATAAACAGAGAAACAGCACACACACACTGTGCTGATTCTTTATTACTAGTCCAAAAATGAGTCAAAGCCTATAATTTTTTTTAATGTCCTTCTTTAAAGTGGACGACATAATGGACTATCAGGAAATGTTCCTCCAATGCATGCATTGATTATCCATACCACTCTGCCTATAAAATAAAGATTCTTCTAAGCACAGAAATGAAGTCATTCCAGTGTTTCCTAAGGGCACACAGTCCATCTTTTCCAGCAGCCTGCTCTCCACAAGGTGACAGACACTTACAGTCATTGTTGAACAGGCTTTTATTGCTTTAAGGAAAAGAAGTATGTTAACAGGATTTCAAATGTCACATAATTAATTTCTAATAATGCCTCCAAATCAGACAGACAGATCTAAATGGGAAGGGGAAAAATATAACTGGAACTTTATACAAAATGCAGTGCAACATCCCAAGCCAGAATCCACTCAAGTGAGGGGAAAGAAGAGCTTCATTGAGCTTTGATGAGTTTTGAATCAAACTCAGTTTAATTTAAGAATTACTATGAGAACAATAGTTTTATTATAAAAACTATTTAAGAATTGATTCTGGGAGAGATAAGCGTTGAAATAAATGTTCATTAACTGATTTGCTTTGTTAGTATTTTTACAATCCCCTGATGAAAAGCAAGAAGCAAGAATGTAAAGTTGGAGCAGCTATACCAGGTCCTTGAAAGGACAAAAAAAA